>JAZDUH010000226.1:2695000-2845000 GCA_036419115.1 Scarus forsteni | reverse complement strand
TCATCCTGTTGCACAGACCGGATGTTTTTAGCATTGACGATGTGCTATCATGCTAAGCTACGTGCTACGCTAACTCCGTTTGACATCAGACACACTGCGCTGTTTTCTTTTCGTCCCTTCTTGTAGTGACCACACACTTGGGACACTCTCTGCCATTTCTTCTGTGGACTCTCTCTTTCTGTCCCTCTCTTTTCTCTTCCTTCATGATTTTACAAGCCGCGCAGCAGCGGACGTAGCAGCGAGGCTGGACATATCGCTAGTTATTTTGCGATGCAGCTCATTTACTATGGGCTGGGCTCATCTCATCATTGTAACGTAATTAGACATGAGCTACAGTGATAACACGTGAATTCAAATGCACTCACCTTGAATTCTCTGTACGAGTCTGGATGCTTGTCTTTTAAATGTTTCGTTGTTGACGAGCCAGGTGCGTGTGCCTCCGCTATGTCGTGTGTCGTTGTTCTTCACATGTGATCAGCACTGTGTGAGGGTTGCCAGATAATCGCTCATTTACAGCCAAAAAAACAACGCTAAAGAAGTGGCCAGATCTGGCGCCTCGGTACCAACGGTACTTTGGGTAGTCTAGAAGAGTCAGTACCGTCACATTTTCTGAATCTTAGTACCGACTTGGTACTGAAGTATCGGTTCTCGTGACAAGCCTAATATATATATAAATATAGTGTGTGTGTGTACACATACATTTTTTTTTTTTACCAATTAATCGGTAATCGGTATTTTTTTCTTACAAATATCGGTATTGGCATCGGCCTCAAAAAATCCATATCGGTAGGGCCCTACTTATAAGCGAACCGTTCTGTCCTACTTTTTAGGACCCTTCTGTGGGGGTGCCAGGCGTACCGATCCGGCCCCAGAAGGTGGAGCTTGAACTCCCGCCATGTTTAAATCTCCACTTGTCTTTGTGAAGATAACTCTTGCGGCAAACAGCCTTCTCTGAAACAAAACTTGGTTGCGCCACATACTGATCACAAAAACTTGCCTTCTTTGTTGTATTTAATAACCGGGTACATGGTGTCGCACTGCTACTTCATGCTATCGGCATCCGGCTTATATGCTGCCTACCAAGTAGGGTTCAGTTGGCTGTGGAAACGCTAACAGGATCAGGCTTTAGTGATCCGGCCTGAGCCAAACCGTGAAGATCCATACAGGACCACTTGGTGGAAACGGTCTTTAGAGTTATCACTTAACCTAATGAGCAGGTTTTTGGTGGGAGGAAGCTGGAGTGCCCGGAGAGAACCCAGGCATGCATGGGCAGAACATGCAGACTCCACACCGAAAGGACTTGTCTGACCCGAGGATCAAACCGGCAATATTGTTGCTGTGAGTCATGTGCGCTACCTGCTGCACCACCGTGCCACCAGTGGACTCAGTGTAGTGTGATTTTGAAGCCTGAACTTTTACTTGTCTCTAAAAACATTTGTTAAACATCAGTTTCCACACTGATATCCACCCTTCTTCCAAACATGAGCCATCAGCAGGTGGATGTGCGATAAGCAGATCAGTTTTACGCCCTCGTCACACATGGAGCAGAGCTTTACAGTATGATCACATTTTACATCCCTACCTCAGGGACAAGCTGAAGAGCCTGTGGGCAGCCTCGAGCAGCAGAGGTGAGTGTGAGGCAGCGTCACTACGAAGCATGATGAAAACACCGGAGAGAAAGCTGCAAAGTTTAAACTCTGTATCCAACAGCAGCACGAGGACACCTGCTGGTGATAGAGACAGATGTTCTCTCTCCTCAGTCAGATAATCAAAACATTGTCAGTAAAAAGACCTGTTGGTCAAACTCTGATCTGTTTTCAGGAGAGGAAAGATTGGCATCATGGGAGAATTCTGACAAATTGGCCCTGATTTCCACCATCACTGATTTATTCACTGATTTATTCACCGATATTACTCTTGTTTCTGTAAAGCTCACCTCATGACTGTGGTTTAATGTTTATATTAAACTCATTTCATTTGACCTAGTCTTAGAAAGAAAGGTCAAATATGCCATGTAAATAGTTTTTACCCTTTTACGCATGAATGCTTAAATCAGAAAGGATTTTTTTTTATAAAGTTTGTCTTTTTACTTTCAAACAAGTTTAAAGTCCTACTTATTTTTTATATATATATATTTTGAGGGAGTTATGCATCTGTCCACTACAGTCAACACCATGTATCAGTGGTTAAAATAGTAATTTAGTGGAAATAAATAAAAATCCACATACAAATGTCTTTGAAAAACATTTACCAAGAGTAAATAAAATTTAAAAAAATCTGAAGTAGATGTTTTGTTGCTATTTAATCAAACTATTCACTTGTGAATTACACCAAAATTTGAAATAAAAAAATGAAAAATTATGTGAAATCTGAATAAAGACTGTTTTGGATTTATGATGTGATATCTCAGTGTGGAAAAAATGTGCAAAGACAATATTTTATGAAACTTTAGACACAGGTTTAGGAATTTCCAGCCTGATAGTTGGACATGGTACTGCAACCTAAAGGGTATAAAATCCAAATGTTTGTCTACTGTAGTGAACACCATGCATGAAAGGGTTAAGGTGCGTTCACACAAAACACGAGTTTGCGACTATAATCGCGTTGCCCACTGAAGTTGCGTGTCATGTCCATGAAAACCTCTTTTTGGTCACTGTCGCCCATCGCCATGGCTCAGTGACGTCACACCTGCTCGATTATACCATACCATATAACAGGATGAATTTGCTGACATTATTCCAACTGTTTCCTTTTCCCTCACTTCCTTAACGCAAAACACTGCAGCTGATGTCCTGCAGCAGCATCTACTGTCAGTTTTCTGCGGTCCGTCGAGGAGGAACTAATGTCCTCACTAAGGGGTTGGCCTGTGAAGGGGGTGAGAGAGTAGGGAAGACACTGCAAACTGGCCACAGGCTGGATTTGAACCCGGGCGTGCCTGGTTGCTAACCACTCCGCCACACAGCACCTGCTGTGAGATTATTTTGAACAAAAACTGGTAGGAAATGATTTCCAGGGAGAAAAGCCAGTGTCCCAAACCCCCAAACAGGCCTGTTGTATGTCTAAACACCTGAGAGCCCATGATGAAGATCAAATTACTGTGATATTGCGTTCACACTGCAAGCGACCCAGTTACCAAAATCGCGT
The DNA here is from genome assembly GCA_036419115.1 of Scarus forsteni. Lineage (NCBI taxonomy): Eukaryota > Metazoa > Chordata > Actinopteri > Labriformes > Labridae > Scarus > Scarus forsteni. The sequence continues at coordinate 2,841,856 of JAZDUH010000226.1, read as the reverse complement.
TGCCCACTGATGTATCGTTGCGTGTCCATAAATGCCTCATTTTGGTCACCGTTGTCGTCGGCCGTCGCTCGGTGACGTCACGTCTGCTCGAGTTTCACCGCGATCATATCATATATCATATAATAGGATATATAAGTGGACATTATCACCGCCAAGGAGGTTATGTTTTCGGGAGAGTTTGTCCGTCCGTCCGTCCGTCCATTCGTCCGTGAACAAAATAACTCAAAAAGTTATGGATGGATTTGGATGAAATTTTCAGGAAATGTTCAACATGGTCAAAGGAAGAACTGATTTGATTTTGGTGTTGATCGGGATCAGCGTCTGGCCGCCATGATGAAAAATGTGATTTCATTGAATAACTACTGAACTAAAATAGATATCATTATGAATCCAGTTTCTAATGGTATGTTTTCATGGTCAAGGAATCTAAGTATTTAGATGAAATAAAGGTAGGACTAATATTCATGGTCAAAATGACAATATGCCTGAGGACTGTGGTGCTGGCGGAGGTCTGCGCTCTCCGAGTGCTTTCTAGTTCCAGCTGTATCCTTTACACTCACTTATCGTGGATTGTTACTCTGTAGTCCAGATGAATAACTGTCTGTCTAGAGTACCGTCACACGTGCACACACCTGCTGATTGATTAACTTTTTTCTACTTTCACATCGCGCAACAAGCTATGTGGTGGTGTGAAAAGCGGCTGTCGCATTGCGGGAGGGTTAGCCCCGCCCCATCACAGCTGTACATTGACTTTGCATGGAGAGTGATCGCCGAGGTAGTACAAATAGCGTGCGGTGTGAATGCAGCATAATACTGTGTGATTGTAATCATCAGTGTGTCTGATTCTCCCGCCCAGGTCACCTCCCCGTCCACCCTCTCTCCACCACGATAATCTGCCTGGCCTGGAACTACGACGAGCTGCTGTCCGTGCTCCGCTCTCACCGCTCCGTGGTGTGCTTCATGGCCGGGCACGACCACAACGGAGGCTACTACAAGGACAAGGACACGGGGACGCACCACCTCACTCTGGAGGGCGTCATCGAGACGCCGCCTGACAGCAACGCCTTTGCCACAGTGTCCGTGTACGAGGACCGGATGGAGCTGAAGGGGTACGGGAGGGTCAAAGATCGAGTGCTTCAGTTTCCATGACGACGGGGAGTCACTGGACTGAAGGGCAGCGCCACAAAGACAACAACAGATCAGGTTTCTGGAGGACTCACCTCTGAATCTGTCTCCTGGTGGTTTTACCTCTAAAACTGGTCCACAAGCATCCGTCCCTGACATGGTGGTGCTCAGTAACAAGACTCTGTGTGTAATAGCGAGCATCAAATGGATTTAATCAAACACACTGCACTGATTGTTCAGGTAGATTTAAAAAAACAGTATTTTTAAAATGAACTTTAATTTGATCTTCCTCAGATTTAATCATCAGTTCTACATTTAAAGTGAAGTTACTTGAGCATGTCTCATTTTTATGGCACTGAAGTTAAAGAACATGCTCATAAGACTCTGAGGTCTACACAGTAAGACTCTTTACGATTACTTGTGTGTAAAATGGGCATTAATCAAGGGCTATTTAAGAAGTGGAGTTTGTCTCCTTAAACTGCTGAATTTGCTGTTTTTTTTGTTACAGATTTGGCGAAAGCTTGTCCTCACACTGTTTATAAGTGTTAACTTTACAAGAAACAACAAAAACAGGAAACAGATCAGTGAATTCAGCCATTATCTCCTTCAGTTTATTTATTCTGTGAACAACATTTATGGTCTTAATTTAGATTGAAAAGCAGGTTCAGTGTATTTACCAAAGACATGAGAGTTTTTAAGGATGAGCGCTGTCATGAAACACATCCACAGTTTGTCTGATTTACCTCAGCTAACATGAACATACCTCAGTTTATTTATCTTTGATGGTTTTTATGCCTTAAATGCTGACAGAAATGTGTCCTCTGTATTGATTGTGATCAAATCTAGAGATTTAATGGAAGACTTTGAATATTTTAATGCTCATATTTTATCAGTCAGGTTATTTTCTACCTGCATGTTTTGCACATAGAACTGATTTTCTTCTTCTGTAATTTGCTGATGGATATTTTGTGCAGAGTGAGTGATATTGCATCTTCGTATGTTTTACAGTGTAAGACAAAGCAACGTGCAATAAAAACCTACAACAAGAGTTCATCTCCTGTTTGAAGCTTCTCAGATTCAGCCCAAACTGGCTGCTCGGACTGATGTGAGCTGATTTGAAATATTTATTTGAATACAGTCAGATTTTTGTGATCCACCTCTTTCAAAATGTCAAACCACACAGGGCTGCAGGAGTGTCCAGGCCATCTTTATACTAAGCAATAAAAGTAAAAAAAATGAAGTATATTTGTCTTAAACTTTGAGACTTCTTTAAAATGAAAACAGTCTGTCTCATAGAAGTGCCATAAAAATGTGATTCTATTTAATTTCACTTTCACCTCATCAGATCTGAACAGCTCCAGACCTAACCATAGATATCACCCATTCATCCTGTTTGGGGTCATGGAGACTGTAGCCTCAGCTGACCGGTCACCAGCCAATTACAGTGCCGCATAGAGAGACAGACAAGCATTCACAGTCATACCCAAGGAGAGTTTAGAGCATAGGTGTCAAACTCTGGCCCGCAGGCCAAATTTGGCCCGCAGTGTAATTATATTTGGCCTGCGAGGCAATTTCAAATTAATAATATTAGAGCTGGCCCGCCGGAAAAAGCACCAACCAACCTCCAAATGGAGCTGATTGAACTCCAGTGTGGTGACACGCTTGAAGTCAAAGTTTGATGCTGTTGGGGTTGCACAGTTTCCACAGTTCATCCCTGACACAATGCCTCAGCTCCACACCCAAGTTGCTCAATTGCTCTCCATGTTTGGCAGCACTTATCTATATGAGCAACTTTTCTCTTCAATGAAGATGACGAAAACGTCTCAAGGGACGTCTGACTGATGAACACCTTCGAACACCACGTTCGATAATGAGGGTTTCCTCAGCTCAAAGCCTGAGCCCCGACATTGATGAACTGGCATCCAGGGAAAAGATGCCAGGTATCTGGCTTGGGCGCATCAGATTAGATTAGTGTGTCACAAAATGAACAGTAAATTACATTTTCTATGCACTTTTTCTTGCTACTCCAAGGCCTGAATGGTTGATTTATTCATTGTTGTTATTTTATTTTGAAATTTAATAGCCTGTGTAAGAAGCTAATTTTGATATTTACCTCAGAAGTCTGCAAACAGAGAAGAGGCATTCATTTTTTATTTAAATTGTATTTAATATGTCATTGATATGTTTTTTTTTATTATTATTTTTATTTGAAACTCGATTTTGCACGCCTGCACCTTTAAGTTATATAAGCCTTGCTTGTTCAATATTCAATGTTAAATCAAAACTTGTTTGGTTCCATATTAAAAGGTTAATTTGTTCAACCTTGGCCCGCGGCTTTGTTCAATTTTAAATTTTGGCCCACTGTGTATTTGAGTTTGACACCCCTGGTTTAGAGTCACCAGTCAACCTGATGGGCCTTTTGTTGGTCTGTGGAAGAAGGCTGAAGTGCCCGGAGAAAACCCATGCATGCACAGGAGAGCATGCAGAGTCCACACAGAAAGGCCCTGCCCGACATGGGGATCGAACCAGCAACCTTCTTGTTGTGAGTAGGGCTGGGCAATTCTTTGGAAAATAATCAAAATCGAAATTTAGACCCTCAAATCGAAGAAATTTTACTCATGATTATTTTGATTATTTTTTCCCGTGTAAGTCATGTGACTGCACACCCTCCATACAATCTTTGTTCACTTCCACCAAGAGTGAAGGACGCGCCGCCAACATGGAGGAGAAAAGTGCTAATCTATCAGAAGACCTTGTAGCCAAGAAAATTGCCATCTCTGTTGTTTGGGCACATTTTGGATTCTTTGCAGAGAACATCAAGCAGAAAGAAATTAAGTGTAAATACTGCAGGAAGACCGCGTCAACAACCGTCGATATCACCACTAAGTTGTTCCAGCATGGTATAAAATAATTAATTAAATTAAATAATCAAAATTAAGATAATAGCTTTAATTATTCATGATATTGAGATTAGCAAATATCGCCCAACCTTCTCGTTGTAAGGCACTTGCACTACCTGCTGCACAACTATGCTGCTAACCATAGTTATATATATACACACATATTTTAGTTTTTTTCCAAGAAGAACACCTGATTTTATTCACTGGCAAAAAATTAAACATTTTCCAAATATGAAGAACTAAGTGGAAAATTTGCTTTTTATTGGCATGCATCAGAAGAAGAGGAGAGCCAGGCCTCCATAGAAACTGTGAAGAAGCCTGCTGGTGCTGTGGGAGTGTTTCCTAAAGTTTAAAGGCTGAGCTTATATTTATTAGGTATTATTACGAAAGGCTTCATAACACCAAAATTACAATATATCAAAAATTTGGCAGTATACAGACCTGATCAAAATCTTAAGACCAGTTGAAAAATTGCTGGAATATGCATTTTGCACATTTGGACCTTAATGAGGTTTTAAATAGAGCTACAATATGCAAAAGCAAGAAGGGGGAGTGTGACAAAAAGCACTTTGAAAAAGTAATTTGTTGAAAACAACAAGAAAACTGAAATAGGCTGTTAATCAGCTGATCAAAGGTTTAAGACCACAGGCTATTAAAGCCAAAATCTGCTCAAAATGTTCATTTTCTGTCAGGCATTCACACGGTCATGCCCTCCTGATAGCTAAAGCTAAGAAGCTTTCTCTTCTTGAACATGGTCGGATCGTCGAGCTGCATAAGCAAGGCCTCTCGCAGTGTGCCATTGCTGCTGAGGTTGGACACAGTAAGACAGTCATTCTACATTTTTTGAAAGACCCTGAGCATTATGGAACAAAAAAGTCAAGTGGTAGACCCAAAAAAAATTACACCTGCGCTGAGCCGGAGGATCCGATTGGCTGTCCATCAAGACACAGGGCAGTCCTCGACCCAAATTAAGGCCCTTACTGGTGCCGATTGCAGCACAGTAACCATCAGACGGCATCTGTGGGAAAAGGGTTTCAAAAATAAAAAACAAATTCAAAGACCTCGTCTCCTTCAACGCCACAAAACTGCCCGTTTAGACTTTGGAGCATCAAACATGGGACATTGAAAGGTGGAAAAAAGTTTTATTCTCTGATGAGAAAAAATGTAACCTTGACGGTCCAGATGGCTTCAACGTTACTGGCATGACAAGGAGATCCCACCTGAGATGTTTTCTACCCGGCACAGTGGAGGGGGGTCCATCATGATCTGGGTGCTTTTTCATTCAGTGGAACACTGGAGCTTCAGGTGGTGCAGGGTCGTCAAACGGCGGCTGGTTACGTGCAGATGTTGCAGCGGGCATCCGTCATGACTGAGGGCCCTCGTCTGTATGGTACCAGCTGGGTTTTTCAACCTGTGTTCTTCTATCATTAACCGCTCTGACCTCTGTCATCAACAAAGCATTTAGAGAACAGCTGCTTCCTGGATATTTTCTCTTCTTAAAGCCATTCTCTGTAGACCCTTGAGATGATTGTGCTGGAAAACCATAGAAGATCAACAGTTTGTGACAGACCAACAACAACCATGTAATGTTTAAAGTTTCTTACATCACCTTCCTTCTCCATTCTGATGCTTCGTCTACATGATTAAATGAACTGAGGTGCTGCCACATGATTGGCTGACGAGCTATTTGCTAATCAGGATGCCCTTTAGTTACATAGATAGTACTTTTTGGTGTTCCTGAAATTTATTCTCTATATTCTTCTCACATTACATGTACCATTTTCAACTGTTTTGTACATAAACACAAATTCTAATTCTACATTTGTTTGTTTATTTGTTTATTAGATTAGCACTATAAGAGATACACAAGATCAAACTGGAAATATTCGGAAAACAAAGAAATGTGCCAGGAGAGGTCAAGAGGCCATCAGGCTTATGCAAAGCTCACCTTTCTATAAGAAAAAGCAGAGAACAGTCAAGATTTCAGTAAGAACACAAAGTAATACACGCATACATGTGTTCAACCATGTGTGAAGAAGCAAAAAAGAAATAATTATCGACAATAAAACAAACATATACAGATTTAACAAAGAAGCAAAAAATATAGAGACCATAAGAGAGCTGACAAAATTAGATTCAAATTTAAGACATAGGGGAAAAAACAAATTTAAACTAAGCTTCATGAATTAAATGTAAAGACAACTTCTTTTTAAAAACGTGTAATAATGATGAGCTCTCAGCTTTATGTCTTCTATCATTCCATATTTTTACACCCTGATATCTGATGGGGAACTGACCGTGTTTAGTTTTATAAAAGGGACGTCTCCATGAAAATGAAACACAACTGTATTTACTGATTTTTATAACAAAGTATTAAAGCTGCTTGATAATCTCTTCAAATAAAGACAGTGTGTCAGTGATTTAATTAAGTGGTTTAAAAACTGTGATGCTTGTGTAAAACATTTTCTTAAGTTTTGTGGTGTTCTGTATTCCCGAGCTTCCGTGAAGGCATCATCGTCACAGACGTGGCCGCGGTGCAGCTGGTGTTGCGTTCAGGTGTCGCAGTGTCCCGTGTGGAGTTGCACTCTCTGCATTGCAGCCTGAAGCTGCTGCTGCTGCCGCCGGAACACAACAATGGCGACTCCCAGTCCTGACAGCAACTCCACCAGCCCCAGCAACAACGGCGGGAACACCGTGGGATCCACGTCGCACCACTTCCACCAGCAGACGCAGAGCAGCAGCATGCAAGGTAGGCGACAGGGACGGCCATTTAGAGGGCTGTGGTTACACTGGGAACACTGGAGTTAAAGTGGGAGAGGAGCTGTAGCCTCACAGAAACCACAGTGAAGGCAGACGGAGTGTGTACTCACTTCCGGTTAGAGTTTTCAAAATAAAACGAACGTAAACAAGCCTCAGATGCGTTGAATTCGACATCTAAAGAGATAATTGTTGACTTTGTTGTTCATCATATTTCAGTAAACCTGGTAGACTTTTCACTGGTAACTAAAGCAGGAGATTAAGCAAAAAGTATTACTAGATTGTCTATAGATGTCAGTTTACGATCCATAATCTACCAGGTTGGAGTAAAGTAATCCATGTTGTCAAAAATAATTAAAATTAAAAGTTTACACTATCTGGTGATTTGTTGATTGATAGCCTAAGTTTAAACACCTTTGAAATTGAAATTAAGTGATCAACATGTAAATTTTTATTTTTAGCAAATAAAAAATATTTTTTAGTTAGCAGTGCTTCAATATAGAAATAATGTTATAACTTGGCTTAATTCTGCAGATGCATTATACTGCAGAATGCATTATACATTATACTACTATCTGATATCTGATATGTCCACATTCCAAACTCATTATCACAAATACTGATGATCCAGAGGTGCATTTGGTATTGATGATGCTGACATTTTAGCAGGTATTTACAGCTGTTACATAGATTAACACATAACATGAACAAAATAAACAAATGTTTCATGATGCTTTAGCTTATTATCACCTCACATCCACATTTAAAAATCAAGACTTTCATTTTTCAGGAGTTGCATGTTTTTCTTGTTTTACACAAATGTAGTGTCACATTTAAAGCAACAAGTTACTTTTCATGAAGTTAAGACTCTGTGCTCTTGATGATATTTCTATCAGCGACAATGAGCTCAGAAATACAGGTTAATTGGGTATCAGCAAAATCCAACTTGGTGCAGCCCCACCAATGTTGAAACAGATATTTTATGTCAAGAGCTCAGCTAAAATTGACCAATTTAAAATAGATATTGAATGATCATGAGTTAAAAAGGGATGGGCAACTAGTGGCTGGGGGACCACATGCAACCTTCCCCCTCATTAAATAAAAATAAAATTAAGCTTGCCTGTAATTCTCAAATTATTATGAGTTGTAATCATGAAGATGACAGTCTGACTTTCAGCTAACATATGAACAAGCACATCACAGTAAGATAGTTGCAACATTCATATAGGGATATTTTGTCAAATGTTGAGAGTTTACAAGAAAATAGAAGATATGATTTGGTGTAATGATTTTTATTAGTCTTTTATGAGACATCACTACATACATTATTAACAACTCTTGGTCAAATTAACATCAGTATCTCAGTGCATTTAAAATAATCTAAATTGGCTTTAATTTCATGTTTGGCTAAATTAATTCAGCTTATGTGCTTGAAATGGATAGACAGATAGATGGGCTCTATTGATCCCAAACAGGGAAATGTTGATGTTACAGAGAGAGGAAGTAAAGCAACGCATATCTAAAAAAAGAGAACTAAGGATATGAAGAAAATAGAACATACTTTTATACAATAATCAATAAACAAGGCAATTGTAGTCCTCTATGGACAAAAAACACATATAGTGTCAACAAGGCAGAGTAACCCAAGTATAAAGTATAAATACATATAAAACTGAGTATGTGTGTTTTTCTCAATAAAAATAATAAGGTGCAATATAGCTTTTTTAATAGTATTTAGTATAAAGCCAAAAATGACTCACTAATAATAATGTTGGAATCACACATTCTGATGGATGTTTTAGTATCCATCTGCTGTCTGGCAAGAAACTTTCCATGTCCAAAATAACTTTCAAGAAAACTGTAACCCCCCCAAAAAATGTTTTGTCCTAACTTTATTTTATTTATTTGATTAAGAAAAACCAATTCACAACTTTGAATCTTAAGCTTTAGCACTGTTTTTTAAACAAAATATAAATAAGGAGAAATGAGAATACATGTTTTTTTGTGCTTTTTATAGCACTTTAAAAAGATAATACTTTAGTGTATGACATTTGCCCCTCTGAACATTAGAACAACATTACTGTGGTCCCCTTGTTTACGAAAAATTCCCATCCCTAATATAAACCATCATGGTATATTGTTTATTTTGCCAGTATTACATACAATATATGGGATTTTAATGACCAGTTTTTATGGTCAAAATAGTGCCTGTAAATATCAGCAGAAATGCTCATATTCACTGATACTAATTTTCAAGTTTTTAGGTAAACATCTGTGCATCCCTACTTGAAGTGTTTGTAGTATTTCCCCGCAGTGATTGGTTCTTAAAGCCATTACATTTTCAGATATAGAGATGTTGTTTTGTTGTTCTGGTATGTAAAAGTGTAAGTGTGGAGTTTTATTAGACTCGTTTGATGTCAGAATTATATCTTTACATTCGGTAAGGTAGAGATCAGCAGATTTTAGCCCCACGCCACACTCTTTTATTTTGAAGGCGTCCGCGCGCAGTCTCCGTCAAAGCTCGCGCTCTCCTGGACAAGCTTCACGAAGCTATCAAGCTAACAAGCTAGCAGTGATGCAGGAATCTCAGTGAAGCTGCTGAGCCGACAAACATGGACAGAAGCTTCTTATTTTCATAAACCAGACACGGTTCTTGTTTATCACGCGGTTTATAAACCAAAGAACGTTTGTCACTTTAAATATGTGTCTTCTGAATGAGTGTTAGCGGATGTTATTAGCATCAGAGCCCTTAGGCCTACACTGAAGTACTCCCCTCCTGAACGTTAGCCAGACCACTGTCTCCAAAATTAATTAGAGGAAACAAATAAAGAACAAACAAGAAAAGGATATTAAGTTCATTATGTTAATTTTCATTTTATTATGATGGTAATTAACTCCCTGGCGTCAGCAGCGCCTTGGGGCTGCTAATATTAAATTAGGATTGATTTATGTTCAGATTTAATGTCTTCAGATACAGTAAATTCTTTATTAAGGCCCACTTTACCAAGTTTATTAAGCATTAAACATAAAACTGGGTGAAAAGAACAATGAAGTGGTGACAAAATCAGCCTTGGGTAAACAGTTCAATACAAGCAACACAGTCAAGAAAACAGTCAGATGAGGACATTTCATTTAAAAGGATTAAACATTATTAATGTCAGTTGGAAGGACTTTTTAATCTGCTGCCTCTCTTGATTACGTAAGAAAAGGTAGCTGTTCACATTTAGACTACTATAATAACTTCCCACAGCTATATTATAATGAACTATTAGGAAAATGTAATTGTCAAACACGATAAAGGATCAGGCTCAGACTTGTTTGCAGGTTAATAGACCTTTTTTATAGAGATGCAAGCATGTTACAGCAGTTGTACAAGAGCAGTGGTGGCAAATAAACAGAGTAAATACTTGGTCAGAAACCCAAAGACTGAGCTTTATAAATATTTAATAAAATGCTTACTCTATCTCTCCCACAAAATTAGTTTCTGCTAAGCAGTTCATTATATTTTATAAGGAATACATGATATTGTCAGGTAAATACCAGTACTGGCAGATATGACCGTTTTGCCAATATTTACAGACAATATTTTTGCCGTAAAAAGGACCATAGATATCCCATAGCATTGGCTATAATATTGGCAAAATTTACAATTGTACCATAATGGTTAAACTTGTCAATCAATGTCCACTGTCTGAATCATATCATTTTAAAAGATGCTGTTTTTCTTGCTCTGTGTCTGTTTCTGACCTAATTGAACTGAAACCGTGAAAAGAACAAATTAATGTTGGAATATTTTATTGAATTAGAGACAAAAAATAGTTTTTTTGTGATGATGAGTTTGGAAATGTAACATGATAAACACACACATATAGCCTATATATATTCAGGCAGAATGATCTCTTTCAAATTTAATATCCAAGTAGGAAGCTATTTTTTGTGTATGGATCTACGTGCTTTTTTATGATTTTTGTTGTATCTGTATCCAGCACCCACTTAGGGATGTGTGTCTCTGATTTACACTTTCTATTTGTGTTTCAAAATATCATCATATTGGCAAATATCCTGTATCGTGTGTCCCTAATATTTGTCATATATTCTCAGTTTATTTTCTGTGGTTCACATGTTAACTTACAGGTTTAAAAATAATCATGACTTTATTTCTAAAGGTCCACATCTGCTGTATGTAGATGGATGTGTTGATGGTAGATATTAACGATATTTTTAGTGACTTTAAAAGCAGACTTTAGGTCCTAAATCTTGAATCCACTGGTCAGAGTTGCATGAATATTCTGTGTGGCAGATTATTGGTATCAAATGTTTTATTTAAACCTTACAGAGACCAACAGCTGCTGGAGATGTCAGAATGAAACAGGTATTCACATTTATTTTACCAGCTTTCAGTCCAATAAGGTTTTTTATTTTCTTTGTGTTTCAGCAAAGAAATTCCTTCAGATGTTCCTCATCATCTTTCCTTTCTGTTGATTATTCCCCCCGATTGTTTCTACATAATTCTTGATTTGTTTGTTTTATGAATCCTGATTTTTACCCTCATATCTGCATGTTTTATCACAAACTTTCACTACAGAATGATTGTAAGTAGACACAGTAGACAGACCCCATTTAATGAGACACTACAAACCAGAATATACCACAGTGTTTTTGACACATCCAAGTTTTTTGTGCTAACTTTGGTGTCCTGCTGCTAATCTTCTTGCTTATAGTACAGTCAAATATTTATGTTTGCATTTTTAAATACATCCATAATGGAACTTGATCAAGAATGTTGTAGCGTACGATAATCCTACAAGAGAAATGACAAAGCTGTTGTGTCAAAGTATACTTACTCTGCCAAAAATGTTCCATGCAGCATGTTGCAGTTTTTGACTGGAACATGCTAGACTTATAATTCACTTTAGGTTTTTATTCAGTATTTTTATGCCTCCACATCAGCAGAACTGGAGGCCAGTTCAGGCCATGTCTCAGTCCATCTGAAAGTTTCTGAAAATCCCTGTAATCCTTTCAAGTTCTTTTAAACCTGATATTTTTGAAAATGCCATTGGGCAGTTTTCTTTAAACTTTGCATATTTGTCCACCTGAGTCAAGGATGAACTGCTTAAATTGTACCCTAAAATGTCAATGTCTTTGGGAATCTGGGTCACTCCTTTCTGAGGAAAAGGAATAAAAACTCTTGTTTTTTTTTTTTTCAAATTTGAGAGTCAAACCAGCATCAAACATTAACTCATGCCACTCGCCAAGGCAGAACTCTTCAGCATTTTTAGGGTTCTTGTACAAGTGTGCATGACGTTTCGGGGTATGAAAGTTCCACATAGCCTTTTTTGACATTTATCCCTGATTAAAATATTAGTAGCTCAAAACTCCTGAACTTCTTGCTCCCACATGTCCCTCAGAGACATTTCCTGCAGCTTGCTTTATCAATGAGGTGATGGAGGGGAGACTTATGGTCCTTTTCCATTAGCCCTACTCTGCTCTACTCGACTCTACCCGGCTCTTTTCTACTCGCCTTGTGCTGCTTTTCCATTAGCCCCAGTCGCCTGCCCAACGGGGTGCAGTGTCGCTGTAAACAGCTGAGCGGCACTGCTGTGACGTCATTTTGAAGGCGACACAACAATCTGTGGCTTTTTGTCAGAAACCGAGTGAAAAAGGAAAGCAGAAGAAGGCTGCAGGTGGCAAGAAGAAATACCCCTTGAGAAACACAGGAGAGTACGAGGGTAAGCTGATGGTAGCTAACGCTAGCATGCTAGGTCGTTGCGCTCATGACTCATCAATGACAACATTGTCTGACCAATTAGTAGCCGGCAGTCGGTGACGTCATCTTTTAGTATGGACTCAGCTCGTTTGGAACCAGAGCGGAGTAGGTTCTAAAACTAGCTTGTTTTAGGAAGTACCAGGCTAGTGGAAACACGCTGCAAATCGAGCAGGGCCGAGTAGAGCAGGGCCAAGGCGTGCTAGTGGAAAAGGGCCAATAGCGTAAAAACTGTATGTATTTAATGATGCACCCACACTGGGTTAATTATAGCACATTTTCAGGGTTTATGAATAAGTGATAGAGGTTATGTTTCTATGTTAGAATTTCTAGGTTGGGAGGTTTTTGGGGCAATGGTTGTGAATTTTCAGCTTCTGGGATCAAACTGTACGAACTGTAAGACCTAGGGATGGGAATCGAAAACCAATTCCAGTTGAGAATTGTTAACAGCTCCATCAAACAATCGATATCATTAATCTTTTTGCTAATCAATTCCCTTATCAATTCCATTAAATTGACAGGGTTCAGAAGCGTCAGAATTGTGTCTTAATTTTAATTACACCTACCGCACAACCTTCAGTGAGTGGAAACACCAGCAACTTTCAGAAGTAGTTATCTATACTGGGATATATGTTTGGCAGTGTTGCCACTGAAAATCAGACCAACATATGCCCACATGCAAAATTTGCTGGAATCGATAATGGAATCATTAAAGAATTGGATCCATTAGCAGGATCGTTAACAGCATTGCTATCGATAAAATCTTATCAATTCCCATCCCTAGTAAGACCTCAGCTTTTGTTGTTGTAATAAATGGGTATTGATTGATTTGTCTGGATGAAACCGTATGGAACAGTGAAACCCCATGACTGTATGGATGAAGTACAATATGCCAGAAGAACAGCAGCAGGACACGATGGTTCAGGTGTTGATCCTCTTGAATTCACATTAATGACTCAGATGAAGGTGGGGAAATCTTGAAGTCTTGAAGATGTCATCATCACCTGTTTTTGTGGTTTATAACACAAAGTTCCTGCCACAGGAGGGACTGGATTTAGCATCACATGCATAAGACACCACAGTGATTTGCCACTGCCACAAATAAACTCCTGCACCAGAACTAAAGGAACCACATCATGAAGTTGCACTGACAGACCACCAGATCACAATGTGTTTTTACCATAGACCCCCCCTTCCACTTTGATCACACTGGTATGACACTTTCTTAATGACACACACAGACTCAAAGACCCGAAGAACCTGCAGTAAACTGTCTTTTCTTCACTTCAGGGTTTCAGATAAGCCTGTCTGGAGTTTCCCAAAGTAAGCCATAGTCTCGCACACCAAGCTCACTGACGTTTTACTCTCTGTGGGGGAGTCTCAGCGGTATAGAGCGGTTCCCTCGCCTCCACATGAGATAAGCTTCTGTCGGGGAGCCGCTGTAAACCGCTGAGCAGCCTGTGTGGTGCTCTGGTAGTGGGAGAGTCTGTCCACTGTTCACTGCTGTCACTAAATCAGTCATGGCAAAGAGAAATGAATCTGCACCTGGGCGCTGAGGTTCCGGATCTGTTTGCACCGAGGAGCTGGTTAAAGAGGGCATGACGAGACGACTCAGCACTTAAACACAGCACGCAGCAGGAAACTCAAAAACAGCACATCAGGGGTTAACCATGGACTGGGGAGAAGAAGTGGGCTCGTCTCTGGCTCCCATATGAAGTCGATTATTCCTGGGATTGATAATCTTGACTCACCATGAAAACCTGGTGGAAGTCCAGCTTAGCCTTTGAGACTCTTGGTCTGGTTCTCTCTCATCAAAGTTTGTTTAGCATACTGAAACAGTAGGGCTGGGCTATGTATTTATTGATTTGAATTATTTTGTGCAGAACATTTTGAAACTAAATCAGTATTTTTTTTATTTTGACTTAGACCAGTGTATGTTGTTGCAATGTTTGAAAATATAAATATGGAAAATTGTCAGCTTTCATGATGGTGTGCCTGTCAGGTTTTGCAGAGGCCCTTTTATAGGCTTGTATTTGTTTTTATTTTTATTTATGTTAATTTTCTGTGAAAATACCTCAGTCTTCAGTGTTTATGTAGACAAACCTGCCTACGTTTGAACTACAAAATCAACAAAAACCTGAGATTTTATTTTTGGGCCATATCGCCCAGTCCTACTAAAGAGGCAATATAGATCAAAAAAGGCTTATTTTTGCTTTTGAGTTTGAAAAATCCCAATATCATTAGTCCTCATGCTTGACAAGTCTTTCAGTTTCTTCCAATCAAGAAACAAAATGACTTTAACTGTTCAGAGTGTTGATTGGATTCTCATTCAAAGCCATGTGTCTTACGTTGTTGACACTAGTGTAGTAGTCTGATCGATAATCAAAATCTGATCAGTTAGCATCTGCTTTATCAGTCTGTTTAAGAAATACTCCCTCTGTAATGTCATTAGGGGACCTGCCATTTCCTGTAGATAGGAGACAAAGTCATAAGGCAAGTCTGGGCAGCCACAGTAAACATGAGAGTACAGAAATAGATTGCAGGGAGCCCAGAACTGGACAAATCAAGCCATAACCTCATCCTTAAAGAGAGGGGCGTGACCCAGTTCAGAAGATTTCCTCAAACGGCCTGTTCAGAGCAGGGCTGAAACAGAGGAGTTTATACAAGGCAAAAAATATTTCAAATACCTTACAGGACTTCTTGGCAAGAACCGTCAAAAATGTGTCCTTGGATGTCTTAGATCAGAAAAACCTGCTGAAAGGAGCCGAGTAAGGAGGCTTTAATGTAAGCCAAGCAAACATTAAAATAATAATAAAAGATAGGATGTAATTTATTGATCCCAAGTACATCTAAAAAAATAATATAAAAATAATATTAATCCTTATAACATTTATTTCTATCACACTTTTTAAAAATAAGTTACAAAGCACTTTCCAAATATTTACACTAACAGGTAACGCTAAAATAATATCAAACACACGATGCAGTAGGACACGCAGTAAAACAATCAACGCAGGACAGTTACGATTCAGTGAAAACAAGTCTGAGAAAGTGAGTTTGAAGAGTCCTTTAAGAAGTCAGACTGTTGGCTTCCCCAATCTCCTCAGGTAAGTGGGTCCATAATTTAGGGGTCTGGACCCTCGCTATGGGATTTTACCAGGACCATGTCAGTAATGACCCACTGCAGGACCTCAGATTCTCAGAGCTGGTAGGGGGTCAGGAGGACCTGGTTGTGAGTTGCTCTGCTGTAGTTTGTTTCGGTTGTTTTCATGTCACCCTTTAACCAAGGACTTGCTGTGCATGGCCTTCTCAAAGCGTTGACATATTGTGAAGTTGCAGCAGGAGGCTGAAAAACAGATTCAGCTCGTAGCCTTTTCTAAGCTGACAGGATGATCGGATCCAACATGGAGCTAAAACAAAGTTACTAAGACTACATCAATGCTCTGCTCTGACTGCACAGCAACTCCCCGACAGAATCAACATTTTTGTCCACTTTTTCTCGGCAGTCTGTGAAAGCCATAGTCACTTTAACTGGACAGGTATCACTGATGTTCTGCACTGATTGGTATTTTAGTCTGGTGCTGTTTAAGTGCTGGGTCTCTTTCATAGGGAGGGGAAACTGAGTGCATATTTCTTTGAAACAAAGTTTACTGTTTTTTTGTTTTCATCCCAATAGCAGATTCTTACAACATGGCTCCGTCTGGCTCTAAATAAACAACAACTTTAAACCCTTTATTAATTTGTGACTGTATTTCCTCAAATAAAAGCCTGAACACAAGCTACACTGGATTGGCCAATATTGTGTATTTACAGTGGATATATCAGCCATATCAGCAAAATGCACAAATGTGCCATCATGCTTCACCTCATCATCTCTGCATGGGTACATTTAAAAATCAAGAGTTCCTTTTTTAAGGAGTTTAAATGTCGATCTTATTGTTTAGGCATTGAAAGCAACAAGTCCATTTTCATAAAGTAACGCAGTTCTGCATTGAACAAAAATTATCTGAGTCTGGATTGAAATTGGCTTTTAAAAGTTCAGAAATGTTGACATATTGGACACCAACAGAAGTCCAATACTGTGCACCCCTATCACAAACAGAAGCTGGTCCGTCCTGAACACAGGCCGTGGGCACCACAGGTCTGAAATACAGACCCAGTGGCTCACACATGAAGCACATACCAGCCAATAACTGATGTTACTGAAAACAAATAGCCCTGCTTCAGATAGGAGCCCTGTCCTGGGCTTTTGTTTTAGGAACGCAGTATCCAGACCAAAGGGTGTGTTGTTTGAAAGGCCTGTTGTAGATCTGACTATTGGGAGATCTTGAGTATCGGGGCTCTCTGCTTGTCTGTGATGCATTTTGAGCTTCCTCTGGTTTCAGGAGGACTTGAGATAAACCAGATTCAGTCTGTGGCTCTTGAAGTGGATCATTCCTCTTAACTTCACATCCATATCTGTCCAATCACAGTGATGTCATTTCCTAAAACCTAAGTTCACTCATGTTTGTGGTTTTGCAGAAATAATTTGGTTTATCTCAAGTTGAAACCGTCAGAAGTCTGAGGTGTGAGAGGAGGACTGAATCACACAGGTTGTTGTGTCTGGATCTGTGTGTCTGCTCTCACCTGGCAGGTAAACGTAAAGCTCTGAAGTTGAACTTCGCCAACCCTCCGGTCAAACCCACCTCCAGGCTCCCCATCAACCCGACGCCCCCGTCCTTCCAGAACCCACACATGTGAGTACACAGCAGGGAGAGCGAAGAGTCTTCAGAGTGAACCTGAGCCGCTGAAGGTCATCCACGTCTGCTTCTTTTGTCAGAGAGCGTCTGCGGACACACAGCATCGAGTCGTCGGGGAAGCTGAAGATTTCTCCAGAGCAGCACTGCGACTTCACGGCCGAGGACCTGAGGGACCTCGGGGAGATCGGACGAGGAGCGTACGGCTCCGTCAACAAGATGGTCCACAAACCCACAGGACAGATCATGGCTGTCAAGGTCAGCTCAAGGGCTGCCGCTTTGATTCTTTTTGTAATCGATTACTCTTTCGAGTTTTTATCGATTAACCAAGTAATCAGATAACTGTTACATTGCGCTCACTGCTATTTTTTTTTTTTTTTTTTTACATTGAATCACTACACATTATTATTATTAGTAACACACAAAACAGAAAAGCCAGGTCATTATTTTTTTTTAAGTCTGGTTATTTTTAGTTTATTTGTGTTCATGCTTGTCTCTTTTTGCTAAATTATTGCCTTTACTACTATACCATATTGATGATCTTATTTTGCTTACTTTATTTCTAGGACCAAATAATCTCATACTTAGATACTAAGATAATTTAACTAGCTAATGTAAATTTCTATAACATATGAAAGCATTCCCTACACCTGCTTCCTCTACTCACTGTCAGTTTTTCCTCTTCTACTCTCTGCAATCAAATTAAATGTAAAGTTATTGGATGTGAAAAGTATGTGAACAAAATACACATGATTCAGGGCAAGTAGCCTCCGCATTGATTTACGTTCTGAACCAGCCTTTACACGGAGCTATAATCAAAGTAGGTTATTTATTAGCCCATATCTCAGTTATTGATCACATTAGCTGCTTCTGTTGATGTATCATGAGTGTCATCCTGTTGTGTCGCTCTGACGCACAGACCGAATGTTTACTGTTGACGTGCTGCAGCATTGACAACGTGCTATCATGCTAAGCTACATGCTAAGCTAACTCCGCTTGACATCAGACACACTGCACTGTGTTTTCTTTTCGTCCGTTCTTGTAGTGACCACACACTTGGGACACTCTCTGCCATTTCTTCTGCGGACTCTCTCCTTTCTTCTCTCTCCTTTCTGTCCTCTCTTTCTTCCTCCATGATTTTACAAGTCACAGAAAGAGCAGCGGAGGTAGCAGGTGCGTTGTGCCACAGAAATGACCGTCCGTGTCAAACACCGTGCACTGTGTAGTAGTCCAGATATTTATTTAATATGTATAATTATATATTAAACGAGGCTTCGAGGCACAATGGGTAGTGTTAGCCTGCTTCTGCCTACAGTCATCAGATAAACTCTTGAGCATCTCCAAATGGTCCTGTGTGCTTGTTGTGACTCATTTTTTTACTCCTTTACATCAGGTTATCTTCTACTATCATCATGTTATCTCCTTCTTCTCATAAACAGAGGCTTTGAACTGTTGACCTACTTCCTTGATGGTTTGCACTAGAGATGAGAAGTTGGTGAATGAGTGGAGTCTTTTCAACAGCTCTTTTAAGCAAACGATGAGAACTGATTTTCAGCCGTGAGAAGTTTGTTTTTGAGACATTCTCAAATACAGATTGCCTGCAAATTTAGGAGTGCTCACAAACAGCTCACGCACTTCTGAGAGTCAGTTCACATAGTTAACTTACAAAGGCTGTTCAAAAGACTCGACTCGTCCGCCAAAGTAACATCTTTACTGCAAACCGTCAAGGAAGTAGGTCAACAAAACAAAGCCTCCGTCTATGAGTAGAAGATAATACGATGATACCAGAAGATAATGTGATATAAAGGAGTAAAAACATGAGTCACAACAAGCACACAGGACCACTTAGAGCTAATGAAGAGTTTTATCTGATGACTGTAGGCAGAGGCAGGCTACCACTACCCATTGACTCCTGGTGTTCGAGCTAAGCTAATTAATGGTGGATGAGCTTTGTCCATCTCTTCCTTGTTACTGCAGGCTCAGTCTAAAGAATGAAGTCTATCTGTTTGTCATGGACTCAGGCGTAGGCCTGTCACGATAATTAATAAATCAATTAACCAAACGATAAATAAAAACGTCATCGGTAAGTTTGCTGGCCTTGATGAATTGATGTGTATGTGTGTTTGTTTTCCTCCTCTCTTTCTACCAAGCAGGCTGGATGAGAAGATGGCTCACTACGTCTGTCTTTCTCAGCGCCTGGGCATGTTGGTTCTATAGCAGAATGAGCGGGGTTAGGGTTAGTGATGCATATGTCAGTAAGTCAGTCTTTGTGGGGGAGATGGGGCCGCTTGCGCGTACACACAGAGAGCTGAAGTGAGCGTCCCAAGGAGTAATGAGGAAACAAACACAAATATGAATGATGGCATGAAAGCTACGGTTCCTAAGCCACAGCCCCAGTGTGAGAATATTTTGGTTTTAAACAGAATGAACAAGATGTGAGCTCATGAACACCGATGAGCTGATATGTTGAATTTGTTTGAATGTAGTGGCGATGAAGAAGGGGAGGTGCAGTGAAGCCTTCGTCCTGACAGTCAGCGCTTACTGAGACGTTTGGTCGGCAAAGTAAATATGAATAAAACAGAGAAAAATGGTGCACGCTCACAGACGGTGTCGTTCGCTACATTGCAAAAGAAATGCAGCCCTTCAATACGGTTGAAAAGCCAGAAATGATACAAACATTTGACAGACAGTATGAATTGACTGGGAGAAAGTACATGCCACAAACAATTCAGGAACTGTATAAACTGCATTTTATTTATTGTTTTTTATAATTGTGTTTGTTTTATTTGAAGTCTTTTTTTCTTTACAGAGAGAGGGTCTTTTTTTTTTTTTTTAATGTTTTTGATTATTATAATGATTTTTTTTCTACATGCTATTTTTCTCAAAAAGACAGTTCATTTCATTTTCACTGTTTTTTTTCCTTCTTTTTTGAAAAAAAAAGTTTGTTTTGTAAGCTCATAACCTTCCAATTACAGTTGAATACTCTTAAGAAATTAAATTTCATTGTTTTTGACATGGTGTTCTCACTTTTATTACAACATATAATTACATTAATAAAAAAATAATGTTGCAAAATAGCATTGACAATAATATCGTTTATCTGCAATCATTTTTGGGACAATTATCGGCCAGAAAAAATTGTTATTGTGACAGGCCTACTCAGACGTGAGGCAAGACATGAAAAGAAAGATGTTTGACCGTCCCTTTAAAGATTTGGATTATTTATTCGGATCAGCAGGACATTTATGAAGTCTGACACCTTCAAACTCATGAAACCCGGAGCTTCAGAAGAGCCTTGAGTCCTTCTCTGGATCACGTGAGGAAACGGTCTGCGATGTGTTTGTGTCTTTGTCTCTTTTAGAGGATTCGCTCCACGGTGGACGAGAAGGAGCAGAAGCAGCTGCTGATGGACCTGGACGTGGTGATGAGGAGCAGCGACTGTCCCTACATCGTCCAGTTCTACGGGGCGCTCTTCAGAGAGGTATCACTGAGAACATGTGACCCTGAACGCATCACGGTGCTCATAAAACATCCTTGAGATAATTCATGAGTGTCTGCTCTGTTTCAGGGCGACTGTTGGATCTGCATGGAGCTCATGTCTACCTCATTAGACAAATTCTACAAATATGTATATTGTGCATTAGACGACGTCATTCCAGAGGAAATATTAGGAAAAATTACATTAGCCGTGAGTACTGGAGCTGTTACCAATGAAGTTAAATGAGGTTAAATAAAACAAACTGACGTGTTTTATGCTTTTTACAGACGGTTAAAGCACTGAACCACTTAAAAGAAAACTTGAAAATAATTCACAGAGGTAAGTCTTTGGATGTCTTCAAGAAAATGAAGCTCAAATATTGTTGTTGTTAAAGGTCTGATATGTAAATAAACCCTTAGAGAAAGTCAAGAACATGAAGAAATTAGATAAATCACTGTGCAATAAAATCCAGAATGAATTATAAATGTATTTTTGCTCTAAATAGTTCAAGTGTTCAAGCTGCCAGACTGTTAATTCATAGTAAGAATGAGCACAACTACTGTGTATTTATTTTCAAATATAAGAAGTATAAATGTCTGATATGACCTTAACTTTAAACTTGAAAGATTTAGGTAAATTAAATAGTAATTGAAAAAATATCTAAGAAATTGCATTAAAAATGCAATAAATGGTGTCACAGAAAGCAAATGCACAGTTCTTCCAGGAAAAGGACCATTTTTATAGTAAACTGCTGGATTCTAGACAAGAATTACAATTTTTAGGATTGTATTGACTTTTAAAATCTTGTATAACCAATGCTGCTTGTGTCTATTACATGTATTTTGCACTGTAATTTAAAAGTTATTATTCCAGCAAATTTGTCCTAAATCATGTTCTGTTTTTGGGACTATTATCCACATTTGTAGTAGTTATGAGACAGACTTTACCGTGTTGTAGTTTATGTTTTATTTAAGCAGAAACTGTAAAAAATTGTCAGGTTTTGTAGAGTTTTGGCATGAATGTTTAAAAATTCTCCAAACAAACATATCTCAATAATTAAAAAGCTGTTTTCTTTTCATGATACTTGTTTTTCTACAGATTTTCAATAGCGTTTGTGTTGTCCCTGCTCACTAAATCAAAGACGATGATGAGTTACTCCTGGCTGATTGTCACAAACTGTTGATGCTGCCTTGGATTTGAAAACCTCGACTCAGATCAAAGATGTGTCGTTTAATTTTGATATTTTCAGACATCAAACCTTCCAACATTCTTATGGACCGACGGGGGAACATAAAGCTGTGTGACTTTGGGATCAGCGGTCAGCTCGTCGACTCCATAGCAAAAACCCGAGACGCCGGCTGCAGGCCATACATGGCGGTAAGACGTTAGCCGAAGAGGCTAGGCTAAATCGATCGGACAGCAGAAACAACCAGAAGAGCACAAACTGATCTCTGTTAACAAATCCTTCAAAAGTTCCTGAATTCAGACTCAGATCATCATCATCATCCATCCACCTCTAAATCTAATCAGGGCTCCTTTGTCCACATTAAACATCCTCTGTAAAATATTAGTTATTTTGCTCACAGACAAAAAAACGACAGTGAAATCATGACCTCCTTGGCAGAAGAAACTTCAAATAATTTCTCTACAGAATGAGATTTTTCTAAAGAACTTAGTTTACATGTTCACACTTTGGTGTCCAAATTAATAGACAAATGTATTTTCTTCAAATTAAGAGAATACATTTATATTATAAATGTTTTTTACTCTGCCTAATTATGATGTTATTGAATTAAAAAATGACCAAATAATGTTTTGTGTTTTTCTTTGTTAATGCCCCAAAGAAATGTGTTTTAGTTAAACAATGATCAATGTCTAAGAGTGATATTTCTTAAGGATAAAGGAGGATGTTTATATTTTAGAGATGCATTCTTTTGTATTAATATTGCAAAGCTTATATTGACCAGTAGGAATAACTGATATTGATCCATAGAAATGACTCAAAGTAGTGCTCTTCAGATCTCAGCCTTGTCAAACATAAAATGTATTTTGCCAGTAACAGTAAAATCAAGATTAATCGGTTCTTTCTAAAGCCAAAACACTTAGTAACTTACCTGTGAGTGAAATCAGCCTTTTTTGGGAGCTTATGCTCTCAGTGAAAGATTAAAATGCAAAAAAATGCAAATACATACAAAGACATAGAGCTAAAAAATCAGAGTATCATGAGAAATAATCTTATCTGCAGGTTTAGCATTTGAAGAGATTGTCTACCAATACGGATACATCATGATCACTCGTGTGTGTGTGTATACATATATTTATATGTATACTGATCTCTACTCACATTTCTGAGTTTACTATTTAGTCTTTCTACTGTCAAGAATAAATAAGAAACATGAATAAATTAATAATAAAACCTGCCACAATAGTCCTAACATGTTCATACATGCAGCTGATTCTGCAGGTTAATGAAAACTTCATGAACTTTGATAAAATTATTTTACTATAATTATGTATTATTTATTATTAGTTATTGGGGTTAACAGTATAATGTAAGTATTACGTAACTATCAGAATCATATTTTTGTCCTGAGTGAGTGTGGTGTGTTTTATTCTAGTGTCATATTTTTATAAATTAAGTGCTGTAAAAAAGCAGATTGTGAAAGTCTGTCTGAGAACAATAAGGAATCATTAAGTGCTGTTATCTGTGCTCTGATTCATGAATAAATGAAATAATAATAATCAATAGCTTGTGTGTCTTGGTCCTGCAGCCTGAGAGGATAGACCCGAGTGCGTCCCGTCAGGGCTACGACGTCCGCTCTGATGTTTGGAGTTTGGGAATCACTCTGGTGAGGATGAAGATCTACTTTATGTGAGTCGTGACCTTTTTTATCTGTGCACGTTGATTTAAAATAATATTGATGGTTGTGTTTCAGTACGAGCTGGCCACAGGACGGTTCCCCTACCCAAAGTGGAACAGCGTGTTCGATCAGCTGACTCAGGTGGTCAAAGGTGAACCGCCGCAGCTCAGCAACTCTGAGGAGAGACAGTTCTCCCCCAAGTTCATCAACTTTGTTAACTTATGGTAAGAACCAGGGTCCTGCATGACGGCATGGGCGGGGTCTGCATGGTAAGAACAGGGGTCCTGCATGACGGCGTGGGCGGGGTCTGCATGGTAAGAATCAGGGCCTGCATGACGTCATAGGACATCCCAAAACAGCAAGGATGGAGGACATAAGGGTGAAGCAGGTCCTCAGTCTGTGGCCTTTGTCCCAGTGAGGAGACAAGTTTGTCCCAGTGGCCCTGTTTACATCAGCCAAAAAATCCTATTTACAATCAGACTGAAAGGTCAATCAGATTAGAAATGTCTCATGTTAACACCTTAGCCAATCTGATTGACCCGTATCTGATAGTATTTCTGATCGGATTATTAGAGGTAGTCTACGGTGATTGATAATCTGCTCCATGCTTCATGTAAACGGCTGAGTGGAGCGGATTGGGTTGAGGATTGGGAGAGGATTGTTCGGTCTGTGCAGGCGCTCCGTAGTACGTAAGAAGCACATAGTGACGTACGCAGAGCGTGCCCAAACAAACATGGCGAACAAACAGAAGAACTGGACAGTGGAGGAAACAAACTTTTTAATAGAAACCCTGCGAGAGTTAAAAATTGTTGATGTAAATGTAACCATAACACAATAAGCGTCCCCAACAAAAGACAACATGGATCCATCTTTCTAGAGGGAAACAGGAAGCCGGAAGTGCACCTCTTCTTCTCTTACACATTTTCAGGTAATGGCAGAGAGACCTTCTGCACATTAGGGTTGCAACTAACGATTATTTTCATATTAGATTAATCGGGCAATTATTTAAACGATTAATCGGATAATGACACATTTTTGCAATTTCATTTACAGTTTAGCTTCAAGTTGTTTTAGGTATTTTTCCTTCAGTAATAATATTTTATTACAGCTTTTTTCTTTCTTGTGCAAAACTGTAAGGACATCAATAGTGCAGCAGTTCTACTGTTTATGTGTTCAATGTGGATGTTAATGTTTCCTGAAAATTGACGGTCAGTGAAGGGACCAGGAAGGCGGGGCGAGTGGGTCAGAAGAGGAGAGATAGTGTATGGGTTAAAGCGAGGAGGGAGAGAGCCGCTAGCAGGAAGTCTAGAGATTACTACTCATTGTTTTGTTTGTGAATTGAAATTATAGTTGGCTTGGTCACGGCCCACAGTGACTGTTAAATAAAAGCAGGTGTATTCACAAGCCAGAGTCACCTTTATTTTTACATCTGACGGACGTTACAATAGACTTGTTTGCATGTTGTTCAAATAAATGCTCACAAACTTACTTTTTTTTTTCTTGAAACAAATCAGGCAAAGTAGTGGCATATAAAGTATTCAATAAAATAAGGTGCTGCTGAACGTAACAAGCAAAAATAATCTTTATACCGAGGATAGTCTTCGTCCGTCTCCAACACGCCAATGTGCTTTCTCAGCTCAGCTCTTTCATAGAGGTCGTGCTCCCATTCCAAATGAAGTCGGCCTTAAAATGTTTACAAGTGACCGTTTGCTTTACTTTGTTGAGCGTGACATGCTCCCAGCTTTTGGACGTTTTTGGTCGTTCACAAAGTGATGCTGCCGTGGACGCCACCATTGTGAATCCTTCTGCATGCGGTTATGTGCAGTGACGGTCGCTAGTGCGCATGAGCACCTCTCACAGTAGCTTACGGCAAGAGAGCGGGCTCATCTCCTCCTAACTAACCGACTGTAAGCAACAATTTCATGCACCAAAACACCCGCAATTAGTTGCCGATGAAAATCGATAATTAAACTAGTTGACAACGAATTTAATTATCGATTTTCATCGATTTAATCGCTTAGTTGTTGCAGCCCTACTGCGCATGTTAAAAAAAACAATACAATCTGATTCAGCTGGGGCCATGCAAACACTGATTGAATGTGGATCTCTTTACTTAAAGTTCATGTATACAGATCGAATCAGATTCACTTAATCTGATCGATTTCAATCAGATTGAGGAAATCTACCCATGGAAACAGTGAAGAGATGAGTTTGTTCCAATACTGTGGAAGAGGACAGGAGACTTTGGTGTGTTTCTGATCTCTTAGCAGCTTTTCTTTCTCAGTTTTCAGTCTCATCTTTACAGATTTCCCCCCTTTATTCACCTTTGGCTGCAGATTTAGGCTTTAGTGACATCTAGTGTTGATTATATGACTGTACTTCAGGGGACTCATGGGGACACTGAAAGCTTTGAGAGGGTCTCAGCCGCTCAGGGATGTGCTTTTCTGACTTTTTAATGACTCAAATATTAACACCTCCTCACACTGATGGTCCATTTCTGCTCTTTTTCCTCCCGCAGCCTTACAAAGGATGAATCTAAAAGGCCAAAGTACAGAGAGCTTCTGGTAAGTTTGTTACTTTTTATATATCCTAAGTCTGTGAGACAGAAAGAAATGCATGTATTTTGTTAAAAAATATTGAAATAAAAAACATTGATTTTAGATCAGTGCTGTGCAGCGTTACTGAAAGCTAGAATAGTAAAATTGATCCAGACAGATGGCTGAATCTTTGGTTTGAAAATAAATCTTGGGGTTAAGGTTTGGTGCTAAATGACAGCCATGCTACAAACATAATTTTAAATGAAGTTTATCTTACACCATGTCAAGAAAATTCAGGCCATTAAGAAGGACTGAGGCGGAAACAAAACATTTCAGTCAGTTCATCTGAAAAATAACCAAAAGTCAGAAGCTAAATCTCCAAACTCGCCACCAGTCCATTCATAAAAAATAATTCTAAATGTTCTAAAAAGCAGTTCTTAAACTCAAGGTTAGTTCAGATCAAAATTCAAAATATTTTTTAATTCCTAAACCAAAAGTCACAAAATTATAACCCAAAAAACATGACAGAATCAATCCACTGTCCTTTTTTAACTTCCCCTAAAAAATCAACAAATGTAAGAGTCAATGAAATCAGGGAAATCTTTGAGTGTCAGAGAGAGCCAGCTGCGATGAGTTGTGTTATGAGGATAGCCTTTTTATTAGACCAAACCACACCCTTGGTTTCATGTAAATCCAGCCAGTAGTTTTACTGTAGTCTTTCAAATAAACAAACATACACTGACAAAAACAGCCTTCTTGGTGGAGGTAACAAAAATTCTAGAGATTATGATTTGAAAATAGTTTGACAAAACTCCCATTCCTTCAGACCAAAAGGTTTGAAATTATCGCTCATGAGTAAGTTGTACATTTTAAAGTTTAAATGATAGCATAGTTAATTAAACTAAAGCTCAAGTTTTTTTAGGTCATGAAGTTTTAAAGAAACCAGAAACGAACTAAGAATTTTAGCTACTGTAATAGTTTAGTCATTTATATTTTGGATTCAGAATTGAATTATCAAGAGAGTGTGGGCAAAGACGAGAAGACGAATATTTCAGAAGACACAGAGATAAACCATGAAGCTGTTATTTCAGAGCAGAGGGTTGAGGGCCAGAGCATCTCCAGCCTGAATCATCCTCCTCTAGGGACTTTAATCTAAGTAGATTTTTAGAGTCCTGCTCCCTCAGACCCAAACCAGCAGCCTCCAGTCCACAGGAGCAGATCTGAAACCTCTTTAAGTCTTCACAGTGACTCACTCACCCAAACACTGAAACATGAGGGCAGCAGATTAATGATCAGCATGTATGAAACATCTCCATAACCCATGGGTGTGCGATTAAAGCTTTTGAAGCATCACTACTGAAATAATTTTGATATTTAGCTTCATGAAGTTTGTCAGTTTTCTGCTGTTTGGTCTTTAATCTTCTTATTCTGGATCTGCTTGTCAAACTCTGATGCATTTGTGTGTTCGGACTAGAGCATGACACGAGAGCGAATTTTCACTCCTGTCCCGTCCCACTCCCAGGCCCGAGAAAAAAAATTAAACCTGTCATTTCCCACTCCCATAGAATGACTCCCACTCCCATCCTGCTCCCACTTAAAATTACTCCCACTCCTGTCCTGTTCCTGTTTGAATAAAACCAAAATGTTGAAAAAAATGTTGCATTTTTTATTTTAGGTAAAAGTTCAGTGCATATAAAAGGCCTTGACTTTAAGTTTTTTTTTTTAACTTTGTGCTGTAGCTCTCTTTGACGTGTCGTCTTCTCCCTCCATGTTGTTTTGTATGTGTGTCGCCGACAGCCGCTCCGAGTGGCCATTCACTTCCTGTGGTGACAGGAAGTCAAACCACTTTTGTAGTTCTTTTGTGTTGCTAGCGCGGTCAAGAGTGTTGGCTCTCACTTAGAGATGGCTACAAAAATGGACACATCTGTTCATCTGGTTGTTTAACACGGCTGAAAATGATCATCTATTAATGTCGTTCCCACTCCCGTTGCTTTTTTTTCGCGTCCCGTCCCGATCACGGGATTAATTAAAAAATGGCTCCCATCCCGTGGGATTCCCGGGGCAATCACGTGACCCATGGGAATTCCTGAAAAATGTCATCCTCTAGTTCGGACACCCCTACCCTAATCAGTCAGAGGCTGAAAAGAAGCAACAACAAGACGCCTTTATGCCGCTACAGAAAACAAGAATTATTTCTGAAATAGTCAAGATCATGAAGTGATTGATGCTTTTGAGGAAAAATCTAAATGTGAATATCTTCAACAGTTATACAAAAGCTCTCTGTCATGGTTCTTTAAATTTCCAATTTGCACGACCCTTGAAGTTTTCCTCTCAGAAGTTGATGCCTCTTCTCTGTTATTATGATTATTTTGTTATTAAAGTTGTGCTGATGTACAGTCATATGAAATATAACCAAACAGTCAAAACAACAAACACATGATTGTGTTTAATCAGCGTGGAGATCCACGGTCTGTGTTCATCTCTTCTTTCTTCTGTTCTCTGCAGAAACATCCCTTCATCCTGATGTACGAGGAGCGTTTCGTGGACGTGGCCTCCTACGTGTGTCGTATCCTCGATCAGATCCCCTCCTCACCGATCTCTCCCATGTACGTCGACTGATGGAAACAGGCGAGGCGGCGGGGCTTATGCTGGGTTCAGCACACATTAAGCTTTGTGATGTGACGCTCGACGTGTTAGCCCTCCATCGTTTATCACTCGTTCCAAAGAACCAAGGAACTCCAAATTGCCCGGTGCAATGATAGAAATATAAAGTAAACTTTCCACTTCTGTCACCTCATCCGAATGAAACAGCATCATCTTCATCATCCTCACCAGAAAAACTTGAAGACAAACTCTGTCTTAGAAATGCAAAGTGTAGAGAAACATTTATGGTCTAAATATATATTTACTTGAAGTCGTCGATGTACACAAAAGAATCTACCAAATAAACGTCACAGTGACGCTCAAACAAAAAGCAACCTGTTGGATTGTAAACGTGGACTGTATGTTTGTGTGTTCACCTGAGATGTACACATGTATGCAGACACACTCACACACCTTCACTCACCACAAACGTCGAGTATGCAAAGTGTTTCTGTGGAGCGCTCATGGATTCGGTCGCGTGGCTTTACTTTAGTTTTTATTTTTCAATATGCAATCTGTGAGAGTTCGTCTGTTCTCACCTTCGACCGGTTGCTCCAGTTTGAGGTTTTCCTGTGGTTTTTCTCATGTTGGAGTCACAGGGTGAAATCGATCCTTAATAATCTTTAAAAAACACCAGAGCATTGAGAATATCTGAGGAGTTTATGAAGCTCCTGTGATCAGACTGAAGAAAGCTTCAGGCTCAACCAGAACTTCAGAAAGGAGAGTTTTCGTTATGTTTCGTTTAGGTTTACACAAGAACAGTGCCCGAAACCTGAAGCCACAAACTTTTGGGGTCCAGAGTGAAAAGTTTTGAGAACGTTTTTGTATCTTTCGTGGTCTTAACAGGAGTCAGCGTTGCATATGCAGACACACCAGGAACAACAACTACATCCAACTCCTGAGCAACATGTGCTGTCTAAAAGTGAGAATTTTTTGTAATTACTTAGAAACTTCTCATAGCCTCTTTAAAGAGACTGTGAGGAGTTTTTAACTAATTACAAAAAAGTCTCACTTTTAGATATATGCCTGATCGAAATACACTCTTATCGATGAGTTTTATAGCATTTAATAGGTTATCTATAAATGCTATTCCTTAGCCTCCTGGTCGGGTCGTACAGGGCTGGACTGGCCTGGATACTCAACTTCGGGAACCAGACAATTAAAACTAGAGCAAATTTATATTATTTTATTATTTATATTACATGTCTGAGAGCACTGGGCTGAAAGTAGCCATATATAGCCGTCTACAACTACGATAATAACTTTTCCCTGCATTGCTTGTCGTCACACATCAAAACTACCGCTACCTAACTAGAAAGAGATACATTACCTCGTGGCTTTGCATCCTGTAAGTTGTTGAAAAAGAAGTAGTAAAGCAATGCAGAGTTCTGATGAAGGTCCAAGCTGCATTTACCACAACAAACAAACACACTTTGGCTTCATGTCTCCGGTGCGTTCAAGCTGTGGTCGGAAGTAGGAATTTCTGGGTTCCGAGTGGGAAACTAAAACTGGAACGTCCCCCGAAGTCAGAATTTCCTACTGGGAACTCGGAGAAACCTCGCCACCCCGAGGTGTCAGTCGAAGATGGATGCCCCCAGTGTGAACAGTTATTTAGCTCCTGTAATAATCCATTTATTTGCACTTCTGACTGGGGTGTGTCGCTCTAGATCAGCTGTATACAAAGTATTGCTAGATTTATATTTACAAAAATGTTGCCATAGTGATAATCACATTCTTCATACAACGCAGGGCGTGCTAACAACAGCTAACAATAGCCTGGTAGATCGGCATGTTTTTTTCTGACTTCAACTTGAACGCCGATAAGTCGGAGATGATGTCACTCCCATTTCCGAGGTTACAGGAACGCAGCATTACGCCGGCGATAAATTCTCCTCATAGCAGCTTTAAGTGATGCTGTAAAGAGTCCTAAAACATGGAGGTGAGCTACTTCAGCTTGTCCTTTCCCCTCATCTTGAAGTCCACGGACATCTTTTCCATGTCAGTGCTGGAATAAAATTCATTAATCGATGGAGATTTAAATATAAAATCCATCTGGACCTGCCTTGTCTGTGAGTTATGAAGCACCACTGGCTGACAAACTGACTCAAGGATTAAGAAATGTCCTGAGCCTGAAGCTTTCTCATTTCTGATTGTCCTTAATAAACCAGAACGTCACAGCCATGAGCACAGACTCGATCAGAACACACCGAGAGGAAACTCTGTCATCAGATAACAGGTGAGGCGAGGAAGCAGCTTCTACGTCCGTTAAAGCTCCAGAACAGCCTCTCATGAGCTTTTTATAAAAATAATCATAAACATCAAACCTTCTGTCAACCTCAGAGCTGGTTATCAGAGATTTTTTAAGAAATTATATGTTTAATAATGTCCGTAAAAGCTGCAGTTTGTTGAATTAAATTGATGTTTTTTTATTATCTTTAAGGGTAACTGATGTTTTTCTCTGTGAAACCAACATAAAGACCCATGATCTAAAGCCTCAGACTGGAGCTGACTCGATGCTACATGGCCTGATGTAAAGTTACTTTAGGACCTTCAGTCCTGCGATGTAAATGTGTTTGTAAATAGGACATCTAATCTGCTGTTTCCGGCACGTTCTGATCCACGTTTAAGGCCCATTTTTAAACTTTAACCACCAAAGTAAAAGAATGTTCTTGAGAGAAGTGTTGCAGTGAAAAAGGGAAATCTGATTTTTGTTATAAAGTGGAAGGAAGTATGAAGTGGTAAACCAAACAGGAGGATTATATGAAGGGTCGGACTTAAACGTTGAGATGTAAAACAAAGCTGCAGTCTTTCTTTGTCCTGTGATGTTTGCTGCAGAATGAATCTTTGTTCTGCACGTTTAAAAACGAGCCTTAAACCTGCTCAGCATCCTGCCAAAGCACTGTACAGAGAAGCTCATCCACACTGATCACAGACCTGCCGTGCTGCCACCCACAGGCAAACACATGAAACTACACTTTACGTCCCAGCGAGGACGGCGTGTGGATAGAAATGTCACCCATGATGCTGCTAAATGACGTCATGTCTGCGTCCGGCGAGGAGGTCGACCTCCCCTCCTCCTCACGGTTCCTGCTCTTTAACCATGAAACACCACGACTCAGCATGTTCCTCCATGGCTTGGCACGTCCCCGCCTGTTTGCACTGATGGTAGGACGTGGATGTCGGGGTCTCCTCTGCTGCAGACCCCGATATCCATCAGCAGTCGGTCTTTATTTAAAGGCTGCACCACACAAGCGTTAATCCATCAAATACAGTAAATCCATCAGCCCTGATCATGGTCCTCATAGACTGAGACACCTGGAGTCTGTTCTAGCTACAAGAAGAATCGGCTGATTTTGAAGGTTTGCAGTTTAATGCTGAAGCTCCCAGACATGAGCGAGGCATCGAAGGGCCATCCAAAGAAAATGTTTTTAACACCACAGACTCTGCTGCGACTCTGTCAACGAGGGAGGGAAACATACATGAGGTTCAACAGGAGACAACATTCATGTTCATTTTTCTGTCAACAGAACAGTCATCAAATGGCCCTTTTCCATTAGCCCTACTCTACTCTTCTCTACTCTACTCGACTCTACCTGGCTCTACTCTACTCGCCTTGTGCTGCTTTTCCATTAGCCCCAGTCGCCTGCCCAATGGGGTGCAGTGTTGCTGTAAACAGCTGAGCAGCACTGCGGTGACGTCATTTGAGCTCGACACAACAATCTGTGACTTTTTGTCACAAACCGAGTAAAAAAGGAAAGTAGAAGAAGACTGCAGGTGGTAAGAAGAAATACCTTTGGAAGCTATACAGCAGAATGAAGCCGAGGACGAGAGCAATCGAGCTGCAAAGAAAAGACGTATGAGGGTAAGCTAATGGTAGCTACCGCTAGCATTCTTGGTCGTCGCGCTCGTTGCTGCGTTCCATTAACCTCGGAGCTGGGAACTGGGAGTGACGTCATCTCCGACTTATCGGTGTTCCAGTTGAAGTGGAAAAAAAACGTGCCGATCTATCAGGCTATTGTTAGCTGTTAGTACGCCCTGCGTTGTTGTGTAAGTCTGACACTACTATATATACAGCTGATCTAGAGCGACACACCCCAGTCAGAAATACAAATAAATTGATTATTACAGGATCTAAATAACTGTTCACACTGGGGGCATCCATTTTTGGTTGTCAACTCGGGGGTGACGAGGTTTCACCGAGTTCCCAGTAGGAAATTCCGACCTTGGGGGGGGTTCCAGTTGTAGTTTCCTACTCGGAACTTGGAAATTCCGACTTCCGAGTACAACTGGAACGCACCACGACTCATCGATGACGACATTGTCTGACCAATCAGTAGCTGACAGTCAGTGACGTCATCTTTTAGTGTCGACTCAGCTCGCTTGGAACCAGAGCGGAGTAGGTACTAAAACTAGCTTGTTTTAGGAGGTACCAGGCTGGTGGAAACCGTAGACTGTAAAAAACATGGACACCATGATGCTAGGCTAAAATTGAAGCCTCCACAAAAACTGCTCCCCCTTGTGACTTGCTGCAGTATCGGTCAAATCTCTGTCTCCCCCATTCATCTGGACAGGCAGAAGTGAAACTTCAAAAAATTATTACACCTCGTAGAAATATTTCTCCCATCCGTATGCTGTGGTGATATGAAAGCATTATTGGGCTGCATGTTTTCCAAGTCCTCTTTTTTCTGAAAAGTTTCTTTTTTATTAGTTATTAGAGTTTAAAAATAACCGCGGTTTACGGCAGCTTCACAATGATTGCGTACGGCGTATGCTGAGGAGTGTTGCGACCGTTTACGACAGCTGTGTCCGGATTATGGCCCAAATTCTCTACTGGTTGCACAATGGCGGCGCCCTGACGGAGGATATTCTGGCTTCAAATCCATTACATTGTGGAAGGCGGAGCCACGCTATCCAGTTCTTATAATACATCCATGGTGGAAACACGCTGCAAATCGAGTAGGGCCAAGGTGTGCTAGTGGAAAAGGGCCATTTACAAAGTGGAGAAAACAGAATTATTATTTCCACAAACACGATGCAGCTGTTTCGCTCGGACTTGTGTCAACATGATGTCCAAATGGTGAATTTTTTAAAAGAATTTAATATGTAGTCATGAAAAATATAGTTTCAATTTTCTTTGCAAGAAATTCAGGACTTTATGATTTAAATGAACTGAAGCTGTTTATGCAGTTCACAAAAGCATCAGGAAATAGGTCTACTGAAATTCACTTGGGCAGCAGGTTGCTGGTTCGATCCCTTTTCAGTCATGGCCTTTCTGCGTGTAGCATGTTCTCCCCATGCATGCGTGGCTTCTCTCTGGGCACTGTGGCTCCTTCCACAGGTTAACTGATGACTCTAAATTGCCCTTACGTGTTGGCTACCTCTCTGTGTAGCCCTGTGATTGGCTGTTGACGGGTTCAAGGTGTAGCTCGGTGTCAACTGGGATGAGCTGAGTTCATGATGGATGGACAGATTTGTGTCTGTTCTACGCTTGGACAGAATCATGTCTGTTCTACGTTTGAACTAATCCTGTCTGTTCTACGTTTTGCCAGAATCCTGTCTGTTCTACGCTTGGACAGAAAAATGTCTATTCTACATTTGGATAGAATCATGTTGTTCTCCGTTTGAACAGAATCATGTCTGTTATATGCTTGGACAGAATCATGTCTGTTCTGCGTTTGGAAAGAGTCGTTTCTGTTTGTCGTTTGGAAAGAATCATGTCTGTTCTACGTTTGGACAGGTTTGTGTCTGTTCTACATTTGGACAGAAACGTGTCTGTTCTTTGTTTGGACAGAGTTGTGTCTGTTCTACATTGGACAGAAACGTGTCTGTTCTTTGTTTGGAAAGAGTTGTGTCTGTTCTACGTTGGACAGAGTCGTGTCTGTTCTACATTTGTACAGAATCATGTCTGTTCTGCGTTTGGGCAGAATCATGTCTGTTCTACGTCTGAACAGAATCGAGTCTGATCTGTGTTTGGGCAGAGTTGTTTCTGTTCTGCGTTTGGACAGAATCATGTCTGTTCCACGTTTGGACAGAATCGTTTCTGTTCTACGTTTGGACAGAAACATATCTGTTCTACGTTTGGACAGTCGTTTCTTTTCTGCGTTTGGACAGAATCATGTCTGTTTTACGTTCGGCCAGAATCATGTCTGTTCTACGTTTGGACAGAGCCGTGTCTGTTCAACGTTTGGACGGAGTTGTGTTTGTTCTACATTGGACAGAGTCGTTTCTGTTCTCCGTTGGACGGAGTCGTGTCTGTTCTACATTGGACAGATTCGTGTCTGTTCTGTGTTTGGACGGAGAAGCGTCTGTTCTACATTGGATGGAGTCGTGTCTGTTCTACATTTGGACAGAATCATGTCTGTTCTGCGTTCGGACAGAATCATGTCTGTTCTACGTTTGGACAGAATCATTTCTGTTCTGTTTGGACAGAATAATGTTCTACGTTTGGACAGAATCATGTCTGTTCTACTCATTACATTTCTGTCTCTACGCTTGAATCAGTGCAAACATGGCAGGGACTCGAGTGTCTCCACATCTGTTCTTCACTCGTGGGAAACAAGAAGCTAACTTACCACTGGTGAACATGGATCTCCAGGGTACGTTGTAAAAATTGCAATTTATTAGAATGTTCATATTAGATTATAAGATAATATTAAGGGCGATGAATATTATATTGTATCTTTATCAAGGGTTACAAATAAAGTTCCCGTGGAAAAACTCTAGGCGTCTCCTCTGTGTCATTCTTGGCTAAAAAAAAATCAAACTGGACGAGATTCTTTTTTAGCAGTGAGAAGTTTATTGCTCGTCTCTCTGTAGAATACACAGACACAGGCAGATACAGCTTTTACACAATAAAGGCAGTCAGTGGTCAAGCAACATGGATGCTTTTGTCAAATGAGCGGGAAGAATGAAACGTACCAGAGAGAGAGCCTCCCCGCGAGGCAGGGCGCTTCCAAATATGAAATACTGGGTCAGAACTGTTAGAAATTAATCTCACATCTGAGGATAATCATAATTATTGACATCATTTAACTGTAAGGCAGAGACAGAGCTGGTGTTGAGTCAATCACATGGCAGTAACCCAGTGCATAAAGGCACGCAGACCTGGTCCAGGTGACCTGCTGATGTTCAAACTGAGCATCAGTGATTTAAGAGACTTTAAACGTGGCATGGTTGTTGTTCTGTCACAAACAGCTAATGGACTGGGATTTTCATTCAACCATCTCAAAGGTTTACAGAGAATGGTCTGAAGAAGAGAAAATATCCAGTGAGCTGCAGTTCTGAAAATGCCTCGTTGATGTCAGGAGTATGGTCAGAGTGGTTGGAGATTGTAGAAGGAAAACAGAAACTCAAATATGCTCTTGATACAACCAAGATATGAGGAAGACCATCTCTTTATGCACATCCCACAAACCAGTCGGCGTTGCCAGAGGTCAGTCCACTTCGGGTCTTCCTACCTGGCCTTCACTGGACCTGACCCCCATGGCGGTCCCTGCAGGTGGTAAGCCCACCATGGTGTTTTCCCCACCGAGCCTGGGCACCAGACGCTCACCATCGAGCTCCTTGAGAATGTCCAGTCTTGAAGCAGAGGGGCTCCAGCAGCAGGAGGCCACACCAGGGGCCCCTCCTGTTAGCTAAGAACAGGACACTGCAGCTAC
The DNA here is from genome assembly GCA_036419115.1 of Scarus forsteni. NCBI lineage: Eukaryota > Metazoa > Chordata > Actinopteri > Labriformes > Labridae > Scarus > Scarus forsteni. Next base: position 2,805,397 of record JAZDUH010000226.1, on the reverse strand, counting down.
AGTTCACACAGGCTCTCCAGAACTAAACAATTGAAGGTTGTAACGATGTCTCTTGGTCTGATGAGTCTTGATTTCTGCTCCACAGTCAGGCTCGTTTCTCAGGTTTTTCTGGATGAAATGATCTTATATCGTTTATGTAAAGTTTGAAAAAACAGGACCTTTTTTTAAAAAACATGACCCTTACAGATGTTCACCTGCTGCAGGTAAGGCTGGCTCTGTCACGCTGAGTTCACGCTGTGTTAGTGTGCAGTATTCACAGTAGAGATCTGAATATATTACATTTTTATTCACAAGTGCTTAGATCGTTTATTTCCACTTCATGTGAGAAAAACATGGCTTTTCAAAGTGGTTCCTTCACTTTATCACATTCGTATGAAAACTAATTAACATGGAAATATCTGTGGTCTAAAATCCCCTGTTTAAAAGAAAGGAATGTCAGTATAAATACACGATAAAATAAGCATAAAAACTAAAAATAAATAGTTTGGGTTAGCCTAAATAAAAAAGTACAGTTTGAGACAGTTGTTTTTTTTATCACATTTGGTCAAATTTTTAAAGGGCAACTCATATAAAACTGAAATAAAACATAATGAAGCATTTGCCTGCTGATTAAACCAATAAGACCAAAGGTTTTCCAAATAAAAATGATTTTCTTCATCATATTTGTGGATAAAATAGTCAAAAAGTGAACAGAAACTGAAGAAAGTCCTTAAAGCATGACAAACATCTCTACACACATAAGTCTACGCTCAAGCAAACTGTGATGAAAGTGAATTTATATCGAGGTGCTCTGTGAGATTTTTTATCATATTTACACAAAGAGTAATCTGATTACATATCCCACTTGAATGTGGTTGGTGTCCTCTCCCACGCCGCTGACAAAATATGCACGTCAACTCATCTCTGTCAGTACGAAGAGTTCAGGTATTTACAAAATGGCCGCCAAATCCAAATTTAAGTGTGTCCTTCAGCTCTTTTTTTTCCAGTAAAACAAACTCAGAAAATGTACAAAGGTCAACGTGTGTCTTCAAGTCGAGGTGGTGGAACACTGATGCTTCAGAAGGTGTTGGAGTAAGGCTCTACATCATTATTGACATTACTGAAAGAATCCTTCATGTGTCTGTAGATCAGTCTGGTGAACAGTTGTTCTGCACGGATGTCCAAAAAGAGGCACGGTTTGTTTAGAAAGCACCTTTTTCTACATTCGGTTTCTGTGATACAGCACAGGGCTTCAGATGGAGCATGGGGAGAAGAAATTAGACGATTGATCCAAAAAAGAAAAAATAGATCACAGGAAAAATTGGAAGGGCTCCAAACAATAGAAAGTCCTGCAAAAGTTCTTCAGGATTCAACAAAAGTATTTTCATGGTCTTGTGAAGTAATGTTATTTTGAATCTTGAAAACATTTTTCATAATCTTTAAAATTGTTTTTGAATCAGAAGTGTTTTGAGGATTATGCGTAAGTTTTTCAGGATCATGTATAAAACATTTCTGTCATGTTTTGCAAGTTTATTGGGATGTTGAAGTTATTCCTTAATATCTTAAAAGTCTTTTCCAGATCTTGCAAGTTTCTTGAACCAAAAATCTCTGTTCTTGAAAAGTTTCACAGCAAAACGTTGATGTTTGTTGGTCATGTAACTCTTTCTTGTAGTTTCAAGAGATTTTGCAAAACGTTTTCAGAATCTGACAAGGTTTTGCAATGATGGAAACATTTTTAAAGATGTCAATGTCTTACAGGATTGAACAATTTTGAGGGATCTCACAAACATTTGAAAACACTTTAAATGGTTATGAGACCCTGTTAAAGTTTTGCTGGATCATGCCAAGATTTATAATCATCCTGTAATGTAACTTCACTTGTCAATAAGTTTCAAAAGTGAGGAGTTTTTGGAAAACTGTCTTAAGGTCTTACAAAAATCATCTCTAAAAGTTTCAGGGAGCTTGCAGTTTTCTCTTGGATCAACCATGTTCTCCTCCATTTCCCTTCAGAACCCCTGTACCTACGTGAGTACCTTTCAGATGAGTAGAAGAATAAGTGATATTTGTTTGACTTTGCAGAAGGTCTCGTTGTGGACCAACAGTCTCTTGATTCACATTCCACTGATTCAGAGGAAAAGGCAGACTCTGGTGTTTGGACTGAAGCTGCTCAGGCACATGTCAAAGTTCTTTGGTTGGTTGTAGCTGGTGTAGCATCCGATCAGCTCCCAAAAAGCTGGTGTCTTCAGTTCTATAAGCAAGAAGCGAGCTCCCACACTGTGAGCGTACCTGGTGATGACAGGTTCACCAGTGGTCCAGGTGGAGGTCCATGGCAGAGTTCAGGTTAATGTCCGTAACATCCAGGAACTCTGTGTTAAAGATGCTCGGTCCAGTGGGCGGAGCCACGCTGAAGGCCGTAGCCGAGCTGGGCGGAGTCAGGTCCAACCACTCCATCGTCTCCCATGGGGTCTCGCTGAACGCCATGCTAACCATGCCCTGCACCTCATGGACGGAGGACACCTTGTTGGGGGACAGAGGCGTGTCCATCAGCTCTCTGTTGGTCATCAGTTTGTCTGGTGGAGGGTGGTGCGCGTGGCGGTGGTGGTTGTGGGGACTGCCGTAGCCTTCACCGTCTCTGTTCCCTTCGTCTTCCTGCACGCCGTCCTCGACAGCCATTTTGAGAAGAGCCACCTCCCCTCCCCGCGCGATGGGACCCCCCAGCAGAGTCTCCAGGTGGCTCTCTGCGATGTGATTGGCCGTGTGGTCATAGGGGCTCGGGTGCTCGTAGTGACGGTGGAACCTCGGGACGAGGAGGCCGGGGCACCCTGAGGACACATTAAGGTGAGGCACAGCTTTGGTTACTGAGGAGCGCTCCCTCTCTTCTCGGGCGTTAGCGGGCATCTCTTTAAGAGAAAGAGGAGACGAGGGAGCGTCACAGCACGGTCTGATCGCAGAGACTTTAAAATGAATTTTTAATTCTGATTTAAACTGATTTGAATATGTAGGGCTTCTTACCTCCGCTCTCGATGAGCACGTCCAACAGCTCATCCATCTGCTGACTCCTGGTCAACTGCTGCAGAATGAAACATAGGAAGTCATGTTTTTATGAATTAAAACTTTAACATCCACATCTTTAACATTAGAATATTATAAATGTCATATATGCAGTCTTGTAGGCAGTCAATAAAGAGTTTCATAGAGTTTATTAACATGATCTTCACATGTAGCAAGAGCACTAATGAGAATATTAAGGTCTCTGGCTAGCATTACAATTTGAGTGATCATCACAATCAGCAACCTCAAGTGTTTAAACTAGTGCTGTCAGACAATTAATAAAATTAATCTAATTAATCGGCGGATCTAGAAAAATATTTATAGGGTGGCAAGAGGGGGGCAGGAATTTTTTAGGGGTGGCTACCTACATCAGATGCATATAAACTAAAGCAGTTATCGTAGTTTGATGAGGAATAGACAATTTACACTGAAGTATTCCTGCTTGCAAGACTTAGTACATAACTTAGAACATACTGTATATTCCATATGTAAGCAGCATTTCTATAAAAAAAAAACTATCCTAATGGACTGTAATAAGGTCAGCAGCATAAATACACAATGGAAACCAATGGGTCATGGCACTTAAACAAGGCACTGGACACAAACCTGCATAGAGGTCCCATATGAATACATTTAGCTTCCAGTCAGAAAAACTACAAAAATATTTTGTAACCATGTACATACCGGTTGTTTCTGTACAGTAATATACACAAAATAAGAGCTAACAAAACACAAGAATAGCAAAAACACTGCTTCATGTTCAGCAGAATTTACACCATTTACACTGGTGTCACATCTTCAACTCTTTATTTTTAAGGTTTTATCTATCAGATTTGCTCAGTAACCAAAACACAGAAATGTAAAGAGCAGATTAAATTTACAAGGTTTCCCTTTACAGAAACTGAATCAATATTCAGTGTGTTTATAAGCTATTTAAATGTTTTATTTAAATTTTAAATGTGTGGATCACTGTGTCTGTGTTTATATGCGAGCGAGACACATGGGGCTGGTTTCGGTTTGATTTGGTGGGTTTTTGGCAGAAACACTGCCCCTTTGGACTCTGATTTTTCTTCCTGTGATCGTCTTTTCAGCCTGAAGCATAACTTACACTCACACACACACCCAGCCCCGTTATTCGGGTGAGTATCGGTGAATGTAGTCTGGACCTGGACGGATTATGAAGAACACGTCGCCGCCTGTGCGCCTCAATTACTAGATCGTGGTTTTTACCTCTTTCCTCGAGCCTTCCTCTTCGACTCCCGACTGGCTCTCTCTCGCTTTGCACCCATAGACTGTATGTTTTGTGCTGCATTCACTGTCGTCGGACATCGGAACTTCGCACTCGCAACTGTTACATTTTTCTATCAGTTCATTGCTGTCAGTTGGGGTGGCAGTAAGGGTGGCAAGGGTTTATTTTAGGGTGGCATTTGCCACCCTATGCCACCCTATGCCACCCTGGTAGATCCACCCATGGCTAGCGGAGCAGTTAGGTCAATAAACAAACGTTTCAAAGCTGAACATGTTTCCAGCTGAGGCTGCGTTCAGGAACACCACCGGCCACAACTTCCAACGTATGCAACACAAGATAAAACAGGTTTTGAACGGTCATTTTTCGTAGTCGCACGGGTGCTACCAAATGCAAATTACAACTTGCAAAGTAATATTTTTAGCAGCAAATGCAAGTACCTCGTACTGTCGAGCCCTGCCCTCAGCTATTTGTGTGTCTCTAGGTTGATCCAAAGTTAGTAGGAGACAACACTTTCAACACAAGGACCCCTGCACAGTGGCTCCTCCTGTTTAATACCCCTTTTACACTAAAATAAGCGGATCAACATGGGTTTTTTCAAATGCAGGTTAACCTGGCTGTTTTTTTTTCCTCTGGTGCGTCAAGCTGATGTCATCACATTGATGGTGTCATCTGCACGTTGAAACACGTCCATGTTGACAAAGAAAACATGGAAACATGGAAGACGTGGAGACGTTAGTCATCTGTTTTCTGTACTTTGTACTTTTGTCCCTCTTTAAAAATGTACACACTCAGCACAGACTAAACTACATGCTGATGATACATTGGTGGATGGATTTTGTTGCTGAAACAGCAAAAAAGTCACGTAAGTTACAGACAGAGGAAACGGGCAGGATATTATGCTGTAGGCATGTTATGACGACGTCACGATGTAAATTAGCGGATTGACCCGGGTGTGATGTTCCCACTGGAGCTGATCAGAGGCCAGCCGATGAAAAACTGTCGCTTGCAGGCAGTGGTGTAAAAAGTCCTTGAAACCCATACTTGAGTAAAAGTAAAGATATCTTATATAAAATATACTCAACTAAAAGTGAAAGTCACTCATTTAAAAATCACTTAAGTAAAAATCTTAAAGTAGCTACTATTAAATGTACTTAAGTATTAAAAGTAAAAGTACAAACAAAGAGAACAGGTACAAATAGTTGTTGCTCTTCCAAGCTTTATTAAGTTTAGCTCTTCCTCCCTCCCTCAGCTCCCTTCACCTCTTACTCCCTCTCTCCATTCCTCCCTTACGTAAAGTCCACAAACTTGCGGTTCATCTATAGCAGAAGTTGATTTTCAAAATTTCATGAGTTCAGTCATGCTCTTCGCGGGCTGACAACAAGTCCTGCCATGCTAAACAGTCGTTCACAGGCTGCAGAGGCAGGCAGAGGTGTATTCAGCTTTACAAAGAGCACGAACAGTCCATACGGTCCTCTTCAAAATAAAATGTGAAAAGAGGTGTAATTTTTATTCACAATTTATTATGTAGCGAGTAACTAAGTTGACAATTTAAATGTAATGGAGTAAGAGTATCATTTTTTAATTTTTAATGTAGTGAAGTAAAAGTGAAAGTTGCAAAAAACATATAAACTCAAGTAAAGTATAGATACTCCCTAAACATACTTAAAGGGACAGTTCAGTATTTTTGAAGTGGGGTTGTATGAGCTCCATATGGTCACTAAGGACAGTAGATACTGTAGAAAGTTCTCTCCTCTCCACCAGAAAGCCACAGACTGTGACCATCGGTGACGAAGAAAAAGACGCTGATAGAAAAGTACCGTACCGGAGTTAAAGGCTATTTTCTCCACCTACAAGAACTCAAATCAAAAAGTAATACCACAGTTTAAGAGTACGCTACATAGACAATTTTTGAAGTGCATTAATCTTTCGGAAATATAAAGTTTATCCGGACCTAAGCCGACTCACGCCGTGTGTCCCTCCGCTAAATCACTCCGCCGTAGTTAGCTAGCTGATTTTAATGGCTGTTTTAGACTAATTAAAAGCACATTATAAGACAAATATTGCTGCGATGGGTTTTTGTGATGCTTCCCATGATTCAGAAACAGATGTGCATCATGGAGAACTCAGCTTTCACCGTATTCCTCTGCGTAACGAGGGCATTCGGTTACACATGCATCTCTGTTACCTGTTAGCTGACAGATTGTCAAACAGCTCTCCTCTCCTCTTATTCTTTTTGCTGAAGCTGTGCTAATGTTTTGATCAGCTGAGAGAGGGGGGCTGATTTAGCGGAGGGACACTCCGCCCCTTCCCCTCTCAGCTGATCAAAACATTAGCACGCTAACGGCTTCAGATGCTTCGTATAACTTTCATCAAGTATCATAACTCTTCTGTTTTGACTGTCAGCGGCGTGAGGAAGAGTCAATGCAGGAAATTAAAAAAGGGATGATTATGACAGCGCCGATGAAGTCTCATTCAGTTTGGAGTCAAGAGGACACCTGTAATCGGACTTTACAGAGGACGAGTCGCTAAAGAGGAATATAGAGGAAACATCCATGGAGCCTGGACATCAAGATAGAGACGTAAATAAACAGTGGGGCCAATGTTTGACCTGGGAATATGTGATATGGACGGCGGTATTACTTGCAAACGGACTTTCCTTTCCTGAAGTTTTGTGGACATACTTTCACCTCCCGAAGATAAACTGGAAAAACGTCCCAGACCTGAAGGACCTAATGACTTTTTTCTGCTCAAAGTAAGTAATAATGATCTGTCAGAGACAAATAAGCAGAGTAGAGGAGGCTGTTTGTTGATCATAACAATCTGTCAGCTAACAGGTAACAGAGATGCATTCACTATACTGTGTAACCGAATGCCCTCGTTACGCAGAGGAATACGGTGAAAGCTGAGTTCTCCATGATGCACATCTGTTTCTGAATCATGGGAACAATCACAAAACCCATCTCAGCAATATTTGTCTTATAATGTGCTTTTAATTAGTCTAAAACAGCCATTAAAAGCAGCTAGCTAACTACGGCGGAGTGATTTAGCGGAGGGACACACGGCGTGAGTCGGCTTAGGTCCGGATAAACTTTATATTTCCGAAAGATTAATGCACTTCAAAAATTGTCTATGTAGCGTACTCTTAAACTGTGGTATTACTTTTTGATTTGAGTTCTTGTAGGTGGAGAAAATAGCCTTTAACTCCGGTACGGTACTTTTCTATCAGCGTCTTTTTCTTCGTCACCGATGGTCACAGTCTGTGGCTTTCTGGTGGAGAGGAGAGAACTTTCTACAGTATCTACTGTCCTTAGTGACCATATGGAGCTCATACAACCCCACTTCAAAAATACTGAACTGTCCCTTTAAGTACCGTAACTAAGTACTATTACTTAGTTCCTTTACACCACTGCTTGCAGGGTCAGTAGACCTGGATTGAAATGCCCATTAAACCCTTTCAAACTGCTGACTGGAGCCTATTGTTATCGGGTTAAAATAGTTTTTCGGTCAGTCTACAAGGGGAATAAGTCACCAAATGTCTGATGGCATTAAGGCCTTGTCCAACATTTTTGGCATTAAAGAAACTGACTCACTGCAGAACAAAGCCTCAAGTGGACTCTCAAGGAAGCAGATTCATGTTTCTGCATCGGCTTAATTTTTTCCAACAAGGGTTTGACTCCAGTTTTTTTTTTTTAAATAATGAATTCTTAGCCTTAATAAAGTATTTTAAATCACACATTAGCTGAGGACTTACTGTAGCTAAGAGAAAATGTGGTACTAAAGTCTCTTCAGATTTCCCTGTGTATTGTTTTTTTCTCTTCAGTCTAGTTTTTGGAGTAAAAGAGATGAAATTATTATTTATTTTTCCTAAATTCACCCCAATTATTGTTTGTCCAGCAGTAAGATTACTTTGCTGGCTTGCCGGGCCTTCATAACTTCATTATACCAACCAACACTATGGTCAGAAATGTGTTGTTTACGTGGCTCCACCCATTCAAATCAGACTGCCCAATAATTAACATAAAACATATAAATCCATTTAACTTTAAACCTAAACTATGACTGCCTCCACGTGATTTTAAAAACACTCAAACTCCCTTTGTAAAGCTACAGCTTCAGCAGTTTGCACCATAAACACTGAAGTGGCTCAGACATTTTCACAGGGTGTCGAGTTAGTGCCATGAACAAAGCGGATGGGTGAGTCAAAGAGGTGAGACACAGGTGAGGAGACAAAGACAGGACACAGGATGAAGGAGAGTGGAATATGAGCAACGCCGATAGTCAAATCAAATCTCTGGCCAGCCATTTTCTGTTTATGAATTTACCTGCTTGACTGCATCCTCATAGCATGGGGGCTGTCTTAAGTCATCTGAATCTGAGCTACTGAAGGCGGGTGGGGACACCTGCCGAGGAGACGGCAAATCTGACATCTACATGAGACAGGTGAAAAATGACGTTAGCCCTCAGCTACAGTATGGGGGTAACATGTGAATTAAGAGGAGTGGGTAATTAGGCCCTCTGTGGTTGGATAATGTCTTCATTATAAACATTTGACTTTAAAAAAGGTTGGCTTTTTGTTCTCTTAGAGGAGAAGTCACCAACATGACTGGGTTTGTGATGGAGACAGATGGACTCAGTGATGATGAACCTCATAACAGACACGATCAAACAGTGGATCAGACAGAACATGAACTAACAGAGAGGAGACCAGCAGCTGTGTGAACGTGAGGTGATGAATACATGACACTGACACCACTCTGCAGAGCGTCAGACGTGGAGCAGGGCTCACCTTTGGCTGAAAGTTGTGGCTCTCAGGTTTAGCTGAGCCGCTGTGTCCACAGTCTGCAGGGTTTGGAAAAACTCCCTGAAGGCCTCGTTGGTCTGAAGGATAAGAACAGTTCACCTGCTGACCACTGTTCTTCTGCTGCATCTGTGGGGTTGAGACAAAGGTCAGCTCCTAACAGTTCTCCTCTTTTTAATGTAGGTCTTGTTAGAAAGCACCAAATTAAAGACCTTTGCACACCTGAAATGCTTCATAAAATAAAGATTTTACTTTAATTTCAGCTGCACTCAGAACTACAGCGGCACAAAAGAGCACAGCTTTAATAATTATGTTTGGGTTTGGCTGGCCCATCAGACAGAAAACACAAATGCTAAGGACACAATGGCCTCCAGTGGGTGCCACAAAATCTGTGAAATATTCTCCTTAAACATAAATTCATTAAAACTAGTTATACATATTAACTCTTAAAATAGAAAAGCTCATATTGATTCATCAATCGGAAACATTGCCCAATCAAGATTACTACAACGATAATACCAAACCAGTTATTTTAGTTTGTGCTTGCACAAAGTTGTTGCGCCGTGTAAATGTACCTATTTATAAAGTTTTGTGTCCTAACTGTGTGGTTATTTAAATTATTTGATGATTGTTGTATTTGTGATTTATTCAAATTGGGTGATGTGTAATCTTACAAATCAATGACAATTGTGAAAAAAATGCGATTCAATTTCCTATGTTAGTGAATGTCATTGATGGAGGAGGCTGCCGTATAAAACCTCACCTAGGGCGCCTTATATATTAGGGCTCTGGGTTTAGAGAACTTGAGAGGACTATGTTCAGTCTGGTTAGTTTTATTTGGTGTGGTTAAGTTAAGCTTACATGGTTGGGTTTATCCAACATGTGAGGTTTAGCCTGCATCAACATTCATTGGCCTACGTGACTGTGTAACCAAAAGGGCAGTTTGGTCTGCATGATTGATTTTTCACATAATTAGGACACGAATATGTTAGGGTGGTTATGTAAAGCCAGCACGAGAAGATAAGCCTTCATTTTCATGGATAGCCTGCATGACTTGCTTAGTATAAAAGCTTAAGTTATGCCTGCGTGATTACTTTTGAGCTGCTTGATCAGGGTTTGTCTGTGTGATTAAAATAAGATGAAACAATGAGGTTTCGGCCTGCAGGGTTGAAAAGTCCACCTGATAAGGTTTATTTTTATGTTAAGGTCCAGCCTGCATGGTTCTGTTAAAGCCTGTAAATAGATTCATGGTTGTGGTCAGGTTGCACGGTGTTTCTAATGCATCACTAGGTTTAGCCTGCAGAGTGAGATGGAGGCTGCATATTAAAGTGTAAAATTGTTGCTTCTGTCAGGGTCAAATGGTTGTTCAGTCTGGCCAGGCTGCATGGTTTTTGTTATTCCTGTAGGAATATGTTTAGCCTGAGTGGCTAAGCTAAGCAGCACCGTTACATTTAGACTCGATGCCTCTGCAGGAAGACAAACAAACACTGGTTTTGTAGACCATCAGAAGTCAATGGTCATGCATGAGGACTACCAGGCTATGTTCAGTGAAGGCATCAACATACTTTGACATATCATCAATGGAAAATGAGATTTTCTTTTACCTCGGATAAATATATACCCTATAGTGAGTCATCAGAACTATAAAGTCACCTTGGACTCCTAAGCATGGGCAGGGAGCGGACCTTTTCAGCTGATCCGCAGTCTGGATAAAACACCAAACTTTCATCGTAAACAGGATTTATCTTGATGCTTCTTTTAGGAGAACAAGTGAGCATATGCAGGATTTTGGCATCTCTGAGGTAAACATGCAGCTCCAACCATGACTAACAAAATCAGATTAACTCATGATAGTTTCAGACCACAGCTGGAGCTCCCAACACAGGCATCAGATATTAGATTTGTCAAACATTAGCTGCATATCAGACCCTAACATCACTATTTTAAATATTTAATGATCAGTTCTGCCAGACTGTAGGGGGTTTAAATCATGTTTCTTTGAGGTTAGGGTTGGCAATGTGATTTAGATACACTTTTTGTTATACTGGTTAAAATTATCTTTATGTCCAGATGATAATCACTGCATGATGTCTTCTTTAATAAGAGTGAAAAACAGCTGCAGTCTGCAGCAGGAGTTAAACAGGGAAACACCAACCAATCCCAGACACTCATTCTGAATTTATTAAACCAACAATTCCGATTACTGCCATTCTGCCCATTTTTCACAGACTCTGATTCAATGTAGCCGAGCTGAGAGGGATCCAGCTACACTGGAGAATGCTAACCTGTCAAGTTTTGGTGTTGAAAATAAGGGAAGCCCGCTGCGAGCCGTCCCACAACCCCAACCAAGCTCCAGTATCCCTCACATTTTAAGACAGGTGTACAGAAATCTAAAATAAACTCTTTGTTTTTCTTGGTTTGTTCTGTTGGCTCTAATCTCACCACAGCTGCCACCCAGGCTACTGCAGGTGGACGTTCTCGCCAGGCTTTTTCTTCTTCTTTGGTTTTACGGCGGTTGGCGTCCATCATTTTGGAGCATTACTGCCCCCTTCAGGCTAGAGACAGAGTTCAGTTTGAAGAGGCAGGGGAATGTTTTTATTATTATATCATCAAGAATAAAAAACGTAAAATACAGTAGTTTCATGGTCAAAACGGGAGATTTGACAGCTATGTGGAGAATGTCAGAGGAACTACCTATACCCCGATCAACATCGGGCTGTGAGCACTAACTAACTTTACATGTTTGTTTTTTAAGTTTACTATGATAATGTTTTGGTGTTTTCTTACTGCTGACTGAGACATGACTTGGTGTAGTGTAAAACATAAACCTTTTTTCTGTGGGTTTGGAGCTGAATCAGGCATCCAATTCATGCTAGCTTTCCAAAATTACCAACCCCAGCTTTAAGTGACCACGGATACAAGATTTCTATCGGGCATCGTGGGATAATTTGTGTTTCTTCTTGTGCAAAACTGAATATTTTTCCTTATTAATAATTTTTTTACTGGAAGATGTTTGATGTTAATATTTTGTTGAAGTGATCAAGGTTTAGGCAAATCAAAGGTTTCCCATCAGGTAAAAAGAATGATGCTTACTGCTGTAATAATATTTATCTGTATGCTATAGGACGTACGGTCCACTGACGTGTCGTACCTGCATGGTGCGGACTCTGTTGTTGCCCTGTGGGTGGGGGTGACGGCAGCCGTCCATCCCCAGTGGAGGGGTCAGCATGTAGGGGTTATTAGGAGATGAGGGCTGGGGGCTGCCTGAGGACTTGATGGGGGAGTCCTGTGGAGAGCACTGAGGACTGAGGAAGGCGGACATGGTGGAGGGGCTGCCGGCGGTCTGGGAGGCGTCCATACACTGAGGTCCACTGGGGCCCCCCATGCTGGGCAGGGGGCCGCTGCAGTGTCCCATCTCCTCCATGCAGCTGCCAGGTGAGCTCTTGAGCTGCTTAGGGGAGGACAGAGGACAGCTGGAGGACAGAGACATGGGCTCCTGTTTGACAGTCACACCAAAGAAGTGCTGTCCCATCATGGGAGGGGTCTGCTGGTGGTGCAGAGGGGGGTGGGCGACTTCCTCCTGTGTTGCTCCATAGCAGCGCTTCCTCTTGTGAAGCTGCATCTTCAACTCCTCCACCTGGAAGACACGGTGATGATAATACTGTGACGATCTGTCTTTAAATATCAACTTCTTAAATTTAGTTTGAGGGAAAACTGAATCCAGCCTCACAGGTAAGAAACATTCACTCCAGGAAATTTCCTGAGGTGGACGTCTTTGGGAGGAAACAGCTTATCTTTGGGCCTTGCATTGATGATCAGGCAAAACAAGCAAGCAAACAACGAGAAGCAACTTCTAAAGGGACATGAGGTCAGATTTTCTGACTGACGGACGAGCTCTCCTGGATGCAGCTTCTCTGCTGCTGACAGATTTTAACAACTCCACTCTTTTTCCAGAAGGTTTGGGATTCAAGCCTGTTAAAGACACCGTCAGATAAACCTGCAGTTCCTCTCAGTTCACCAGGGCCTGTGTCCTGGAGTGAGTCAGCCTTCACTGCCCACAGCACCACAGAGGCCAGTCAGGGTCTGGTTCAGGGTCTGGATCACAGAGTGACCTGCTGATGAGATCAGATGATGGTTGTCCATCTCTCCTCATCCTCCTCCTTCTAGACTCTCCTGCTCTAACCTAAACCTTCTTCCCTTATCCAAAGAACTAAGTGTTCTTCTACATGACCCCCCTTGGTCATGTCATCATCAAGCCCTGTTTGCTGTGCAGATGTACCATCCTCATCCATACTCACCAGCGGCCTGGATGAGCCATCCCTTCATCGGTCTGAAACGACTCTAAATCTGAGGCAGGTTTGATCGGCCCACACCAGCTCAATCATCTTTCATCACGAGTAAATCAAACCCTGGACACACCACATCAACCGTCAGTCGCTCAAACGGCTGCCCATCCACCCACAAATGCAAACTCACCCTTCTCACCCATCAGTAACACCCCTGTCTGAATAAAGGAACCCCTCCCACCCCAGACCAGACCTCCTCTGCAGTAACAGACCTCTCTGTCTCCCAAAGACGGAGCTTCTTTAGGCCTTCCTGTTTGTTGCTCCTCATCTATATGGTGTGGATATTTAAAATCAAAACCTCTTAATTATATTTACCCTGATTAAAGGTGCTATGAGGAGAATCTATTTCCGACGACATAAAGACTCTGCTACCCATGAGCACGCGTGGCAACTGTCGTAAAGACTTGACCCAAGCCAAAGCGTGTGTTTGTTGTGATGCTAATGAATGCAGCTCGGACCTTCCTCAGAACTCTGCATTGCTTTACATTTTCTTTTTTCAACAACTTACAGGATGCAAAGCGACGAGGTAATGTATCTCTTTTTAGTTACGTAGCGGTAGTTTTTGATGTGTGACAACAAGCAATTTATGGAAAACTTAGTATCGTAGTTTTGTAGCCGGCTATATATGGCTACTTACAGCCTGGTGCTCTAAGACGTGTCTGAATAATATAAATTTGCTCTAGTTTTAATTGTCTTGTTCCTGAAGTTGAGTATCCAGGCCAGTCCAGCCCTGTCTGACCCGACCACGAAGCTAAGGAATAGCATTTATAGATAACCTATTTTGATGCTATAAAACTCGTCTTAAAGTGTGTATTTCCATCAGGCATATATCTAAAAGGGAGACTTTTTTGTAATTACTTAGAAACTTCTCATAGCATCTTTAAGTGATAAGTCTAGCATGCAAACATAACTTGATGTTTAACCATACTATAGTTTTCATTATGATTTTTTTGTTTTTCTGTTTTGAAGAGTCTCAAGTGCTTTTGTTTTCGATGGGAGCTCTCTGAGATCTTAAATGTTCAATGCTTCATAAATAAACATGTTTGTTTCTCTTGCTTTGGTTTTATTATGGAGGCTGGCCCAAGTGTCCAAATAAGGAACTGCATCTGATATTTGATCTCACCTGTCTCTGCTCCTGGTGCAGCTTCCACGTCAGCTCCTCGATCACTTTCTGCTTCTCCACCAACATCTTGTCCTTCTCTGCCTCCACCCCATCCAGACCTCCACCCTCTCCCACCCTCTGCCCACCCCCGCTCAGCCCCCCTCCCCCCAGGCCGTCGTCCATGCCCAGCTGGGTGGGTGACGGCTGCAGGTTGAAGTGCGTGGGCGAGGACATGGGCACGTCGCTGAAGCTGTCGGGGAGCGAGCCGCTGAGGGAGAGCTCTGAGGAGGCGGGGGAGATGGGCGGGGTGGAGGAGGTGCTGGGGTAGGGGTAGTACCCGCCCTGGGAGAGAGCGCTGGAGGAGGACGGGGACTGGTAGGAGGATAAGGAGCCCGTGGGGGTGACGGGGAAGGTCACTGTGGTGATGTCAGAGGAGGCTGAGGGGGAGGAGCCTGCGTTGGAGTCATTGAAGGGTCGAAGTCGCTCGATGAGGGCGGTCTTTGTGCCGGAGACGGGCATGCCGCGGATACGAAGGTGCTGCCTTAGCTCGGACACCTGAGACAGAGAATGAGAAACAGAGTCTGAGAGTTGATCCTGTTTCCCACAGTGTGACTAAAGCCGACCTTTGGCCTGGTGACACGGACCTTCAGGTCGTCCAGATTAGCCGGCAGCGGCCCGGGTTTGACCGGAGAGATGGTGCTCTGGTTTGGATATGTGTTTTTCACCGGTGAGGAGGAGTTACTGTTTGGGCAGCTGGATGGACCACTGGAGCTGCAGGTGGAGATCTGCTCACCAACACCTCTGCAACAAGAGAGCAGCTGGATCAGGTAACATCATCTCTGGACGTGAGCAGAGAAGCAGCTAAATTCATAAGCATCAAACAGTCGGCATGTCCCTGATAAAGTCTGCTGGACTGAAAAACAACTCTGACACATCTCTGTGAAGGAGAAACTGCTTTAGATGGACTGTTTCACACATCCATGGGGTATGGGGTTTTCTAATACTGATGGAGGAAACGATGAAGGAGTCATTAAATCATCTGATCAAGAGGCGGAATCATCAGTGGCAATGGCATCAATGAATCACTGATTCCCATCCTGATCATATCCAAACCTATCTTCTCTTTGTCCTCATAGGACGCCGAGCACACACATATAAATCAGTGTGACCTTGATGGACAGTCATGGATGACCTGCTGCTGTGGACCAGGTCCACTCCATGAGCTCTATCCTGCATCAACCATCAGCAGAAATGACATCATTTAACATCAATTCTTACTTTTAGACCAGTTTAACTAATTTCAATGGCAGTTATACTAAATGCTGTTATATTAATCATCATCATTCCTTCCCAGATTAGATCGTCATAGATATTAATGTTAATACTGGATTGATCCCTCTATCCATGGTGTATTGATTATACATCTATAGTAACTTTCTTTACAACCACATAGAAATGAGAACCCTGTTGAAAATGAGGTGCCATATCTCAAGGGGTTAACCTTTAATAAATTTCAACAGACAAACATATTCAACAAATATGGTGCTGTATAAAACGATTGATGAAGTCTGCCTGGCCATGAAAAAAGTCGCTACCTCGATTTAACTAAGCAAAAAGGTACGAGCCTCCCATGAGATAACGACATGGGTGATTATCTTTCAGCTGGAAACAAGTTATTTAACTCCAGCTGATGCAATGAGCAGCTTCTCATTTCTTAAACATCCATGTCAAAGACACATTCTGTGGTTGTGGAAAAGATGTTAGTCTGTTTAAGAAGGGTCAAATCATTGGCATCAAGCAGAGAAAACATCTAAGGAGACTGAAGAAACTGCTAAAACTGGATTAAGAACTGTCCAACACATTATTAAAAACTGTAAGCTGCTGAATGATTGTGATCGGGGAATCACGTAAACATTTGGCCAAATCAGATGGAGGAAAAACAACAGTAGAACTCAGGTGTTTTCTAACCGAAAAGAGGCTTCAGTTTGCTAGGGAGCATAAAGATTGGACTGTGGAGGACTGGAAGAAGGTCATGTGGTCTGATGAGTCCAGATTGACCCTGTTCCAGAGTGATGGGAGCATCAGGGTAAGAAGAGAGGCAGGTGAAGTGATGCACCCATCATGCCTAGTGCGTACTGTCCAAGCCTGGGGGGGCAGTGCTATGATCTGGGACAAATCTGTGACATTGGAGAAGCTTATTGAAACAACGCCTCAGCGAATGTGACTGTAATCAAAGCTAAAGGAGATCCAATGAAATGTTAGAGTGTGTGACTTTTTTAGGTGTTGACTTTTTGGGGGACGTGGACCTCAAGACTCCAGCAGCTCTGAAAAGTCATGAAGGTGGACCTTGCAGCCATGACAGCCTCTTTGGTGACTGCAGGCTGACCCAAAGTATTAAAATGCTGATGTTACACCAAAAGCAGATGTCAAGCTTTCAACAGTCCACAGTAGTCATGGTTGAAGATGAAGCTCTAAAGCACCCACAGCTCTTTAAAGACTCCTCTGTTGGTCGTGTTGGTGCGACTTACTTGAGTGTCTGGCCGTGGGGGTGAGGCTGATAGCTGAAGGTCGGCTGTCTCTGCTGGGCTGCTGTGGGTGGAGCATGTGCATGCTGCTGCTGGGACTGGGAGTGCGTGTGAGCGTGCTTCTGCTGGCTGAGGATCTGCAGCTGCAGGAAGAGCTGCTGCTGCTGGAGCAGGCGGGCGTAGGCCGAGTCCATGGGCGGAGGAGACTTCTCGGCCTTCTGGTCCGGAGGAATGTACTGATGGTACTTCAGCTTCTTCACCTTCGGCTTCACATCTTTGGGCTTCTTGTGACGGTTCTTGTCCGACGTCTTGGACTGTTGATGGTGAGAGCAGGATAGTGTGAACATCCAAGCTTCTAAAGTTCAGAAAAGTCAGAGCAGGTGGCTCTAAATGTTCCTCACCTTGACGATAGCAGGAACCGGGATGGGGGGAGTGGTCTGGCTGTTGGTTCCTACAGACTGACCTTCATCCTGGACCTGATCAGGAGGCTCCTGGTTTGTTCCTCCCTGTGCACAAAGAAAAAAAGAAACACTCAACCCTTTTTCTGTCTGCTATGAACATTTTTTTAATGTATTGTTGGGGGAATTTTGTGCCTTTATTGATAGGAGAGAGACAGTGAAAAGGCTTGGGAAAGGGAGCGAGAGAGTAGGGAAAGACGGTCTGCAAACTGGCCACAGGCTGGACCCAAACCCGGACCGGCAGAATCATGCACATGGGACGTGCATGGCCGCCAGCCACTCCGCCAAACCAGCATCCTGTTATGAGCAATTTTTGAGCAGACCCATAAAGTTCTTGCTCCTAATTTAGTTTAAAAAATAATTTTCATGGATTAGAGAACAGTCCAAATCAGAAGTAACTTTCTTCAACATCATGACAACCTTCATATCCTTAAAATTCACTAAAACATTTGTCAGGGAATATCAGATAACACATGAAGGAGAGGGTTAGCAGACTTTGTATCAAGATTTAAATGTTTAGTATTTCGGCTTCAGACCGGAGATGTTTATCTGGATGTTGTTGCCTCAGATTTTACGCTCTCATTCTGAGTTTGTTGGTTTTCTTTTAAGGTCTCCTGCAGGGTCTTAAAGCTGATCCGAGGAGATGCATGCATGACGTTTAGTTTACAGTTCAGGAGGAGAAATGAATCTCAAATATGGCATGTATTGACATTTGTATTCATAAACAGGAGTTTCCAAACAGACTGGAGGTATTTAGAGGTGATAAATCTGTCAGAAATGTAGAAGATGTAAATAATCCTGCTCCGGTGTCATGTTTAATCTGGTGACCGTTAATGATGGTGACCGTGAGGATGAGGTCATGGAGTTTTAGATGTGAGCGGGGAGGAAGTAACGGCAGCTGGGACGGCAGGAATGTGACACCTGAATGGGTCAGCTGAGTCCAACGGTCAGAGAAGAGGGAGAGGGTGTGGATCAGTCTGCAGCCACATGAGGGCAGCAGAGGAGAGGGAGAGACAGAAGGACGGCCGCAGGGATGGAAGGTGAGGAAAGAAAGGGCACGGAAATACTGTTTAAAGATCTATTTAAATGGATTGACTATGAGATAAATTGTTAAATGGATGGGTGGATATTTTGATAGATGGATGGATGTAGTGAAGAATAAATGGATGAATGAAAAGATGGATGATGACAAATAGAAGGTTGGACAAACCTCATTCAATGAAAGGTAGATATATGAGGAGACTAGGGATGTAAAAGTTACCAGTAAAATGGTAAAATTTCTCACGGTAATCATTACCATGTCCTATTAAAATTACTGTTTTACTAGGGATGTAACGGTTACCTGTAAAACGGTAAACTGCAGTAAAATTTCCCACGGTAATCATTACCGCGTCCTATAAAAATTACCGTTTTACCGTGCTTGATAACCACAATGCGTCAAAAACGCACGATGATGCTGCTCTTTGCCTAGACATGCCTGAACTGTGAGGCTCTTCCTGGATGAAACGGCCTCATGGGAAGCGCGCATGCACATTTTGCATTGTTTGGCCTCAGCGGAAGTTAGAGATAGCGGAGAGGCAGCGGAGAGTTCCCTCTGGAAACGGACTCTTAAGTGTGGTTAAATTTTGGATTTTACAAGGATGCCAAGGGGAAACTGATAGAAGACAGTCACCCTGTCTAACACGAAGCTGCTGCTAAAGGAACAGACGTCCACGGTTAAAACTGCTGTAACTCCTCGAGTAAATGAAGTGATCGAGCCGTAGAGGTAGAGAGAGAGAGAGAGAGCGAGCGAGGGCGAGAGAGAGAGCAAGAGAAAAGATGCAATGAGCCATACCCGAGTGAATTACAGGAGGTTTGTGAGTATTCTCTGTCTAAATAATGTCTAGATGTTGTAAATAATATTATTAATTTGATCGTCTTTTTCTGTCAAAGTTTGTGCTTTATGGATTTAATCGATCGTACTCTGGAAAAAAAATATTGAAGAGATCTCCCAGGGAGAGGAGAAGGAGGCGAGGATGAGTCATGAAGGGGGCTACCAGGGACTATAGTCAGTAAAAAAAAAAAAAGTCATATGGTCTCATATGACGAGCTATAACATGGACACTAATGCTGCAGGCAAACAAAAATCTGTGAGTGTATATAAAATAGGTTATTTGTTGTTCATTTTCAATTGTTGATAAAGAGAATCCTGTTTAAAGTTCAAATCTGTTGTTTTCTTTCTTGTAATTACACACAGTTTAAGTGTTTATTACATAATAATGAAAGATACTTGCTAGAATTGTTTACTTTTATTTCTCATTAAAGAGAGGTTGAAAAATGTACTCAAATGGCATATCTACACACATTTATTGATTAAAAAAGACAAAAAGAACTATTTAACTTATAATATTAAAGGGGTTAATGATTTCAATTTTGTGTTAAAGTACATTTTGAACATTTTGAGCACACCGCAACAATACCGCGATAATAATGATAACCGTGATAATTTTGGTCACAATAACCGTGATACAAAATTTTAATATCGTTACATCCCTACATTATACCATGTTTGATCACGACACTGCCTCAGTAACTCACAGTGATGCTGCTCTTTGACTGCAAAAGCCTGAACTATGTATCTGTCCTCATTTAAGCAGCCTCACGCGAGGCTCATGTGCAGTTTGCGTTGTTTGGCCTCTGAGTCTGAGAACGAAAGTTAGAGACACTACAGCGGAGACTTTTCCTCTCAAAACGGACTCTGAAGTCTGGTTGAATTTTGGATTTTACAAGGATGCCAAGGAGAAACTGATAGAAGACAGTCAGCCTGTCTAAACATGAAGCTGCGGCGAAAGAAAAAGACGTGTGCGATTAAAACTGCTGTAACTCTTCGAGTAAAGGAGCTGGCCGAGCCGTAGAGGTAGAGAGAGAGAGAGATAAAATTCAGTGGGCCATACCTGAGTGAATAACAGGTGGTATATCAGCATTTTCTTTCTAAATAATGTATAAATCCTGTAAATAATAGCATAAGGATCATTCTGGAGTGTGTTCTTGCCGTTCTTTTGCCATGTATTTGCCGTATTTTGTAACAGATTGTCTTTTTCCGTCAAAGTTTGAGTTTTATGGATTCAATCAAACGTAATTTGTAAATATTAAAGGAGGAGATGTGGAGGAGATCTGCTATGAAAAGGGGAGACCAGAGGAGAGTCATTAAGGTGAACTAATTGCTTCAGGGACTATCGTCAGTAAAACAAAAAATAAATAAATACAAAGACCTGGACATGGTCTAATATAATGAGCTATAATGAGCTGTAACAAACTAAAATGTGTGAGTATATTTAAAACAGGTTTCATTTATTTTTGGCCGTCTCAAAACTTTGAACATGTTCATTTACAATTGTTTAATCCTGTTTAAAGTTCATATCTGTTTTTTCTTTTCTTGTTATTACACACAGTTTAAGCATTTATTACATAATAATGACAAATACTTGTTAGACTTGTTTTCTTTTATTTCTCATGAAAGAAGGGTAAAAAATGTACTCAAAGGGCATTTCTTGACACATTATTGACAAAAAGAACTGTTAAAATTATAATATTTAAGAGGTTAAATGATTTCAATTCTGTGTAAAAGTACTTTTTGAACATTTTGGGCACACTGAAACAATACCGTGATAATAATGATAACCGTGACCATTTTGGTCACAATAACCAAGATATGAAATGTTCATACCGTTACATCCCTAGAGGAGATAGAAAGAGAAATCTAAATGGATGGATTTAAAAAATGGATTAAAGAAGTATGAAGAATGGGGAGAATAAATGGCTTGACAGAAAAATAAATGGAACAACAAGGATGGATAGATGACAGAAAATGGATGAACAAAAGGGTGGAAGAAAAGAGGATAGATTCATTTAGTCTTTATCTAAATGGTTGGATGGGTGGATGGCAGGATTGTATAGATACCCCTCAGGAGAAGAAAGGTCTGGGCTGTGAAAAGCAGGTCCAGGTCTTACCTGTCTGGGGCTGGTGAGGGCCGGCGATGAGGAGGAGGACGCCGTACTGCCCACAGCCTCAGATGAAGGACACGCTGAGCCCTGAGACTCATCGCTGTGATGTTCTGGAGACAAGCTCTCACTGCTGCTGTCCTCCTCGAAGGCGTACGAGTCCTCCTGCTTGGGGAACTTTCCTTGGTTCACTGTGAGGGGACACAGACAACAGGTTTAAGACTCCTGTCCCTTAATGTTTGTTCTTGTTAGACGTTAGGTGATGCTGCAGAGATCTGGAGACACTCTGGAAGGTTAAAGTGAATCAGATGGAGCCGAGAGCTGATCCAGATGATCCAAAGCTCTTTATTAGGAGGTAAAAATGGGACAAGCTCCACCAAAATGTCCCAGATAATCCCTCGCAAGAACAGGAGTTCAGAGAGGAGACAGTCGCTCGATGAGCACTGATGGGTTTCTCCTACACGTGGACAAAAATGTTGGTAAAGAAAGAAAAACCCATATGGTCACTGAAATAACTTGAAACTGACAAAAGTAATAATAAATAAACTGTACTGAAAGTCAACTAATGAAAATTAGACATTGCTTTTGAGATGTAGCTTAAAGCTGTGGTCAATGTTTTGGAACCGCAGCCTGCCCCCCCTTCCCTCACCTCTCCCCTCCGTGTTCCAAGATCCCGCCCCCAGCTCGTGTCGCCTCGCCTCTTAACATCAAGCCCCCTCGGACAGAGCTACGAGCGACTAGCATAATATATCGGCAGCAAACTCAATCAAAAACAGCTCAGCTCAACTTAAAGTATCAAACACGACAGACATCCCCCTTGTAACACACAGCAGTAGCCATTTCAATTGGACCGGCGGCAATGCGGGTCTGGCGGAGCCGATTGTGGGGGAGGATTTATCTTTCTCGGCCTGTCCTCCACAGCTCAGCTTACAATGCTAACGATTAGCGGCTAACGGGCTAACCCGCTCCGCTACAAGTCATTAGCCAGGACAGGCACAGACTAACCAGAGTTATTCAGCAGACATCTCCCACTGTAGTAAACAAAGCCATTACCAAAACGGCCGATGCTGAAGGTCTCACGGCCGACTGAGGCCGTTCGTTAGCCGTTAGCCCGCTAACAGGCCTCAACCCGCGGGCAGAGCTCCGTTGGGCCCCGCGGGAGAGGGAAGCGGCTTCTCGGTTTCGGCGATAGGCTTTTCCGGCTAGTTCAGTAGCTAACGCTGCTAGCTGCTCACCGGAGGTAGAGGGGAGGAGGCGGGACCATGGCATGACGCTGCGTAGTGAGGGAGACAGGGGATTGGATGGACTCACGGACCAGTTGAACCGTAACAGGCTTCTAGGTTTGATTGGTCAGCTAGTATGCAGCTTTGCAGCGGATATACTGAATGGATTTTTTTTGTTCTTTTTGGTCTTTATACTGTGTAGATAGGACCATAGGACCATAACAGCCTTATAAACGGTGTTATTAATATGTACAAAGCTTCCAAATCGTAGACCATAGCTTTAACAGAATCATTTTAAAAAACAAACGAATGAAACTGGTCTGGTCAAAAATGATGGTACCCTTAACTTCATATTTTGATGCACAACCTTTTGAGTCAATCACTGTAATCAGGTGATTTCTGTAACTCTCAGTGAGACTTCTGCACCTGTCCACAGGTATGTTGGCCCACTCCTCATGAGCAAACTGCTCCAGCTGTCTCAGGTTTGAAGGCTGTCTTCTCCAGACTGCATGTTTCAGCTCCTTCCACAAATGTTCAACAGGATTTAGATCAGGGATCATAGAAGGCCACTTCAGAATAGTCCAGTGTTTTGTTCTGATCCATTCTTGGGTGTTTTTAGCTGTGTATTTTGGGTCATTATCCTGTTGGAGGACCCATGACCTGTGACCGAGCCCAAGCTTTCTGACACTGGGCAGCACATTTCACTCCAGAATGTCTTGATAGTCTTCAGATTTCATTGAACCTGCACAGATTAAAGACACCCTGTATTAGATGCAGCAAAGCAGCCCCAGAACATAACTGAGCCTCCTCCATGTTTCACAGTAGGTACAGTGTTTTTTTCTTTGTATGCTTCAGTTTTACATCTGTGAACATAGAGCTGATGTGACGTGTGTGGTGTCCTCCAAGGTCGGCTTCCATTCAGTCCACTTTGGCTCAAACAGTGATGGATGGTGTGATCTGACTCTGATGTACCTTGACCTTGGAGTTCTCCTCTAATCTCTATGAAGTTATTCTGGGCTGTTTGGTTTCCATTCGTTTTATCCGTCTCTTCTGTTTGTCATCAGTTTTCCTCCTGCAGTCACATCCAGGGAGGTTGGCTACAGTCCTGTGGACCTTAAACTTCTGAATAATCTGTGCAGCTGTAGTCACAGGAACATCAAGCTGCTTGGAGATGTTCTTATAGCCTTTACCTTTAACATGCTTGTCTATAATTTTCTTTCTAATCCCCTGAGACAGCTCTCTCCTTAGCTTTCTGTGGTCCATGTTCAGTGTGGTACACACCATGATACCAAACAGCACAGTGATCGCTTTTCAGCCTTTAAATAGGCAGACTGACTGATTACAAGCTTGGAGACACCTGTGATGATAATTACAGGACACACCTGAGTTTAACATGTCCCTATAGTCACACCATTTTGTCTTGGGGTACCATCATTTTTGTCCAGGCCAGCTTCATTATTTTGGTTTTTAAAGTAGTTCTGTTAAATCCCATTCAAAAGCATTGTCTGACTTTCACTGGTTGATTTTCAGTAAGTGTTTGTTTATTATTTCTTTTGTAACTTTCAAGTTATTTCAGTGACCACTGTTGTTTTTTCTTTCTTTAACAGAAGGGTACCAACAATTTTGTCCACATGTTTATGTTTGGCTGAGCCAACAGTGCTGCTCACGGTTTTATCTTTAACGTCCACCTAAAGAAAACTCAAAGTGAGTCTTCCCCATCCATTCATTTTTTTGACATCCATTTTGCTCTGAAGTATTTTACTAGAATGACTGTGTACCCATTGACCATGGGCAGAAACACCAGAGCGGTAAACAGAGAGCACAGTGTCCACAAAGTCCACTCACTCTGTCCATGGTGGCAGGGTAAATAAAATGTAACCCTTGCAACTCCAAGATCCAGAGATCAAAGACATGCTAACTTTGAGGTTGTGTATAGAGTTTTTTTTGTCTTTTTTTTTTGGCAATAGTGCTTGTAAAACTTGACCTCTTTCCAACACAAAATAAAGACATCCTTGTATTCAGGACCACTTGGGCTAAAGGATATCCATGCTGTGGTGATGCCAGATTGGTGTATAAAAGGTTTTATACACAGATCAACCAATTTGGAGAACACAATTAATCAAAGTATGTAAAGAAACTCACAACAAAGAATAATTGCACGTTTACACATATCATGCCGTCCCATTTTTTGGTTTTTTAGTCTTTTGTGCCACTCCAGGAAACAGTTTTGCCCAAATGTTACACATTGCTACATCATATTGTTACCCCTTTACTGCTCCTGATTGGACGCCACCGTCAAGAAAATAAGAAAAAAAGAAGTGATTGATGACAGGATAAAGGACAGGAGGTTGTCACTTCCTCTTTTGTGCAGAGGTATGGAGGTATGTAATATGCCTGCTAGGATAGTAAACATAATATTTCCTGTTTTTAACTAATATACAGTATATTTAACATTCTTATTTTAAAAAAATACATTTACCAGATCTTTAAAGAAATAAGATGCCAGGTTACAGCACTAATTTAAGACAAAGCGATTAATGCATGCCAATAACCAAAGATTATTGTATAAAAGTTTCAGTTTTATCTATCTAACTATATATCTGTATATATATATATATATATACACATATATATATATATATATATATATATATATATATATATATATATATATATATATATATATATATATATATATATATATATATATATATATATATATATATATATATATATATATATATATACATACATATATATATATATATATATAAATATATGCATTTAGTAACTCTAAAAGATGACTCTACACAGTGCCTGTCAAAAAAGGTGCATAGTCTTTAATATTTCTATATTTAACATTTTTATCACCAATTTTGTCCTTATGATGTTTGTTTACAGATTAGAAATGAACTGGTGCTCACAGATGCTCGTCCCTGGTTTAAGGCCTTAATTAGAGACTTTATTCCAGCAGTTGCTCTGGACTCAGAGGGTGACGTTGGCACTTCACTGTCCTTTGGGTGTTTGGACATCAACAGAAACACAGCATGTGTGTGTAAGGTGGTCCACCCAGTCCTCTCTGTTGGTATTCACACACTTCCTGGTTGTCACTCACACCTTGTACACACTCACACACTCTCTGCCCGAGGTGTTACGCTGTGTGAGTGTGACACCAATGCAACACTTAACATCCAGCTCCATCCTGATTGGACAAGCTGATAGAGAACAAAGCTTTGATTGGACGAGCTGAGAGTGGCTGTCAAACACTGCCAAGTTTGTGTGTGTGTGTGTGTGCGCGTGTGTGTGTGTGTGTGTGTGTTGTATCCAAACATGTGACGGGCAGGAACAGACCCTGGTTTCAATCACCGGGCTGTGTGCAACTCAGTGACCTCAACACACAGACACACACTCGGAAGCACAGACCAACACACACATACCACATGTGGACACACACATCGTCCTGAATGCCTCTTCCTCACACCTGCTCGAGCTGAACTCTTCACCTTGCCGACCCTCTGGAGTCTGCGTCTGCTCGTCTTTTTCAGCCGCTCTGACTCCAGACTGATCAATTCAATCAGCATCATCGTCAGTCAGAAGCTTAAAAACCGGGCATTTTTAGGCCCATAAAGATCTCTGCCTTTCACCCCTGAGGACCCCCTGGTAACACTTATGACGAGTGGAGAACTTAATGCAGACTATAATTTTATTATAAAACAAAAAATGGCAAACATGGAGAAATACAGACATTAGCTGCTATGAAAATATGAAAACAGACATTTTGCATGATAATCTTTGGTTATTGCATATGTTGAGTTCGTTTAAACTGACATCTTATTTCTTTGAAGATCTTTCTCATGCAATACCAAATTTATTTTTATAAATAAAGGTAAAATCTATAGATAGATAGATAGATAGATGGATAGATAGATAGATAGATAGATAGATAGATAGATGGATAGATAGATAGATAGATATATAGATTATATTAGAGGACAATATATATATATATATATACATATATATATATATGTGTGTATATGTATATATATATATATATGTGTGTGAGTGTGTATATATATATATATATGTGTCTATGTGTATATATATGTATATCTATCTATCTATTTATCTAACAATCTATCTATCTATCTATCTATCTATATAAATCTATCCGTCTATATATATAGATATATATATATATATATTTATATATATATATATATATATATATACATATACACATATATCCAGAGCAAAGACAAAACGTTTAACAGCATGATGAGATTTGTTGGTTTACACCAAGTTTTACGTTGCTCCTTGTTTCAGTTTACTTTTCCATGTCTTAAGTGTGCTCATTTATTTTGCATATTAGCTTTAAAATATGTTTCTATATCTATATCTATATCTATCTATCTATAGATTTTACCTTTATTTATAAAAATAAATTCGGTATTACATATATATATATATATATATACATATATATATGTATATATATATATATATGTGTGTGTGTGTATATATATATATAGAGAGAGAGATATAGATATAGATATATAGATATAGATATATAGATATATATACACATACATACATAGATAGATAGATAGATAGATAGATAGATAGATAGATAGATAGATAGATAGATAGATAGATAGATAGATAGATTAGAGGACAAAATTTAGTCAACATTTCTGAGCATATCTGAGTTGCCCTTCTCTGTTTTACACCCCACATGTAATCTCTTTCAAAATGTTTTTATTTATGAAACCAGGTTAGACCCGCTGAGATCAGAGATCTGTTTTTAAACCAAGAATGGCAGCGACACACAGCTACAACAAACTCATAACAGAGGAAATAACAGGATCAGTGATAATCATAAATCATAAACAGGAGCAGCTACACACTGAAGCCTGGATTCAACACTTTTCACCGAGGGTTTGAATCAAATAAAAAGTGTATCTGAACTTCTCAGTACCTGCTCTCTTTGACCCCTCACAGCTTTATAATAAAAATTCTTCCTCTTTGTTTCTGAAACTGTTAATAATAACTTTATATTTATTAAATTTACTCAGCGATGTGCCCTCTCATCTGTCATGGCTTCTTTAAATGCTGAAATAAATCACACATACCAAAATGACTCCACAGATAACTGTGGGGTCTCAATTTGTTCATTTCATGATTATTGTCCCACAAACTGATCTGACGGGGTCTCGGATCTGCAGAAGACTCGCCATGATGTCATCGCAGCTCTACGTCAGATCAGGACTCTGACTGACCTGCATGGACCCTCCTCCAACATCATTTAACAGGTTTGGTTAAAGGAAATGATCAAATATGCAGCAACGTCTCACATAAGTACATGCTAAACTTTAAAAATGCAAATTCAAAAGTCCATCCTGACCTTGGACCTGCACTACAGCTGAACCTGGAGAGTCAGATTCTTAAAGCGAGCTGAACTATTTGTTGTTTACTCTGTTTCCAGTGATCTATGTGTCATTTTGATGAAGACTGAAATGTTAATGCTGCAGGAAATCACGGAGCAGCGCGAGCCTCCTCTTCTTAAAAGTTACTTTGGGTCACATACTTCATGGACGAGGCTGGATCTGTCTTTGGGGACGAGGAGCTTTAAGGTGAGGGGTTAATGCAGCAGCCTGTCACAGAGCTCAACGAGGGAGGAGGGACACAAACGCACACCCAGGTACGCCCCCACACTCCCAACACTTCTGAAGAAAAGGGTGGATCCAAATACAGCTGCTGCTCTTCTCCATAAAGACGCGCCCTCGCCCCGCAGAGGTAAACCAGCCGAGCGCAGCCCGCCGGCGTCTTTACGCAACATGTTTACAGGAAACTCAAGGGCAAACATTAACGGCCCAGTCTAGAGAGCATTTTCTGCTCATCAGAGTGATATAGAGACATCACAGGACAAACACAGCGAGGTCAGAGCGTCACACGGCCTTAAATCACGCCGTGTGTATGCATCCATGTTGTGCATTTTCTTAAATCAAACAGCGGAGGCGGCGCCGAGCCCAACGTTCACTTTAGATGTCAGAGCCCCTCCTCTCCAAGAAAAATAGTCACAATAACAGCATTTCTGAGCTGGAGAGGTTTTCTGAAAGAAGCGCCACGTCCTAAAAATGTAAATAACATTCCCGGGGTGGAGAATACAAACAGAGAGATTCTCCTGCAGAGAAATGAGGAACGAATTAAAGAGCAAAAACAGGAAACAGGTACTGAAGGAGAGCAGCTGGACGTGAAACATGGAGGAGTTCAGGTGGGAGATGAATCATCTTTCATTGGAGAGGAAATTTTATAAGAACATTGGTTTGGAGGAATTCTCTAAGTCACCAGAAACACACTCATCTGTGAACAACAATCCACCAACCAGGAGGGCATGTGAGAACAATGAAGGAGCTTCTCAGAGGTCTTCTGGTTTATGTTTGCAGTACACGCAACACTTCATAAAATATTTAATGAAAGAGTTTAATTCAATTCAATAATCAAATGCCTTTTTCTGTTGATTTTATCAAACTAACGAAAGATTATCAGCAGTGAAAGGCTGTCACTTCACAGCGGCATCAATATTTCTCTTAGCCTTGCAGAGCAAACAGATCTGCCTGATTCTGAAATCCTGCAGGTCCGTCTTGGCAGCCTCAAATTCACTCAGCTGAATTCTTAATGGCCCAATCAGGGAAAAGAGGTGGGAGCAGCAGAATGCGGACGTGATGACAACCGGAAGTTGAGAACCAGAAGTTGAGAACGGACATGCTGATTAGCCTATTGTCCTCATGGCTAGTCAGTGAAACTTGGTGAAATCTGCCCTCCTCAGAAGTTTACTTGTAGGGATTGTCTTTGACGAGGTTCATGTCACATTAAGTGTTAAATGAATCATCTGTGTGGTACAATTCAGTCAAATACTATAGTATAAGGCCATTAGCTGTTAGCAGCAAGTTAGCCGCTATGATTAACATCCATGAACTGTTGTTAAAGGTGTAGTCAGTGATGTGGGAGAAAACGAGTGGAGAGGTTGTTTATAAACGAATTTAGACCCGCCCCCCGAAAGCTGATGGACATGCATCGTCATGGAAACGGCCGTAGAAACTGTGTAGGTGACCAACGTAGCTAAGGTAACCCCGACTCGTCAGACAACTCAACTGACATTATTGATAACATCACAACAACAGTACATTCTGTCAGATTAGACAATGAGATGAATGCCTGACGGCTGTTACTGTTATGTGAAGCACCACAAAGCTAATGTTGCTAACCTATCCAGCAGACAGACGGCAACATCCGCGTCTGTTGTCAGGTCCTTCAGTTCGCGGAATTCCCTCCACCGTCGGACAGCAACACCAATGTTGACCCGGGTCTTCGCTTTTTCATGGTCATAGCCCTTCTTTTTCACTTTTCACTCCTCTGACCTTTTTGTTTGAGCTGTTTTACAGCCATTGCTACTGCACCTATTGTATCTCTCTCTTATGCTAACTGCGCACGCAATGCATCTTACGACTCCCCCTCCCCCCTCTGTCTGATCTGTGCATGAGTATGATCGCCCCCTGGATGTGGGGGGGTGTACCCTGTTTTGGTAACTCTGCCCGAGCCACAGTATTTTTATCTGCTGAAATTCAGAGCCAAGGCTGTGTATTGAAACCGGACTTTTTTTTCAACATGCTGTCAGTGGGGACATCTTGTGGATGGAGAAGAGAAATACGGAGATTTTGATAAATCGTGCATTAGATTAGAAGATTAGAAGATCGCTGACTACACCTTTAACTGTTGTTGACTGTTGTTAGCTATTAGCCTCTACATTAGCCGCTATGTATGCTACATTATAGGAGGCAACCCTGCCTGATGTGGATTGGTCTGTGATGAATGAGACGAGCCAAACGGTTGTCCAATCACAAGCTTGTTTTTTTTTAACGTTCTGCCCTGAAAACAAATTTAAAGGGCTCCTACCCAGATGGACTAGTGAAATATTTCTGTGGCAGATATATGGAGCTGTCCATCTGGCTTTCAGGTTATATTTCTTTGACTTTATTAATAAAATTGAACATCAGGCTTCCTGTGCTTACAAAGGTTTTAAAATGATGAATACACCTTCATAATCACACACCTGCTCCACTGTCTCAGATCAACAGTTTGGGGACAAACATGAACATTTGACTCTTTAAATCAGCAGCAGGAACCTGATTCAGATCACAGGTTTGCATGTGTGACAATAAAGACACAAACTGGTCCAGAAGAAAGAAGGATGGAAGGTTTGATGGCGTTAGTGCTCAGAGGCACAGTGTGGATGAAGAGCCACAGAAACACTCGGACTAAGAGTGAGCTCGCTTTATGTTCATGCTTGTTTAGGTGGATCACAGCCATGGGGGGTCAGTGTGCTCGGTCCCACACATCAACCATTAATGGAGGAATATTAAGGGCCTGTCTCACTCTCGTACCTTTCATCGTGAGGGCCGGGTCTAGAGGAATGATTTTCTTTTGCACCAGCTCCAGGGGCCCTGGCCTCAGAGCCAGCTTCTCATTCAGGTCCTCGGCGAGCTGCGCTCGCTTCAGCCTCATCTGATGGTCCAGAGAGGAGCCGTCTGAGGCCGAGTCTGCACGACACACAATGGGACCGGGGCGTCAGAAATATGGACTCACACTGGAGAACACAGCCAAAACAAAACTACAACTGCAGCAGGAGGAAGGGTAACAGACTTCACTTCATATAGAAAGTTTGATCCACACTGATCATCTGAATATCACAGACAATACAAACGATGAAGAATTAGAGATGTTGAAGCAGAAACTGTTATAGTCGAAGAAGTCTTCACCAAGAAAACAAAAGGCTGAGTCTTGATTAATAAACACAAGGACACAAAAACACAAAGGTGATAAAAAGCCAAACAGGTGTTGTGTGTGTTAGGGACTTTGCTTGAGTTCAGGATTGAGAATTTAACAGATAGTTAAATGAACAGACGTTAGAACAAATATTTAACTGTAGAAATGTTTAAATATTATCAGAGCTGAGCCTAATCTTTGGCGATCCTGTCAGATTTGGAGTCATTCTTCTTGCTCCCTTTTCTCCAACTGCAAAGTTCATGTCAGCTCCATCACTGTACCACGCCTGATTCTATCGATCTATTACCTAAGATCCATCTTTCCAAGCTCCAGCCTACAATGACTGTGAGCCCAATCAGAGTCCTTTAGAGCAGGAAGGGATGGAGCTACGAGTAAGATGACGGCAGGAAGTGTTTGCTCGCATAGAGATTAGCGTAAATGCTAACAGCTTCAGTAGCAGTTTTCTTTTTAATTTATCTGGACCACATTTGTGTGTTACATGAAAAACAAATACTGAAAGCATTTTTCCATAGGATTAATATTTCCACTTTCAGACATTCTACATCATCTCACATTTTGTATCTTATGCTTCTACAGTAGAGCCCGCCCACTACATCATCTGATTGGCCTGTAATAAATATTTAGTGGAGTGATCGTCCAATCACCTGCTGAAAAGATTCTGCCCATTCTCAAACACCTTTATGGGCTGTTCCCAGATGGACCAGTGAGATTTATCTACATTACATATTTCTTTTGGTGTTCTGGGGGTGGAGCTTTTATACTTTGGACTGGTCATCAGCCAATCTCAGGGCTGACACATAATTACAAACAACCATTTTCATACGCTTGCTCACCTGAGGGTGATACTGTCTGGAAGGAACCTGCACATGCACAGGGAGAATAAGCCTTCCTGCTGTGAGGCTCTAGGTGCTGCAATATGATCAGTCCTGTCCTCGTGTACGGTAAGTTTCTGTTTGTCCTACAAACTTTGACTCAAACTACTTCAAACTATGGATGACATTCCTCGTGTCTGGAAAGTCCACATCTGGCCAGAGAAAGCTTGAACATCATGCATGTCTCAGCAGCCTAAAGTCCTCCTGATGTTGGTGATGATTTTTTAAAGATCATGTCTGGATAGTCCAGAAGACCATTTTGTGTGTTTACACAACAGTAGGGACACTTCCAGCTGCTTCATTTGGTCATGTTTGGATCATCTTTTTATGTTTTTAGTTATAAAAATGAGCTGATAAAACACAGTTGTTCATCCATCCTGCTGTTTTTTAATGTCAGCACCACTGCTGTCTTTGCAAACATGCTTTTAACTGGTTTTAACAGACGACATCACATCACTCCTGTCCTTGCTTCTCTCTACTGGCCCCGTGTCCACTTTCGAATTGGTTTTAAGATTTTACTGATCACTTTTAAAGCCCTTACTGGGCTGGCTCCAACCTACATTTCTGAATTATTAATTCCCTAGGAGCCAACCCGCAGCCTCAGTTCCTCGGGCCTGTTGGCTGTTCCAAAGTCGAAGCTGAAGACTAAAGGTGATCGAGCCTTTTCCGTCAGAGCTCCTCGACTTTATAACACCCTGCCCGAGGAGAATCAGTGATATCTTTTAAATCACATCTTAAAACCCACTTTTTTAGACTTGCTTTTACATGATTTTTTTTCTTACTTGTTTTATTATTTTAAGTTCTACTGTTCTTATCCTTCTCACGTTTTCTTTGTTTTATTCCTGTGTTTACTTTCTTTTCTTGTTTAACGTACTCAGACTTTCTATATTACTTTATTTTATGTACTGATTTAATTGTTAGTTTTTATTATAATTATTATTTTCTCTTTTACTTGTACTCTATCTGCCCTCTTCTTTTCTATCTTCCTGATGTGATGTTGTCAACCTTCAACAGTGTTAAATTTATCTATGTATCCGTAAATCTATTGTCTATCCACTGTCCTATTATCCGCTTGTCATTATGTATTATACCAGCTGTTTCAATCCTACCAGATTATTCTGTTTTCTTTCATTTTGTTGCTTTAGTTAACTCGACCCTCTGTGCCGTGTCCTCTGACTCTTGAGGTCTCTGTTGACCTGATTGTTGATTTTATTCTGCCGTTTTTGCCTTTGTTCTGTCTGTTAAAGGTGCTTTAGAAATAAAAGTTATTATTACGATGCATTAATTCTTTGAAAGCAGCTGACAGATGGGATTTGTGTCTGTTTGTCTTGTCATTATTAATTTTAAACAAAAATCTGCAGGGTAAGAATATGACCTTCGTTAGATGACCAACTTTAAGACTCTAAGACATGTTTCCATCCTCATGGATTTCTGAGCTGTTGTGACATTACGATCACCTGATTTCCTCTTTGATTCAATTTTTCATCAGAAGTTTATTCATGTCATTATTTTCCTAAAAAACAGCACACACGTGTCAACACTTATCCTTCAATAATCAACATTTCTGTTTGGGATCAGGTCAGATTTCTGCTCGGCCGCAGGCGCACATTTTAAGCTCTGAAAAAACAAATGTAGCTGCTGTAATTAAACGTGTGCAGAGGCTGAGATTTTCTCCCGTCCTCCGCCTCTTTCTGTTAAATCCAGAGTAAATAATCAAAACTGAAGCAAACCTGGCCTCGGCACATGAAACACCGTGCCGGACGGAGCAGAGAAACCACATCAGTTTGATTATCTGAGAGCGAGAAAGAGCAACAGCACTTATTTGGTCAAATATAATTTTAGTGGGATTTTTCTGAGGGCGGACGGAGGGTCTGGAGCCAAAGTAACATGAATGATATCGAGTTTGTGCTGGAGGAGTCCAGAGCAGAGGTCCAGTCTGATGAAAAGTGGATCTGAATGAAGAAACTTCCAAAACCACAATTAAGTTAAGATTAGTGTTCAATATTCAACATATTTTATCCTTCAGGTAAAGCAAATATTTAGCTTAATGTGTCTTTTGGATTAAGATCTTCTGATCATCTTGGGAGCTTTAAAGATTAAGAGGAAGTGTTACATTTATCCAAAGGCCTGGAGGCAAAAGAGGGAAAATCAGTCCAACAGAAAATCAGAAGAAGGGAGAAAGAAAATACATGCAACGTTGGATTAAGAAATAAAGATTTCTATTATATTTTGTTTTATTATGAATACGTTTTCAAAGCATGTTGACCACCCTGAAGATGATTTGTGTCCTTATGTGGAGTGGGAACTTCCCATTCAACAACTGAAGCTTTGGCATACATTTATTTATGTATTTAAAGGTGCTATGAGGAGAATCTATTTCTGGCGACATAAAGACTCTGCTACCCATGAACACACGCGGCGACTGTCGTAAAGACGTGACCCAAGCCAAAGCGTGTGTTTGTTGTGATGTTAATAAACACAGCTCGAACCTTCCTCAGAACTCTGCATTGCTTTACAACTTCTTTTTTCAACAACTCACAGGATGCAAAGCGACGAGGTAATGTATCTCTTTCTAGTTACATAGCGGTAGTTTTTGATGTGTGACAACAAGCAATTTTTGGAAAACTTAGTATCGTAGTTTTGTAGCCGGCTATATATCTCTACTTACAGCCCGGTACTCTAAGACGTGTCTGAATAATATAAATTTGCTCTAGTTTTAATTGTCTTGTTCCTGAAGTTGAGTATCCAGGCCAGTCCAGCCCTGTCCGACCCAACCGGAAGGCTAAGGAATAGCATTTATAGATAACCTATTTTGATGCTATAAAACTCATCTTAAAGTGTGTATTTCTATCAAGCATATATCTAAAAGGGAGACTTTATTGTAATTACTTAGAAACCCCTCATAGTCTCTTTAAAATCTAAAAGTGGTCTGGTGCATTTAATGCTGCAAAATGAGGGGTTAAGATCCCGTTTGGACGTGTTCACTATAGCTATCCTAAAATCCCACAGACTTTCAGCCCTGGGACCGTTAATGCTAAAATGCTAACTCGCGTTTGTGTTTTAGGACTCCTTCCCCAAGCAGAGAAAGCAGAGAAGGTCCAGCATCTTTGACTCTGATCTTTAGTGACTGGTACCAAAGTAATGCAAATATTTTTATGCTGTGGTGATATATTGTGGTGTGGTGTGATATTGTTTGTTTGGTTTTGGCCATGTTGGGGTAAATACTGGCAGTCTCCATGTGTGAAGAAGAAGACAATATGAACTGGATGTTCCATCAAACAAAACTAAAGTGATGAAATTATGGTATCGAGAAATTCACTGAATTGAGTGAGTCATCGTACAGCAAATGGCAGCCCAGGCAGCACATGTGGACCACCAGTAGCTATATATTAAAGATTAACAAATAAAGATTCACAAGAAAATTAGACAAAACATACCAAGAAAGGGAGGAACTTTAGCTCATCAGTTAAGCTTTAGGACTTACATTTGAATCCAAACATATAAATCTTGATATAAAGCCTCCTTGTGAGAGCTCTGCTGTTCTTACCATCATAGTAAGTGACTGTAAATCTGAATGAGAGTCTCCTACAACAATCAGCCCTATGACAACGATGATGATGAAACTAATGCAGCCCTCATGATGAGCGAAGAAGCCCCTCCCTGAGCCCTGACTGATCAGGTTTAGGTGATTTATGACGTCAGTCTTTGTCATTAAGAAATAAAGGAGCTCTTCTTCAGGTTAGTATCAATATAGAGATCCTCATGTCAGGGTGTCAAATGGAAAGGAAGATTAAATATAAGGTTTCAATGTGTGAGTCTTGTCGCCCTTTTCCATCAGCTCTACTCGACTCTATTCGGCTCTACTCTACTCGCCTTGTGCTGCTTTTCTATTAGCCCCAGTCACTGCCCAATGGGGTGCAGTGTTGCTGAGCGGCACTGCGGTGACATCATTTTGAGCGCGACACAACGATCTGTGGCTTTTTGTCACAAACCGAGTAAAAAAGGAAAGCAGAAGAAGGCTGCAGGTGGTAAGAAGAAATACCCCTTGAGAAGCACAGGAGAGTTTTGGAAGCTATACAACAGAATGAAGCCGAGGACGAGAGCAATCCAGCTGCAAAGAAAAGACGTATGAGGGTAAGCTAATGGTAGCACCCGCTAGCATGCTAGGTCATCGTGCTCATGACTCATCAATGACGACATTGTCTGACCAATCAGTAGCCGGCAGTCGGTGACGTCATCTTTTAGTATCGACTCAGCTCGCTTGGAACCAGAGCGGAGTAGGTACTAAAACTAGCTTGTTTTAGGAGGTACCAGGCTAGTGGAAACACGCTGCAAATCAAGTAGGGCCGAGTAGAGTAGGACCAAGGCATGCTAGTGGAAAAGAGCCGTTGTAGCGTTGATTATGTCACTAACAAGTTTGTCATTTCTGGTTCTGATTTTTATGAGAGGGATCGTGGTGATGCAACCAGGTCAAAATCTCTCTGAATTAATGAGATCTGATCTGCTGTTAAAACTCCAAAAGGCTTTTTGTCAAACACCGGCACTTCAGTCAGCATCTCTGCAAAGGTTTTGTATAAATATCTCTGGGCTGCTGTTATTTCCATAATGGCTGCAAAAACATATTATGCTATTCCAAGAGCACTTCAGAGCTAATGAGGGCAATTCTTTAAATTAACCCTTAGCCTAAACGTTAACTTCACGGAGGCGTAATGCCGCTGACGTCAGCAGCAGAGTGACCTCATGTGTTTATGTCTGCGTCCTCAGCCTCACCTGTCACACTCTGACCTGATTTAAGAGCTGATTTAACATCGCAGTGTCGCACACGCAGGTAGGCCTCTCTAAGTGTGTTTAGAGCGTGGAGTCAAAGTGCCCGCAGACGTGTTCGAGCGTGGCTGCTCCGTCTCTTTGAGGAATCAGGTAACCTGATCCCCTGAGTGTGGAGCTGCTCTCAGACGTTTAAACAATGGGCTGCAGCATTAAAACACATGGCAGGCTTTGACCATTGTAATACATCTACCTGCTGCTGACTGTATCTGTCAGACGTAAACACAGCACGGAGACACCAGACGTATGGTGCATTAGCAGAAATGATTCCCTCTGTGTTTCCATTAAAGCTAGGCCGCACAGCGAAGCAAAAACCTGTTTTTATGCAGGAAAAAGCTCCGTAAACCTGCAGATACGGCTCTATTATCTTTATGAGGAAATATTAGCTCTGTGAGTGCGTGTGCACGCTCAGACTCATGGCCCGCAGACAGTCAGTGTGCTCCCATGCAGGCCACACGCCAGCCAGGCCCGAGAGGCGGTGCCGCTTCTTGAATGGTCTAATAAACACCAGATGTTCTCTGGGTAATATATACATAGACCCTATGCCGTGTCCATCTCCACAGGCAGGAATAACAGACGGGCAGAGAGAGAGACGCTCAGGGGGCTTCAGCAGCATCGAGAAGGACGAGGACGACGCAGCATGGGCCGGAGAAATGTCTGATTTTACAGAAACTGATAATCAGATGCAGGAGCGTGGAATTGGGTAGGGATGCTAGGGACACGTCCTTATCAATGTTACGCCACTACCACATGGTCCCTAACATAAAACACAAGCATAGTATATAAAGTTATAACTAAAAACTGCTTCATTTAAAGCCAAAGACATACACATTTTGATTATTTTATCTATTATCTATATATGATTTGTGTAAATAGAGGCAGCAACCGTTTAAGACGAACAATAAAAGTTTGTGGGGATAAAATACAATGAAACCTCTGATTAAAAACATGACTGTTTACATTTATATTGTTAGGGAATAGACGTATCAGTAGTCCATTTTTGGTTTTGGTTATATATTTATCAGACTAGCCACACCATCAAAATTTCTGGTTGATTCCAAATAGTCCCAATGTTCATGTGTCATGCATCAATATATATATTTTGTCAAGGAACAGAAAGATAGTCTGATAGTCTGATAGTTTTCTTGTTTGTTTGATCAGCTCTACATGACATTAAAAAACAGTCATAAATGCAAAACACGTCAACTTTCAGGGTGCCATCTTGGTGTGCTTTTATGTACCCACCAATGTCAAAATCAAACTTACGCCCTTGATCAGATAAGACTAATTTTTACAGGTTCCTCTCCACTGTGGCTTCTTTTGAATATTTGTCCTGACTTATTAGGAATAAGTTTTAGAGGAGCTAAATTGAATATAAAATAGACGTAGAATAAGGACCTCAGCCCCAACCTTTGAGCTACGGGTGCTCATATTTAAACCAAATCATTTTTCAGCTGTTTGTGTCTTAATCAGAAATATTTTACTGATCTCCAAAGGACATTTGACTGTTTCTGCTGCTCTTATACACGGTTTAGCTGCAGGAATATCAGGTTAAGACATTACAATTAGATGAGAGCAGAAATAGAATTGAAATAAGCAAAGTTACAACATGCAGAATCTTTAAGATATCAACTACTTTAATAAAGGAATAAATAAATAAAAGTGAAGCCATCACCAAGTCCAAGGAAGTTATGGTATTAAACCATATATATACAATAGAATGTAAACATGACAGCGCTGTATGGCAGTAAAAGCACAGTTTGACAGGAAGTGTAAAACAAAGACAGCCTTCAGTACCGTTACCTGCATTGTAGTTATTAATCTCATTAGCTCATTCTGAATAAGTGGGGCCAAGGGAGTTTTATGTTGAATAGTGATCCTCATTTGTCTTTTCATGTATCCTGAGTGTGCAGTGTTTACACTCCATCACTACTGTGATGAATGAAAAAGTAAGACCTGAGATGCACTCACTGTTAAACCTTGTACTCGTGGACAATGTGGAAGGAGACAATTCAGAGGTTGGAGCTGCTCAAATACCATCAATAATCAATAAAAGATCTAATTGCACCTTAAATTCCCCCACTTTTAGATTTCAAAGTGAAAAATGTTTTTTTTTTATAATATAAAGAAACAGTTTTATATTTTGTAAATACATATTGTATAATTGTGTAAACCTTTATACAAACATAAACAGCCTCGACCAGGTTTTTTGATAAAGAGGAAACTCTCAAACAAGAGATGTAATATGTTGATGGGAATAGTTCTTTGTTTACCACTAGAGGGTGCAAAAGACCACAAGATGTATAAAACTGTTGTGTTGGAAGTAAACTGCAAACATGGCAAAAATTCTGTCAGTAAAAGTAAAAACAAATACCAATAATCTTCGCCATAATCAAAGAATTGTTTTCATTATCAGAACATTTTCTTCCATATACCATCGCAGCTGCCTCAGTGTTGTGCTCTAATATGTGACTGTGTTAACTGAAGTCTTGCGGTCAACTGTGCCGATAAATGCTGTAGCTAAAGCACCAGCAAAGGATAATTTACTCATCATAAGCTGGAGGAACAGCTGAGTTTGTACTTGCACAGGCTCACATAATATTCAGATGTTAGTTGTTGTTTGATGAATGAGTTTGTCCATAAAACTGTCTGTCATTGTTCCATCTAACGTGTCGGCCTGCCTCCACACTGGCTCTATAGTACAGGAGGTGTAGACTGCAAAAATCCAGATAGCCAGTGAGCATTGATATACAGCAGCACTCATATGGCTTAAAAGAAAAGTAAAATAAATTGAAGCACAGTTTGTAAAACAGAAATAATAACAGATAAAGGACATGTATGATTTTGGAAGAGGAGGCTGTGACGGGTTTTGTGTCATAGATTTTTGGTAGTATCACTGACTATATGGCTGGAAAGTTTTTGCAGCAATTATACGTTAATTAGCTGCAACAATTAACAATCAATCAAAGTAAAGAGCCCCCTTCAAATCTCCAGAGACCATTTTATCTGAGAAACCAAACTGATAAGACCCTCAGAGTTCCACACAGAGAGTTTGTACCAACAAATTCAGCCCTCCTCAGTCTGCACCTCCACCTCCATCAGCTGATAAACGGCCAATTGAAACTCTTATTTTAAAAGAGCGTGTGCAGCCTCGTTGCCCAATCACGTCCCTCCTTTCTGCCTTATCTGGAACAGACTCTACAGACTGATAGAGGCTCGCCGGGCCTCTGGATTCCGTTCCCCCGCACACTTACAGCAGTTTATCTGCAGCCTGGAGCCGCTGCAAAATGGCACACAGTGCCAGAGTTATCATTGGACAGACCCAGAGCTGCAGCCCATGTTGGTCCTGCAGCGAGTAAAGACTGAACGAAGGAGTCTCAAACAGCTCCACAGACTGCAGGGATGAT
Source organism: Scarus forsteni (assembly GCA_036419115.1). Taxonomy (NCBI): domain Eukaryota; kingdom Metazoa; phylum Chordata; class Actinopteri; order Labriformes; family Labridae; genus Scarus; species Scarus forsteni. Next base: position 2,764,735 of record JAZDUH010000226.1, on the reverse strand, counting down.
CAGAGTTACTTTGAGCATGGAAAAAGGGTTTGTCTTTTTTATCCTCTGCCTCACAAACTTTTTGATGCACCAAAGTCAGATGTAAATGCCAACAGAATTTATGTGTTTGACATTTGTACGTGTGCTGCAAACATGACCCAAAGAAGGCACCAGAACATAAATCTGCAGCACGGAGGATTTAAGAGCGCCTGCGGACGCTCCCCTCTGCTTGTTCTCATCACTCTGTCGTTGGTGACATTAAAAGTACAAAGCCTGCGTCGTGTAAGCGGCGGCTTGGCCTCCATCTTGTTGTGTTGGGCCGCATCTCCTCTTTGATGTCTCTGTGCAGGCAGCTGCTGTAAACAGGTACACCGCAAGGAAATCTGGACGAGCTGCACGAGAGCATTCCTCCGCGGTCACTCACCATGCTGTCTGCTGCTCGCTGGCTGTTAATGCTGTCAACCTGTCTCCCTGCATGGATATTTATCAGCCTGTCTCTCTGTCTCCAGGTTTATCAGCCTGTCTCTCTGCCTTACAGTTAATCACCGAGCTGTCTACCTCCTGGTTTATCAGCCTGTCTCTTTGTGTACAGGATAATCCACCTGTCTTTCTGCCTCCTGGTTTATCAGCCTGTGTCTCTGCCCTTCAGTTTATCATCCTATCTCTCTGTCTCCAGGTTTATCTGCCTGTGTCTCTGCCCTCCAAGTTTATCTGCCTGTCTTTCTGCCCTCCAGGTTTATCTGCCTGTCTTTCTGCCCTCCAAGTTTATCAGCCTGTCTCTCTGCCTCCTGGTTTATCAGCCTGTCTCTCTGCCTCCAGGTTTATCAACCTGTCTCTTTGCGTACAGGATTATCCACCTGTCTTTCTGCCTCCTGGTTTATCAGCCTGTCTCTCTGCCCTTCAGTTTATTATCCTGTCTCTCTGCCTCCAGGTTTATCAGCCTTTCTGCCTCCAGGTGTATCTGCCTGTCTCTCTGCCTCCAGGTTTATCTGCCTGTCTCTCTGCCCTTCAGTTTATTATCCTGTCTCTCTGCCTCCAGGTTTATCAGCCTGTCTTTCTGCCTCCAGGTTTATCAGCCTATCTCTCTGCCTCCAGGTTTTTCAGCCTGTCTCTCTGCCTCCAGATTTATCAGCCTGTCTTCCACCTATGAGTGCATCTTCCTGTCTCTCTCTCATGTTAGCCTAGGTGTTAGAGGAGCATGATCCTGACCAATCACTGTGCTGTCTATAAGACCACACCTCTGTGCCTCTCCGTCTCATTTCCACCTGCTCCTTCAGCCTGGACTCCTGCTCCTGTGGATTTATCCGTCTCTGGAGTCTGTTTCTCCTTCTCTACAGAGCATCATTCATCAGGTCTGTTTTCTTTTCTTCCTACCTGTGTCTCTACTCCGTCTCTAAGCTTTAATCTGCGGCGTAATTCTTTCTGTTCAAAGAGTTTCTGGGCCGACCTTTAGCTTCAACACAGTCTGACTCTGGCTCCACCCATCACAGGGAGGAAAGAGCATCAATTATGAACTATGATGTATGAAAAAACTACACGCAAGAAACTGCAGGTTTCCAACATTAATGCTACGATTTTAAGACAGTTATACCAGAACCCCACGGAGAGGGGATATTTTTAAACTGATGCAGATGTTAAAAAGAAAATATTCACCTTTTACCAGCAAATAAAAGAGTCTCTGAGCTGGAGTAAAACAAACCATATCATTTTCTTTTTATAAGACCTGCTGTGCTTTGGAGAAAAACGTACAGTTTATATGAAACTTGAGGAGACGCTACTAAAAGAAGTGCTCTCCTGAACTCTTAAAGGTCCACTAAAAGAGCCAAGGGAGCCTGGACTCAAATGCAAAGATGCATTTGATATCTTGTTTGTAATTCAGACGGGAGACAAAATGTTTGAACCGATGTGTGATTGTGAGATCGTGTTGTTAAAATCATCAGAATCATCTGCTCTGCATTTGTTGACCTTAATCAGGCTCATGGTTATGTGACCCTGGATGCTGACCTATGACCTCACCTGCATTCACACTGCCATGTCCTACACAAATCTACCATCTCTCTCCCCTCTAATAAAGAATGAAACTCTTTAAAACTTTGCTATCTTGTCATGCATGTACAAATAATTCAAAAATAAAATCCCTGAATCCTTAAGTGGGGAAACTAACATGCTGTTGAGAGTTACTCCTCATCTCTAAGCTCATGCAAAACAGAGCAGGACGTAGACAGAAGTGACCAAGGAATCGACACAGCACAACAGTGTCATCAAGCTTGTGCAGAGTGTCTGTCAACCTTTGGTGTGCTCTTTAAGATATGGAGTTCCTACCCAGAACAGTGTGGCAATAGTGAATAGTAAATGCTGAAACTACTTTTGCTTGATCAAACCACCATTTTCAGACACTTAATGGAGACAGTAGGCTACAGAGGACACCAGGTAGCATGGTGACTGATTTGACCATAACACCTGTGGAAGTGGCCACAGATAGAGAAAGTGTCAACGATGCAGAAAAGTAAGAAGCAGCTTTAAAAAGGATAAATCCTCCTGCTTGATGAGGATAGACTATACTCTGATCTTATTAAATTTATTATCAGCAGTGTAAAGTACAAAGTACAAAGTAATGTGTTACAGTAACGAAACTACTTTATCAGGTAAAAAGTAAAGTAACGCACTACTTCTTAAAATTTGGTAACGAAACGTAGTTCCTTTTTTAATGCGGCGCGATGTTACTTTTCCCACGCTTATAGCGAGCAGCGTTGCCAAGTTTGCTTGTTATAAACGTCTGAGGGCCACAAATCTCGTGAGTCATGGCCTCGGGTCGTTTTTTTGGGATTGTTTCTAAACGTGAAGTTGCTCCTTGGGGCTCTTCTGTCTGTGTGAATCCTCCTGATTATCTTCCAGCTCCTAACAATAAAGCAAAACACGACTGCAGTAGGTAGTTTGTCCACTTCCTCGTTTCCTGGCTATCGTGCACGCCTCCAAACACACTCACGCACATGGAGCATGCTCCAGAGCCAAAGTTTCCAGGTCTGCTTATTATAAGCGACGTTCTTTTCTAGAATAGATGCTTGGCACTGTGATATTGAAATGTAATGTAGTCAAAAATTAACATTTTATGTAGATTTCTCTTTTTAAAAAGTAATATATCACATTAGGAAAGGAAAGAGCTGGAGGTTGTTTATTTTGGGCTTGCTTTTATTGACCTGGCTGCTTATTTCAGAAGCATGATGTGGAAACACTGGACAGGAGCTCTGATTCCACAGGGTAGATGACATTTTGTAAAATAAAGAGCACAAAAGAAATAACTGTTATGTTCTCTGTAGTAGAACTTTTTGTAGGCCTTCACATTTAGGAACAGAAAGTAACGTCCCTAACACTGATTATCAGTTATATTCTCACTGCAAATGAACTGCTCCAGGGGTCAACTGAGAGCGAGCAGAGACCACCTCCTTCAGGTGAGCTTGGTGTGGTTGAACTGAAACAAGGATCGACTGTTGTGTTCAGGTTTATCAAAATGATCCATGCTGAGCAGGGAATGCCATCTGTATCAGAACACCTCTCCCAAATGCTCCAGGTGTGAAAAACAGTGTTGAGGGCTTTGTGGGCACCTGAAGCATCTTTTCTGCATCTAAAGGGGCTGGGAACACTGAGACTCAATGAGGAGATGATAAAACACGAGGTTAGATACTACAACAGAAAACAGTCATCCTGTTTGACTCATGGAGGAGGGAGTGTGTGCACGTGTGTGTGTGTTGTGTGTGTGTTTTGTGAGTGTGTGCCTGCATGCATGCCGGCTCGGTGATGGTAGGCGTTACTCACGAGGCATGATGCCTTGGTCTGCCAGCTGCTCTCGTGTCCTCCTCTGCTGAAGTCTGAACTGTAGGACTGAAGTTACAGCGACAGGAGGAGGAGGAGGAGGGAAGGATGGAAGGAGAGGGAGAGAACGAGAAGAGAGGGAAAGGTGAGAGGAGGAGTGCAAAGGGAGGAAAGGGACAGGGAAAAGCAAGGAGACAGGAATCAAGCCTCTGAAAATGCTGATTTTCAAATGTAACTTGCAGTTTGATGTCAAAGTTTTAATTCAAATGGCTTCAGTCCATCATGGCTGAAAACATGAATGCACAGAAAACAGAAAAATGCTGCTGCTGCTCGCTCACAAATGTTTCTGAGAGCAGGATGTAGGAATGATAAACATGGCTCCTGCTTTTAAACAGATCTACAGACAGTGTGTGGTCTCCCTGTGTGTGAGTGTGTGTAGTTTTGTTGTAGGTGGGAGTGGGGGTCATAAACACCGAGCCTCCCCCGTGTCTGTGGGTCTGCATGTCTGTGAGTGCTTCTGCTCTCCGTCATTATCTGAGGGCCTGTGGATGGAGCTCTGGATCTGCTGCTCCTTCCCCTCCCTCAGGTGGTTCACGTTCTGCAGTTTCATTAACTTCCTCCTGACTCATGTTTGATATGAAGCCTCTCTACCAGAATATCAGAGCTGCGCTTGTGTTACACCTCAGTTATGCAACAGCAGGCCGATCCCTTCATCCGACATCTGCTTTAGTTTACAGAGACGAGGGATCACGACCTGCGGCTCAAACACCACAGAGAGCAAACGCAGGCACTGATGACCCTCGGAAACACGGAGCTGATACAGGACTGCTCCTATCAGCACAGAAACATGACCATCAAGGCTTCCATCCTTTGAATCCATCATTCCCTCAGCCTCCACCGGCTCATAGCAGAGTAGCTTTGAGTCACTTTGAGTCATCCAACTTTGATGTCAAATATAAGTTTATTAAACTCGCCCCTGCCTCGAACACATCCTGTTTGAAGACAAACAAATATGTCTGAACGCCTCTTAAATCATCATCTTTGTCTAAATACAGACTCCACCAGGTCAATGTTAGATTGAGCAATGCTTCCCAATCTAAGGCTACGTTTACATGGAAACTCCTGACTTAAAGACGCAAAGATTTTTCGTTTGCAGTTTAGAATTCTTCTGCGTTCAGACGACGATGCTCGGAGACGAGTTAATCCACTGTAGTATGCATGCCGGTTCAGTAGATGGAGGTGTAGGTCTGCAGAGAGGCAGCCCTGCTACCACACACGAATGAAGAAGAAAAATTTTCACAAACAACAATGGCGAATAGACCCACAGAGACGCAGGAGTTTCTTTTCTGGACGACAAATCAGTTTGGACAACAAATCTGTCTGGATTGTTTTGACTGGATAACAAACCGAGCACGGGAAGAGGCCCATGCGTTACTTGGCGGACGGCTAAAGCTGTTGTTGTTCCTGGTATGCGCGCGCAGCCTTCATCTAAAAGAGTACCGGAATGCAGTGATGTCAGCGTTTCACCCTGAAATCCTCTGATGCGGGTTTACATGGAGCTGCATGGAGAGTGGATTCAAATCTTTCCACTCTGGAGCCTGTTTTCAAAAGTTTCCATTTTCCAACGAGTTTCCATGTAGACACAAGGCCAAAACACAATGAAAACTTATCGGATTTGACCGTTTTCGGCGCCGTGTAAACACAGCCTAAAATTGTCTCCTCCAGTTTCCTCCCATCACACCACCACCAGCCCAGGGATCACTCTCTCTCAAAAGATTCAGGTGGCTTCGCCCTTGGGCCCTAAATACTCTGGGTTTCCTAACCCTAAGCTATGACAGATAAAAAGAGACAGTGTATCTAAAAATGCATTTTAAAGAGCTACAGCCCCTCCAACCCTTTAACAAGCCTGTGATCTCAAAGACAACATGTGTCCCCCACACACAGATGTCTTTATCAGTCTCTGATTTCAGTTACAGTTTGCTGTCTCTGGTTTAGTGCTTCATTTATCTCCTGACTTTGGTTGAACTGCTGTTGAAAACATTTAACTTCCTGTTTTGGATGAGTCAATTACTTTTAAGTGACACTCATACAGAGATTTAAACTTATGTAAAAAGCTTTTGTAGCAGTTTTATCAGGTCTGGACCACATTCCTGTGTTACATGGAGAACATCAGCACTGACGCCCAGCCTCCATAACCAGTCTGTGCAGTGGTCTGCACACGCCGCACACTTCACCGCATCAGTCTGTTACCTCAGCCCGTGAGCGAGCAGGCCAGCAATGGACCTACGCAGGAGCACTGGAAATACACAGCGAGTCTACTATCTGAGCCCCTTCAGGTCCACACCAGAACTGAAGCAGACTATAACAGGAAAACAAGAGCTCAGAGTTTAGGCCCATTGTAAAATACAGTTGAAATAACGTTGATGCCCCGATCAAATCAACGTCAGGCAGCTCCTCTCGTTGTTATCTCGTAAACCAGGAGTACCCTGTGAGGTTTTAGTTATTTTGTGATCTTTATGATCACCCAGTGGGCGAGGACAAGTGTGGTCAGGTTAAGCGAAGCACAGATGTGACGCTTCACAGGAGAACTAAGTGGAAATCTGGGATGAAGGTTTTTCTCATTAGAAATGATCCATTTGATTGGACTGTAATAAATATAATTGATGGGAAGCTGTCCAATCACCTGAGAGACTGGCTTCTAAAGTTTCTGCCCTCTCCAAACACTCCCTATGGACCTGTTAAACTTACTGAACTGTCCATCTGGTGTGTCAGCTTAGAAAATAAGAGGCTATTTAAAGGTGCTATGAGGAGAATCTATTACCGCCGACATTAGGACTCTGCTACCCATGAGCACGTGCGGCGACTGTCGTAATGCTGCGATCCAGTAACCTCAGAACTGGGAGTGACATCATCTCCGAGTTATCGGAGTTCCAGTTGAAGTCGGAAAAAAACATGCCGATCTACCAGGCTATTGTTAGCTGTTGTTAGCACGGGAGAGGTGAGGTTTCACCGAGTTCCCAGTAGGTATTCCAACTTCGAGGGACGTTCCAGTTGCAGTTTCCTACTCGGAACTCGGAAATTCCTACTTCTGACTACAATTGGAATGCACCAAAAGACCCAAGCCAAAGCGTGTGTTTGTTGTGATGCTAATGAATGCAGCTCGGACCTTCCTCAGAACTCTGCATTGCTTTACAACTTCTTTTTTCAACAACTTACAGGATGCAAAGCCACGAGGTAATGTATCTCTTTCTGGTTACGTAGCGGTAGTTTTTGATGTGTGACAACAAGCAATTTATGGAAAACTTAGTATCGTAGTTTTGTAGCCGGCTATATATTTCTACTTACAGCCTGGTGCTCTAAGACGTGTCTGAATAATATAAATTTGCTCTAGTTTTAATTGTCTTGTTCCCGAAGTTGAGTATCCAGGCCAGTCCAGCCCTGTCTGACCCGACCACGAAGCTAAGGAATAGCATTTATAGAAAACCTATTTTGATGCTATAAAACTCATCTTAAAGTGTGTATTTCCATCAGGCATATATCTAAAAGTGAGACTTTTTTGTAATTACTTGGAAACTCCTCACAGTGTCTTTAAAAAAATGCAGATCAGTGGCTTTGAAATTTACACAAGGAGCTGACTAACGGGTATGATCAGATATGTTGAACATGGCAGGATAGTCTGAATAAAACACTCAGTACTGGTCGAGTACTCTGCTGTACTGGACTAAAGTTTCTTGACCTTTCCTCTGTTGAGGCTTCCTGATGACATTTAGAGAAATCTCTAGAATGTATGGGTAGAAAAGTTTGATTCTTCATCCATCACCATCATCAACGTACACAAATGAGAGGTGGTTATTCAGCATTTAAACAAGAGTCCATGACTGTAAATGACCAGTAATTAAAACCTGATCCTGGGACACTGCACACAACCCCAATATTGTTACAGCTAGAAGTCACTGAGTCAGCATCATTGTGTCCATAAATGGAGCAAACCCTTGACTGATTGTAAAAGCTCACTTTTTGAACCAATACATCTTTGTTTTGTCTGCTGTCATTGCTGGAGTTCGACTGGATGTTAAACCTGATGGCTTAGATGATAAAAATGTTAGCTTGTTTTGCAGTTGCAGCTTAAACTTGTTGCACAAACTGTAAGAACACTTTCCAGCTCAAAATGACATGTGTGTTGAATAATGCTTACTATTGTGAGACCATTCATTCATTAACTTGGACATCAGAATAGTGATTTCAGGAGAGAGGACTTTTGAGAGCATTTTGTCCTAAATTATAGAATAACAATCTTCATAAACAAAATAACATTTGGTTGGATTTTCATGTAGATCCAAGCAACCCCAGGGTGAGAAAGGCTGTGCAGATATCATGCTTGAAGATAATTAACACTATGAGCTCATTTTAATGTTCATTTTAGTGACTCTAATCTCCACAAGCTCATAAATAAATTTATCCCAACATAAAACACTTGGTTTAAAGCCACCAACAGAAAAAACGATCAAGCATTTAACTTTTAAAACAATTCCTCAGATTTTTTGGAGAGCATAAAATTTGTTTTATGTGAGTGATAATGACACAGATCCATGTGGTCATGTATGAAGATTAGATTGTCCCTTAGTAAAAAAAGATATATCTTGTACTGAATCTGAAGAGTGAATTCATTTGAAGACCTAAATTTTTCCAGTTAAAAAAAATGTAACTCAGCAACAGAGTAATCAACCAACTCCAAACTTACTGGGAACTTAAAACTGGATTATATTTGAAAAAAAAAAAAAAAAAAAAAAAATATATATATATATATATATATATATGTGTATATGTATATATATATATATATATATATATATATATATATATATATATATATATATATATTGTATTATTTTTGTTTTATTTTAAATCTATTCATTCTGTATGTAAGAACCAGTGATAACAATTAATCAATTAATCAAGGTAAAAGAATTGGATCTTAATTTAATCAAACAAATTTCTCTGCTGACATATTTTTGCTCACACTATGTCCCTAATAAGTGACAGTGTGATATTATTTTTAACATTATTATTATTATTATTATTTTTAAAATTGTTATTATTATTACTATATTATTATTATCATCATCATCATCACTGTTATTATTATTATTATTATCATTACTGTTATTATTATCTTTATTATTATTATTATTATTATCATTATTACTGTTATTATTATATTATTATTCTAATTATTGTAATAATAACAGTAACACCATAACAATAATAATAACAATAATAATAATAATAACAATTATTATTATTATTATTGTGTTGTTGTTATTATTATTATTATTGTTATTATTTTTTTTACTAATCTTTTTCTGTCATAGATCTTCGCACGTTAAGTTGAAGTTTTCTTTCCTCAAACCTTTATAGATGAACATTTATGAATAATTTGGTCATTTTAAAGCACAGCTCCTGCTTGTTTCTCCTAAAAAAGATTTCTGCTCCTTGTTCCAGCGTCTTGCAGATGGAGCTGAATGGTGTGGCCACAGATCACTCTGCCTCCCCGAGTGTTGACTCGGAAACTGAAGACATTTGTTCCAGCTCTGAGTTTCTTTGACAACAAAGCACAAACAAATCCACGAGCACATTTACAAGTTTTCTTAACTTGTAGATTATTACAGCAGAGGGAGAAGTGAGCCCTGATTGTTATTATTTTTTTACTAATCTTTTTTCTTATATTTGGAAAAAAAAAAAAAAAAAATAGACTTTAACACTGAGCTCCACATGTGAGCTAAAGAGGCTCTGTGTGTGTTTTCACATGAAGTCTGCAGAGAAAAACAAGCCTGTGATCAGGGCAGATGGACGAGTGCAGCTGTATAACTTCTAATAAACAGCTCTCCCCAAATGAAAGATTGGGTTTATTTTAGGCACAAAGTGAAAATCCACCTTAAAGCAGCACCGCGCTGATTTATCCTCATGGATCTGGACGGAGAGAGTCTGGAGCACAAAGAGCCAAAACCAAACCATGAAGGAGACGCTGCATCCTTACTGACCTCAGGTCAACAGGAGGATCGGACACTGATGCAGATCTGTGTTTCAGAACTAAAATCTGACTTTGTGAAAAGCAGCAGCATCAGCAGGGACAGCTTTGACATCTTTAATCTGACCCTCATGGTCATCATGAAGAAACCAGAAGAAAGAAGACAGAGTAATCAACCAACTCCAAACTTACTGGGAACTTAAAACTGATTATATTTGAAAAAAAAAAAAAAAAATATATATATATATATATAACCTTTAATGCCATAAGGTCACCATTTTATCACTCTCATAACTTTTATATAATGTAAATGACTTTTTAACAAGAATAAGATTTAAAGAATTACTTGTCTTCATTCAAAACAATAATTTATATTTAATGAAAAATAGAGCATTTAAATAAGCGGGAGAAGACAGCACCAGAGCATTTATAGTGCTTCACTGAATGAAATTCACAAATTCAAACTTAAACATTAAGCAAAATAAAACATTTCCAAATAAAAGTGCTGACAGTGTTTTACTGAACTGAAATTTGACATTTCAAACTCAATATCTGAAGTTCAATGAAAATTTTCAAAAATAAAAAGAGCTAATGTTTAAGGTGCTATTCTGAACTGAAAATGAAATAAATATCCAGATTTAAACAACCAACAACATTACATTTAACTGGATGCTCTTGTCCTCCAATAAATTTGAACCTAGAATAAGATTTATGTTGTCCGTTTTTCAGCAGATTTTTCCACTACTGCAGTTACTTTTGTCAACTTAAATTTGTAAGAGTGCACCAAACATTTTTTCTTGGTGTGCCCAAGACAAAATGTTAGGTACACTCTTACAAATTTTGGGTGCATGTGCGCCCAAAATGGTTGCACTCTGGAGCGCTGTCAAGAGGTCAGACGCTCATAAAGGATAAGTTTGTAAAGAAAGAGAAAATGTCTGTCGAAGCTTCATCACCAGGAGCAGAAGAAAACTTTTCTTCAGCCAACAGACTCCAGAAAGCTTGATGTTAGGAGCTAATGTGACAGGCAGACTTCTAATGTTGTCTCTGAGTCTATAAATTCATCAAGGCATAAGCTGGAGGCAACACCAAACAAAACTAGAGTCTGAAAAATGTCTCAAAGCTAAAATTCAGCCAGCAGCTCCTGTAAAGAGGCTGAAACTCACAGCAGCTGAGGAGAAAGACGAGGATTTCCCATTATAAAGTTCTGTTTCTTTCTGTGGCATCAGTCTGGATCAGATCCTTTTGAAAATAACTTTGACGATAGAGACATGAACCCATATTATTCCCTAAAATTTAAGGAAATCTGTTAAGAAATAACAGAGATATGTTTTTTAAAGTCGGCCCAAAGTTGACCTAGGAGATTTTTTTGACACTTTGGGAATTTTTGCATCCAACCAAATATTCGGATCGCTACTGAAATCTAATCAGTTTAAAGTTGGGCCATCACCCAACTTTAAACTTCAGCAAAATGTATCCAGCAGTTTTTGCACAATGGTCAGTGTTGGGCAAATTACTTTAAAAAAGGAAGTAGTTACTAGTTACTCTCTCAAAAAAGTAGCTGAGCTACTAACTGAATTACTCCTTAATAAATGTAATTAGTTACCAGGTAAAGTAATTGGTGTGTTACTTTTTGAAAACTCTTTTCCTCTTGAACTATGTGTCTCCGTCTCTGTGTCCTTCCTTGTTGTTACCTGCTGTAGCAGCTCTGACATCATCAGCGGAGTTCTCGCTGTTTTTGGTCTCTAGATTTTAGAGTTACTAACAACAGACAAACACTTAGTTTTAGGACATAATGGACACTTCACATGTGTGTTCTTGACTTTTACTTCTTTTACCTCCATCCTGAAAACTCCAGTTTTAACTCCACAGACGCTCCAGACTCACTGTTGCTGCAGCTAGCTGTGTTGCCAGATTTTGTGATTGCAATAAGGATTTTTAAAGAGAGAAACCTACATGAAGTGTGTTTTAATTTTTATCCAAGTTACTTTTCAATTTCAAAATGATATTTCCTCTTTTTTTTTCTCTTAATTTACTTTAGTCAACATCCCTTTGTTTAGAGGTGAAACATCCTTTTTTTATACAGAAGTGAAGGGAGGGGCTGCTGTCATTTATAACTCTCTGTATTGCTAAACAGTCTGTCTAAGCTTGATTTTGTAACCAAAAAGACATCATCTAAGTTTTATCTTAGTCCTCTACAGCTTTATCATGGTGAAAACAGTCCTAAGTACAATAGAAATAACTTTAATTCTGGCTTTAAAGAGTTCAAATAAATCTAAGGATTTATTTTAGGTGGAAACATCATTTTTACTCTAAAATTTTAATTTGTTTTAGTGTGGGATAAAATCATTCTAATAACTTCTGAATTGGGTTTATATTGATGGTTTGGGGGCACAACAAGTCCAAATGAACATCTGCACTATTGGAACAAGCCAAAAAACTGCAACCCACAACTCCCAATTTACACATGCAAGTTAGAAAAAAACAAAGCCGAAAGTCGGTGATAAGAAGCGGATCTGGCAACTCTGGTAGTCTATCGAGTTTTCTCGTCTGTCTGTTAGCGGTGCAGCTCCTTTCTGAGTCTGGCTGAGTGAAGCAGGTCATCGGTTGACATCGGTGCAAAGTAACGCGCCATATTTCACTGTCGGTATCGGTAACGGCATTGTAACATTTTGAATAGTAATTATTTAGATTACCCATTCCAGGCAAAAGTAGTGGCATTAGTAATATCGTTAATTGTAACTCACCAATGCAACACTCTACCCTTTTCTTTACTTTTTTGCTCATTCTGACTAAATTATAACAAATCTGAGAGATGCTTCATAGTTTAAACCAGAGGACTTTTGTCTCCAGACAGATCTGACAGTGATCTACAGTCTCCTATGACATGTCATTTCTTCTTCTGTCATACATTGTTCTGAGTTTGAAAGACAATTAATATAGAAATCTTCCTTCCTTCAGTGTTGCTGTAATGAGGGCCTGGTCCACAAGGAAAGGTTTTTAAAATGTAAAGATGTAGTGTGTAGAAATTGGCATTTTAGCCACATTTAGCATTCAGAATGAATTTGGAATGAGCCCGTCCATCACCTCACAAAGCAACAGATATCAGTTTTTTTCATCCATCATTATGACTATTATCTTAATAGATTATAGGTCAGTTAAGATGCCACATGCCTATCAGGTAGATTTCAGGACTGGCGGCCAGACTTGTGTTAAAAAATCATGTTCCACTCTTTTGTCCCCAAAGTCCACCCGTAGACAACATTGCGTTATGTCAGCCTACACAGAGGAGACCCCCACGGTACATAAATACAAAAAGCTTTTTCTAATTTAATAAAAAGAAAACTAAAGTTTAATGGAGATGATTGTACACCTATTTTGCCAGACTTTACATACAAATAGAGACATTATGTCCTATATTCACCATTTCTGTTCAGCAAAATGCTGCCAACGTCTACACTCGACACCTTTAACTGATGTTGAAACAGTGAGAGCCGCACATGAGGACAGATAATTTCAGACTGATCAGTTTGTTCCTGTAATGTGTCGATCCACAGAGAGAGACCTAGGTCACTACAAACCAACTGAACATGTACCAAGAAGGCTCCACTCTCACAGCTCATGATCACACCAGACTTCAGCGAAAACAAACATGGTGATCAACATCAGGAGGCTAAATGTAGCTAGCGGTTAGCTTCCTGTAACATCCATAATGTACCCTATAATGTAACAATTTCCTGAAGAAATCTTCCTTCCTTCGCTTCAGTGTTGCTGTAATGAGTGTTGGTCCCTGACAAGAGTTTTTTTAAAAAAGGGAGATGTAGTGTGTGTAGAAATTGGCATTTTAGCCACATTTAGCATCAGATTTTGAATGAGCCTGGCCCATCACCTCACAAAGCAACAGATATCAGTTTTTTTTCATCCATCATTATTGACTATTATCTTAATAGATTATAGGTCAGTTAAGATGCCACATGCCTATCAGGTAGATTTCAGGACTGGCGGCCAGACTTGTGTTAAAAAATCATGTTCCACTCTTTTGTCCCCAAAGTCCACCCGTAGACAACATTGCGTTATGTCAGCCTACACAGAGGAGACCCCCACGGTACATAAATACAAAAAGCTTTTTCTAATTTAATAAAAAAAAACTAAAGTTTAATGGAGATGATTGTACACCTATTTTGCCAGACTTTACATACAAATAGAGACATTATGTCCTATATTCACCATTTCTGTTCAGCAAAATGCTGCCGTCTACACTTTCGACACCTTTAACTGATGTTGAAACAGTGAGAGCCGCACACATGAGGACAGATAATTTCAGACTGATCAGTTTGTTCCTGTAATGTGTCGATCCACAGAGAGAGACCTAGGTCACTACAAACCAACTGAACATGTACCAAGAAGGCTCCACTCTCACAGCTCATGATCACACCAGACTTCAGCGAAAACAAACATGGTGATCAACATCAGGAGGCTAAATGTAGCTAGCGGTTAGCTTCCTGTAACATCCATAATGTATTATAATAACAAACATTACTTTTGTCCCCCACATCAGGAACTTATTGGCTGATATGGGACCAAGCTGGTGTGCTGCAGCTGTTTAATGAAAGCCGCCTCTGCTTCTACACTGAGGCTACATAGTGTAGATATTTGGTATAATACAATCGTTCAATATACAGACATGAGTGTGTATATCTCTTTAAAGGGTGTACTTATATCTGCACCATCCATTCTGTTTTATAGTGTGAATGCTCAAGCAGACTCTGGTGCAGACCAAAGAATTAACCTGACAAACACGGGGATGAACTAAATAAGACGGACACTTCCATAGCTCCTTGCAGGTCAACTATAAGTCCAGCCTCAGTGCCCGTTTAATCTGATACAGCCAACACAGTTTAATCAGCTCTTTACAGAGAGCAGATCTGATCCAATAAGAAAAGAAGAGTGAAACACTTCAGTAAAAATTAACAACAGTACGGAGGGTCACATCATTCAGTGTGTCAGTGTTAATTTTGTTGACTTATTATATTCTTCATAGTTTTTGTAACCCTCTCTAATAAAAACAAGAGCACATGGACTCAAAACTAAATTAACTGACATTTTCATCAACAAATAAAAACTAGACTAAAATGTCTGACAGACTTAATCCAATCAGAACAATCCCATAAGTTGTGGAGCAATCCAATCAGAGCTGCTCTCTTTATGAACTGATATATTCATGTAGAGCAGGTTCACTGTTTGTTGTCAGTTCTGGTATTGTAACTGAGATGCTCTGCCAGGTAGCCTAAATAAAGGTGACTGCATTTCACACAAAGGAACATTTGTTTCTGTTCATTTAGACATGCAGACTTTACTAACATTCAATAAAGGGTTCGTAGATGTTTTATTTTATCCAAGAGTAAAACATGACTTCAGAAATTCAAGGAAACATAAAAATGCCTTACCCTTTATGCTTCATATTTTAGTCAACTAAATTTACAAGATATTTCATCAACTAAAATTTTGTGAATTACATCAACTATGACCAGACTAAAATTAAACTAAATTACGACTAAAACTAAAATAAATTTCAGGCAAAATTCAGGATGCACCGAATATATTCAGCTGAATATTGTAAAAAAAAAAAAAAGCCATATTCAGCCTTCAGTGGAGTGAGGTAATAGCAAGGCCGAATAGTACCTGTGACGCAATGATAAAATCTACTACGTCATTGCGTGTGACTGTGGCTAAGCAGACTAAGGCTGTCACTTTTACTAAAAATCAAACTTGAGCTGTTTTTAAACATGCACCCAAATAATCGAAGATATTTGAAGATATTCGATTAGCCCTTGCTAAAGACCCTACTGAAAAAAACACAGTCGCACGAGGTTAAACTGTTGACGAAGCTCCTGCTATACTGCACTCGGCCGTATAACTTGGATGAAAAGCCAACGGCTGAGCCGCAAATAAGTGGAGGACGAGTGACTAACCTGTATTTCACAGAACACACAGCCTGGTCTTTCATTTTAAGTTTGCCATCAACGGTGTAGATCCAACACTACTTCCACACAGCTCTCCTCAGAACATTCAGAGCTGTTAATGTCCGCTCGGAGTGGAAACTCTTTGTTTACTGAGGTCAAGAGAGCACCGGGTGTATCAGACAGTCAAGCTGTGCTCACAGCGCCCTCTGTTGGACGGAACGGTCCACTGCTCCTGACCTGATGTGTCGCCACACTCAATATTTTACATTCGAATATTTGTCTACTATTCGGTTACGGATATTTATCCCCATATTTGATCAGTTATTCAAACATCGAATATACAGTTAGGGATGTAACGATATTAAAATTTTGTATCACGGTTATTGTGACCAAAATTATCACGGTTATCATTATTATCGCGGTATTGTTGCGGTGTGCTCAAAATGTTCAAAATGTACTTTAACACAAAATTGAAGTCATTAACCCCTTTAATATTATAAGTTAAATAGTTCTTTTTGTCTTTTTTAATCAATAAATGTGTGTAGATATGCCATTTGAGTACATTTTTCAACCTCTCTTTAATGAGAAATAAAAGTAAACAATTCTAGCAAGTATCTTTCATTATTATGTAATAAACACTTAAACTGTGTGTAATTACAAGAAAGAAAACAACAGATTTGAACTTTAAACAGGATTCTCTTTATCAACAATTGAAAATGAACAACAAATAACCTATTTTATATACACTCACAGATTTTTGTTTGCCTGCAGCATTAGTGTCCATGTTATAGCTCGTCATATGAGACCATATGACTTTTTTTTTTTTTACTGACTATAGTCCCTGTTAGCCCCCTTCATGACTCATCCTGGCCTCCTTCTCCTCTCCCTGGCAGATCTCCTCAATATTTTTTTCCAGAGTACGATCGATTAAATCCATAAAGCACAAACTTTGACAGAAAAAGACGATCAAATTTAAAAATACGGCGAAAACACGGTAAAAGAACGGCAATAATACACTCCAGAATGATACTAATGCTATTATTTACAACATCTAGACATTATTTAGACAGAGAATACTCACAAACCTCCTGTAATTCACTCGGGTATGGCTCATTGCATGTTTTCTCTTGCTCTCTCTCTCGCCCTCGCTCGCTCTCTCTCTCTCTCTACCTCTACGGCTCGATCAGTTCATTTACTCGAGGAGTTACAGCAGTTTTAACCGTGGACGTCTGTTCCTTTAGCAGCAGCTTCGTGTTAGACAGGGTGACTGTCTTCTATCAGTTTCCCCTTGGCATCCTTGTAAAATCCAAAATTTAACCACACTTAAAGCTGGGGTTGGCAATTTTGAAGAACTAGTTGTCTGTCTCTAGCCTGAAGGGGGCGGTAATGCTCCAAAATGATGGATGCCAACCACCGAAGAAGAAGAAGTCTCGCGAGAACTGCCACCTTCAGTAACATGGACAGCAGTTCTCGCGAGATTAGAGCCAACAGCGGAACAAACTTAGAAAAACAGAGTTTATTTTAGATTTTTTGTACATCTGTCTTAAATGTGAGGGATACTGGAGCTTGGTTGGTGTTGTGGGACAGCTCGCAGCGGGCTTCCCTTATTTTCAAAGACAAAACTTGAAAGGTAAGCATTCTCCAGCGGAGTCTGTTCCCTACATGCTACATGCTACACGCAGGCACGCAGAATGGCGACGGGATTTGATAAAAAGATGTAAAAGAAGGTATCCCGGCAAGATTATTGGTTGGAGTTTTCCCTGTTTTACTCCTGCTGTAGATAGCGGATATTTTTCGCTCTGTTTTAAGAAGACATAATGAGTTGATTACCATCGGGTCATAAAGACCATTTTAACCAGTATTACAAAAAGTGTATCTAAATCAGATCGCCAACCCCAGCTTTAAGAGTCCGTTTCCAGAGGGAACTCTCCACTGCCTCTCCGCTGTCTCTAATTTCCGCTGAGGCCAAACAATGCAAAATGCGCATGCGCGCTTCCCATGAGTCCGTTTCATCCATCCATGGTTTCATCCAGGAAGAGCCTCACAGTTCAGGCATGTCTAGGCAAAGAGCAGCATCATCGTGCGTTTTTGACGCATTGTGGTTATCAAGCACGGTAAAACGGTAATTTTTATAGGACGCGGTAATGATTACCGTGGGAAATTTTACCGCGGTTTACCGTTTTACCGGTAACCATTACATCCCCAATACAGTGACAGCCCTGAAGCAGGCTTGTGTCAAAAGGAAAATTATTTATTTGATGTGGATTTAACCACTTCAATGCACTTCAGTATTTTTTTAAAGCATGTTCTGTTTGTTTGAAGGCCAAATAGGAATTAAAAACTTTTTTGTGCTTTTTTTGAAAAGCAAAGGCTACTGGAATATTAAAAATGTCATAATATTCATTTAACAATGACTTTCTTTTAAAAAATGTCTAAAAATCTAAAAATGTATTCTAAGCTATTCATGCAATAACTGTAACTAAACTTAAAAAGAAGTACTGTCAAAATTAACTTAAAGCCGGTCATTAAAATGTGTTTTTAACTGTTTCTTAGAATCTGAAATCAAGTGTGAAGACAATACTGACATAACCAAGGTGCTATAGTGGAAAGAGTGATCAACCACCAGGAGTATTTGGTCTAAATAATTATGCAGTAAAATAAAGAGGCTTGTCTATGATAGATCTAAAATGATCCTAAAGTTGACGGGCAGCCGTCGAATGAGAATAAAACTTCAATAAAAGTCCTCGCCTCGTGCCAGTTTAAAGCCTCACAGCTGTTCGATTTGTTAAAACTAGTAAAGTTAGTTTTGCTGCAGCACCAGGGCCTCAAGGTTTTTTTGTTCTGAAGCTCTGGTCCTGCCTGTGTGGGGTCTGCATGTTTTCTGTTTGCTGTGAGCTCTTCAGTTCTCTCGACATGGACCAAAACATGCTCAAAGATGACTTTTTACCATCAGTTTATGTTCAACATGTCTAACGATTTGATTTTCTGTCTGATTTAAGTCTGGTTCAACAGAATCATTTTCTCAGGATTGTGGTATAAGTTGATCCCACTGTTTTATGAAAATAACATAAGCAGGTTTAATCTCGCTAAAACAATCAGAGCTGTGATTGATAAGAAACACCTGTCCTCTGGGCTTACCCAAATACCTCTCATAGCTTTAATCAGGACTTTTCCTCTTTCCAGCCCTGAACATGATCTTTAATGGATGCTTTTGTGTTATTTTAATCCACTCAGCACAGCTCAGTAGTTTCACTCTGTTGCTAAGAGGTCAAGTTGTTTTACTGACAGATAAGGCAGAAGATGAGAAAGATCAGGCGTGTTCGGACTTCAGAAGAACGATGAGAGACAAACATGCGGTAAACAACACCAGACCGAGCGAGTGTGTCTCCATCAGCGTCGTGTTCTATGAGCTGTGAGTGTGCTTCAGTCCTGACCGTACGCTGGCACCTCGTGGTGTTGCTTTAACTTATGCCTGACGCCCCTGTCGTTGGGTTATGTAATGGCAGCGAGCCCGGGATCACGGCCCTTTGAGCTGTTAATCAAATCAGCATGAGAACTCCTCAGTAACATGCACATTTACAAAACATTCAGGCGTCCTCGGGGAACGCTTAGACCAGATCTTTATCTCCTCTCCTCGCCTCGGCCGTGCAGCGGCGGTTCCCATGGCTTTGATAACGAGGATCAGGAGCCGTGAAAGAAAACGCAACAGTCACCGCAGACTTTAACAGGAGCTTCGGCGTCTTAAAGGGGAACTGTAAATCCAGCCCGGCCTGATTGTTTAAGACTCCTCCTGTCACCAGACGTTAGCGTAATGCCTCACGGACTCCGTTTTTCAGACATGAGCACATAAATTCAGAAAACAGGCAGAGTGGAGCGCCTTGTATCACCGAACAATATTCCTGACTCAAACACCACGCAGACACGGAGGTGTGACTTTACAGTAGGGTCGGGCGAGGAGGATGAAGGGTGCGTTCCACCTGTAACCTGTGATTTACCGGCTAAAAGTGGGCGGTGCTATTGTCAATCCTGTGAATTCACACCTGTGAACTCCGAGTTCTTCGTTACATGTCACGCAGCTTAGCATAATGGCAGCCCTGGTAAGAAATATTCAACTGGGAAAGATAATTTTTTCTGTTCTGCTACACTTATCACATATATGAACTGACAGGTGTATACATCCTGACACATATATAGTTTATTGCAACGGAAGAATGCCTGTAAAGAAATGAAGCGTTGACTAGGGTTGGATATTGATTCAGATTTTCTGGATCGATTTGATTCGATATTTGTTCAGTCTAGGTTATCTCAGTAAAAATAATGCTGTAAATGACTTTTTGACCTGATACATTATTAAAAAGTGTTTTTACATTAAGAACTGAACCCAAAGCAGTTACATTAATCACATATTAATGATATACAGTAATGCATATTCTGCAAGTTACTAGTTTTTTGTACAACTTGTCTTTTCTTTCATACTTGTTAAATCTGAAATGTCCAGACGTTAATCATTAAACTCTCCTGTGGTGACCCTATAGTGCTACTCGCTTCTGCCAAGTTTTTTTGACATCTCAGGAGATCTTGTTCAGTGGAAAGCAGCGCTAAACGTGAGACTAGCAGAGTTGATACCACAGGCTGCTTCTCGGATCTTCCAATGAAGAAAAAACTACTTACGTTAAAAGATCAATCTTTGGATTTTACGGATCGATTATGAACCATTTAAAGGGAAATCAATTAAAATCGATTAAATTGATTTTCTTAACCCAGCCCTAGTGGTGACTCGTAACTGTGAAGTCGTGATTCACAGTGCGAGCACAGGTGTGTTTTCTTTCAGGTAATGACATGAAGACTTCATAGTCCACTGATTATCGACTCACTGACGCACATATGAGATTGATAATTGAATCAGTGTGCAAATATCACTCTGTTGAACCTGGACATTATGCATTTTATGTTATTTTAGATTTTATTTTCCTTCCATAAATATTGTTCCTGTTATTTCTTGAAATAGTCTGTGTCTGGTATATTTTGTTGTTCTATTCAAAGTTACACTTGATTTTGCGATATTTTACATTTTCTTTCTTTATTGACTTTCCTCTTTGGGTTGAACAGTTATTCCTGATTCTGATGATCTATCTGTCTCTCTCACAGACTCCTGGGTTCCCTTAACTTTTTTTGGTAAGTTTTAGAAACCCCATCAGAGTAAGAGTAACAATTACATCTATTTTGATGGAATTGATTAAACTACATGCACACGCTCACTCTTAAGGGCAAATTAGGCTCACAGATTAACCTGATGAGCCTGTTTTTTGGTCTGTGGAAGGAAACCAGAATACCTGTAGAAAACCCACCCATGTGCAGGAAGAACAGACCTCACACAGAGCAGCCTGACCAACTCTCTGCGCACCAACACGCTGTAACACTGTCCCAACTTCAAATGCAAATCCTTATATTCAAGATTTAAGCCAGTGTCAGAGATGTTTTATAAGAGCTGAAGCACATTTTCTGTTGATTCAGAAACACAATTGATACATTTCTATATCTAAAGGTGCTTTGAGGAGAATCTATATCCAATAAAAACTCTGCTACCCATGAGCACACGCGGCGACTGTCGTAAAGACGTGACCCAAGCCAAAGCGTGTGTTTGTTGTGATGCTAATGAATGCAGCTTGGACCTTCCTCAGTACTCTGCATTGCTTTATAACTTCTTTTTTTCAACAACTTACAGGATGCAAAGCGACGAGGTAATGTATCTCTTTCTAGTTAAGTAGCGGTAGTTTTTGATGTGTGACAACAAGCAATTTTTGGAAAACTTAGTATCGTAGTTTTGTAGCCGGCTATATATGGCTACTTACAGCCCGGTGCTCTATGACGTGTCTGAATAATATAAATTTGCTCTAGTTTTAATTGTCTTGTTCCTGAAGTTGAGTATCCAGGCCAGTCCAGCCCTGTCCGACCTGACCGTGAAGCTAAAGAATAGCATTTATAGATAACCTATTTTGATGCTATAAAATGTTTATAAAATGTTTTTCTGAAACATTTGAGCCAACAAACAATATTTGTACTTTGAAAATATGGACATTTTCATTATTATCTCAGCAGATTTTGACATGTTTTCTTTACACAAATACATTTTTCTAAAACTAATTGACTGGTAAGTTGCATTGAAGGGGCTTTTGGCAACATGTGGCCCCTGCAGTGGTGGTTGCCCATCCCTGTGCACTATTAGTGTGCTAGTGTCCCAAAGTGAGGGGTGGGCACCGTCTGCCAAAGGGGTCCTAACAGAAACCGTTTGGGAAACACTGCTGTAAAAGATCTTTACTGAGAGTTAGGCCTGATTTTCTTTCTATTGACCTGAACCACATTCAAACAAACTATCTTCAAACTGTACGTGGCGTTGGTGGTGCAGTGTGATAGTGATCGGGAGGTTGCAGGTTGAGCCCAGCTCCAGGCGACACATGGCGATGTGTCCTTGAGAAAGACACTTAACCCAAGTTGCTCCCACTGCTGTGTCCGTGGTGTGTAAGTGGACATGAAAGGGAGTGAATGTGTTAGAGATACTGATGGATTACTAACATAGAAACTCTGAACCATCAGTGAGTGAATGGGTGTGAATGGGTAGGTGTGACCTGCAGTGTAAAGCAGCTTTGAGTAGTCCAAGACTAGAAAAGAGCTATATAAGCTCCATTTACCATTCCTGATATCATTGATAATCTGTGTTAGAATGTGATTGTGTTGCTCAGTCCTTCTTTAAATATCTTTGCAGCTAAAGCCAGTGAAGTGGGAGCAGCACAGAAGCTTGACCTCTCCCCTGTTAAACACCAGCTCTGCTCTCTCCCTGGAGCTCTGAGGGTCATTTCCCAGCTCGCCGATCTGCTCTAAACAAGCGAGAGGAAAAGCATCATTTACCCTGGAACGCAATTACAGCTCCAGTCGAGGAACACCGACTCAGTGCATGCACAGAGGAGGGGGGCTGCAGAGGAGCATCCCCGTCCTGAACAGAGAGCCGTGCAGCGAGTGGGGCCTCCTCATCAGTTTCAGGCTCCTCAGGGAGGTGGCAGTGTTGTTCTGACTACACAAACACACACTCAGTCCCTCAGTATCACACACAGAGCTCAGGCTGCATGTTAGAGGGAGGGGGACCTGTGCAGGTTCACACAGCAAACATCAGCTTCCAATCCAGGCGTATTAAGATAACCTCTGACCCCTCTGCTCGGGCTAATCTCAGCGCTCACTCTGCAGCAAGTGCACCAACCTGCCCGGGGTGTCACCCTGCACGTCCAGGTTAAACAAGAGGGAGAGATCAACAGATGAATTCATCACAGCGTGACGGGACACACTAGAAAGGCTCAGCGCTGATCTAGAGCCGGGCAAAATAAAAGCTCAATATTTCATCACGAAGAGACAATGCAGGAGCGATATATACTGATTTTATTATGGAAATAAATAACAAAGGCTTGTTTCAATACCAGAATCACGTACTTCAACATGATACCAAAAAAAAAAGTTAAAACAAATTTGAAAGAAAAAAAATGTACTTTTACACACTTTCTAAAGTGTACAAATTACTACTTTTTCAATGAAATGAGACTGTGAGAATATATTTTTGGCTTAAGTCATACTCCTAAAATAAAGTCTTCATTATTCCATTATCAGTGGTACAGAAACCTAACAATTTTAACAATTTGCCACTTTCCAAAACAAAATAAAAGAAGAGACCACAGTCAATTTTCATGATTGTGTTGGCAATTTATATCTTTGTGTGGCCAAAAAATGAGGGAAACTCCTAAAGGTCAACAAACAGTATGTAAATGTGCAGCAGACAAATCAACAAATCAGAATCATTATTGTTTTGAATGATAATGAGATCATGATTATCAAAAATAAATCCTGATTCAGTTTCACCTACATTTATTAAACTTAAATACGTTAAACAAAGTTAATCAAGAGGAAATAATTGAAACATCCAAAAGCAGATTTATTTTAAAGAATAATACAAGAGCAACATAAGCTAACAAAGCCCGTTTATTGCACAGCCCTACTGTGTAGAAGCTTCTCTGCACTTTTTTAAAAAACAATTATCCGTACAAAAGTGTGAGTTCAATATTTCACTGTTGATATTTTTGATATTCATGTGCAACATAGGAGCTCCTTAAGAAACAAATCAATGAAATGATAATTTTCCTCCTAATAAATAATCATTTTAAACAGGTCAGTAAATGAACTGTTCATGGATGTAAAAAAATATTTTTACTGAGCTTTGGACCTGATAAATACTCTCGGCTAATTCCTCAGTTCGTCTTCATCTGCCATGTAAAGTCACATGAGCAGAGTTTATCCACACCTGCTCTCTTTACTGAAGAACAAACTGTGAACAGCACCGGAGCGTGCGGACGGACGAATGACATAATGTGGCAGCATCGCTCGTAAACACGGAGCGATGACAGCATGTAAACTGTGAGAGGCCTCGGGACAGGGCTGGGAGAATATCTCTATTTTTATAGAGAAATCTCTTTATTTTAATATGAATACGGCACAAAACAACATCAGGAATAAAGATATAGATATTATGAAGACTGAAGAAAATAATCCTAAAAAGAAACTCTGACAATAATCTGCTTGATCTACAGTTTAATTATATTTGTCATATTTTATAAAGCTTTTGCATTTGATATAATTTGATACTTAAACTGTACCTCAGAGGACAGAAACAGACTGTGTGTTGTCTCTATAAAAGTCAAAGTCCTGCAGACGTCTGAATTGTTTAAATTAATTATAAATAAAAGTCACAAAAGTTTCATCTGGCACAAACCTCCAATCTCCATTATTTTATGTATTGTTTTTTTTCCATGAAACTGTGGGTGAGTGGGTTAAATAAACTTCAAAGTAAAGTAAAATTAACACAAAAAAAGAAGACAGTCAAGCCAAGAAAACATCCATTCACTTAGTCAGTTGAGCAATATTTTAGAGATAGGAGTTTTGTGTGATTATTTATTTGATAACATATTCATAAACTGAGGAAGTGCTCTCTGTTGGTTTAAAGTTTGGCTGAAGATCATTAAGTACGTTTTGATGAGGTTAAGACGCATTACTTTTAAGGGAATTTAAAAAGTTAGTCTCCAAGGTTTACGAATTTTTGTTTTTTATTTTTCAAACATATTTTAGTAGTTCAAGAACATAACCTCAGAAATACTAAAGCAGCAAATAATATAATCAGGTAATACAGTGTCTGGTAATATGGTGTCTATGTTTGTACAAGAGTGATCCAATCTGCTGCTATGGCAGCCATAAGAAGTCCAAAACATTCAGTTATGCTGAAAACTTTTACAAAAGCACAGTTATGTGGACATGGATTAAAAAAGGGATGGGAGGCCTAAATGAGCTCCCAAACTCTGACAGGTGACAATGTTTAGAGCCCCCCCCTTCAGGATACACCACAACAACAGTCATGTGAGCCTTAGTAAAATTGTGGTGGTTGGATGTTCTTGTGAGTTTGTTAACAGGATTAACACGTGCTTTGCCCTCAGTGTGTCACTGTAAAAACTGTTTTCATGCCCTGCTGTGGTCCCCCGTGGGACTTACTGCCCTCTCCCTTCACTGGTTACACCAACACTCAAAATGTTGCCAACATAGTTTAACAATGCAGATCAGCAGGGGTCCTGACCCGTATCCCTGGGACACTCTTCACTCAGATCTTCTCTACAACACAAATAAAGAATATTTTTTAAAAATCAAAACTGTTTTAAATGGTTAATTGCTCATGGCTGGTGGATCCCCGTGTACCCCTGTGACCCAAAGTGAGGAGTGGGTTCGACGAAGAAGGTCGGCGAATCCAATCAGTTATCCTCAATGTAAAGCTAGAGTCAGTGCTAAATTAAATTAATGCAAAATCGAAACAACCCTTGGATGCCAGTTTGCATATGCATGGCTGCGCACAACATCACATGTTTAACCGTCTCTGGGGTGGTGGGGGTCTCCAGGCTACTGTTGGGGTCACAGTCTGACAAGTTTGGTACCGAGCTGCCAACTGATTCAAGAGCATCAAAGATCTGCACAGACAGAGGAGACTAATCTTACTCCAAATAGAAACTGTGATAATGTTCGCACCACTGTCTGTGTCTGCATCAGTAAAGAACATTTTTAAAACCATCCTAATTAAATCCATGACTCTGGCCTTGTTATGACTGTTTGTTATTTGGGTACAGAGGAAAACACCCACATAAACTGGCCATTCAGCGATGAGCAGCACAGTTTGATTTCCAGTCCACGTCGCCCGGCCCTACCCAGAGGGACAAACACAAACTCCACATGTCAGGTCTGTCTTTGTCTTACCTGATCTGAACTTGCTTCGTATGAGGATGGAGTGCTCAGAGCCCAGCAGAGTCATAATTCTGACAGTACAGTTCCAGTGTTCACGGGTCGTAAAAGTAAGTCACACAGAGCGGAGGAGCCGGGCACACTTGGACCCCCGGGGCCGCCTCGGGACGCCACACTGAGATGAGATGGAGCTGAGCCGGGACTCCTCATCAACAGCTCTGCGGGAACAGTGGTGTGAGAAGAAACCATAACACACACTCTGCTCCTGCCTGCAGCCCTTGGGAGTGTGTGAGTCTGGGGGCCGATGGAGAAGCTGCGGTCCCATCCAGCTGAGAGCTCTGAGCCGGCCCGGGACAGCTCATGAGATATGCCCCGCTGGAGGAGGGGCCATCCCGAGCAGGGTTTCCTCTGAGCCCCGCCCACCTGAGCCCGGGGGCTGGACAGGGCTGGGCTGATGACTTCTTCCTCCCCTGCCACCAGAGTAAATATATCTGCCTATCAGCCCGGCTGGCTGTCATTAGAGGGCGGGAGGGGGGGGAGAGATAGAGGGGCTGATAGAGGGGAGAACAGTCAGGACGGAGCGGGAAGTTTCACTTTGGAGAATGTGGATAAAAACAGCCTGTAGCCCCCGTCGACATGCTTTTAATGTCAAATATTTAATGTGACGCAAACAGAATGTACTTTAACACAGCCTCATGTTATTCAGGGCTGTTCAAGTTTAGCTAAGTCTACTTTAAAGTAAAATAAACTTTATTTTACTTCTGAGAACATGATGTTCAGTTTAAATGATTGAGCAGCCAGAGTAACAGGGAGCTGCAGGAGCTCATGAATTTAAAGTTCTTTGTTGTGTTTCAGATACATGGACCAGACGTGGCCATCGAACAGGCCGGGTAGACCTGGCACTGATTATTTCCTAGAGCACCTCCTCTTTTTGCCTTCTTCATACGGGATGGAAATAAAGTAGTGTTGGTTCAGCACGCTGATCAAAAGTTTGCAGGATGTGAGTCTCCTCCTCCTCAGTGTGACTCTAGGACGATCTCATTATCTAGGGTGTTGTTAACGCCATGAGATTTCTCAAACTTTCCCAGATTCTCTTACCATGTGTAGATCGTACTTGTATTTTTTGTTGCATTATTTTGATGCAAATGAGCAACTTATTGATGGACAGAAAAAGCAATAGTTCAATAGTAATTCCTGATACAGATAATTATGACAATGGATGCAACAGGGGAATGGACATTAAAACAGGGGAATGGACAAATAAATGGGTGTATGTTTGCACACACAAATTGATATACATATTAAAGGTGCTATGAGGAGAATGTATTACCGGTGACATTAAGACTCTGCTACCCATGAGCATGCGCGGCGACTGTCGTAATGCTGCGTTCCAGTAACCTCGGAACTGGGAGTGACATCATCTCCGACTTATCGGCGTTCCAGTTGAAGTCGGAAAAAAACATGCCGAGCTACCAGGCTATTGTTAGCTGTTGTTAGCACGCCCTGCGTTGTTGTATAAAGAATGTGATTATCACTATGGCAGCATTTTTGTAAATATAAGTCTAACAATACAATGTATACAGCTGATCTAGAGCAACACACCCCAGTCAGAAGTGCAAATAAATGGATTATTACAGGAGCTAAATAACTGTTCACACTGGGGGCATCCATCTTCCATTGTCAACTCGGGGGTGGTGAGGTTTCACCGAGTTCCCAGTAGGAAATTCCGACTTCGGGGGCAATCCAGTTGCAGTTTCCTACTCGGAATCCGGAAATTCCTACTTCTGAGTACAACTGGAACGTACCAAAAGACATGACTCAAACTGAAGCGTGTGTTTGTTGTGATGCTAATAATTGCAGCTCGGACCTTCCTCAGAACTCTGCATTGCTTTACAATTTCTTTTTTAAACAACTCTGTGGATATTGAGTGTAAGTGCACTGTCCTACACCAACGGGCATTTGTTGACATACAGAGGGAGGAGAGACTAGCCGACAGGACATCCCGAGAGACAAATAAACCATGTGGACTGATAAGGTTCAGTCAGATCATGTTTCTTTTTGAATAAATCATCATGAACTTATAAGTCCAACAATAACAGGGCTAAATCAGTATCAGACATCCCTCCTCGTCTTTCAGCTCACACCAGCGGTGAACGCCTGACCAATGTTTATCCTTGTCGTTAACTTGTTATGCTTCAGCTTTCTTTTTTACATCTCCTCCAATAAAACTTTTCTTACCTTTGGGGGTTTTGCTGCTTCTGCCATGATAACAACTCTACATTTAGCTTTCTTCTTCTTGTAATAAGAGCAAATTTACTTTAAACTAAACTCTGTTTATTAAATCTGTTCTAAAAAAAACACTGCATTATATTATACTTTTCCCAATGTTTAGCTTTTGCCTCGAGGAGGGAGTCTCGTGTGCCGTAAAGCAGTCAGGCAGTAAAAATGTGTAGTTTTTTTACTGTGAAGTGTTCCTACCATCCTCACTGAAGTCACATAGTGCCAGTGAAGGTGATACAGAAACTCAGACCATGACAGAGGTGTCATTACACCTGCTGTAAGGTGATGCACCATCACAATGACTCTAGAAAAATTATATTAGAAAAACTGCAGTGTTGGTTTAAATTTAATGCCTGCAACTCAACTGTTCTCTAGCAAGGATAGGACGAGGATCACCACTTTTGGCTCTTTTCCATTAGCCCTACTCGACTCTACTCGACTCTACTCGACTCTACTCGACTCTACTCTACTCATCTTGTGCTGCTTTTCCATTAGCCCCAGTCGCCTGCCCAATTGGGTGCAGTGTTGCTGTAAACAGCTGGGCGGCTCTGCGGTGACGTCATTTTGAGCTCAACACAACAATCTGTGGCTTTTTGTCACAAACCGAGTAAAAAAGCAGAAGAAGGCTGCAGGTGGTAAGAAGAAATACCCCTTGAGAAGCACAGGAGAATTTTGGAAGCTATACAACAGAATGAAGCCGAGGATGAGAGCAATCGAGCTGCAAAGAAAAGACGTATGAGGGTAAGCTAACGGTAGCTACCGCTAGAATGCTAGGTCGTCGCGCTCATGACTCATCGATGACGACACTGTCTGACCAATCAGTAGCCGGCAGTCGGTGACGTCATCTTTTAGTGTCGACTCAGCTCGCTTGGAACCAGAGTGGAGTAGGTACTAAAACTAGCTTGTTTTAGGAGGTACCAGGCTAGAGGAAACACGCTGCAAATCGAGTAGAGCCGAGTAGAGTAGGGCCAAGGCGTGCGAGTGGAAAGGGACCATTTGTGACCTATTGTGTTTTCAAATAGTCAAGTATCTTATGAACAACACTTCTCAATGTACTGTTGCTATAAATGTATGAATTTCATCATCTACAGTAAATGATATGATCAAAGATTCAGACAATCTGGAGAAATCTCTGCATTTAAGCAACAAGGCTGAAAATCAAAATGAATAAACTATTGGGGTCAAGTGTCCTGCTCAAGGACACATCACTATGTGTCGCCTGGAGCTGGGCTCGTACCTGCAACCTCCTGACCAAGCGCACTATCCCACTGTGCCACTGACACCCCATAATTAACCTTAAAGAGTTTCTGAAACTGGATTACATCTTATGTTTGTCTTATCAAATAAGTATCACTTAAATTAGGGATGTCAAATTATCGTGTTAATCGCAATTAATTGCAGTCACGATAAACGCTTTATGTTTTTTTTTTAATCGTGTTAATCTCATTTTTAATCTCATTTCTATGTTTCATATCTTCAGAGGGCAGAACTTTAAAACCAGCTGGTGATTGGACGATCAGTCTGCACGTCACATTCTTCACAGACCGATCTCATCAAGCTACAGTTTGATGTAGCAGCTGGACCCTATTGTTAGCCGTTAGCTCAAACTATGAGTACTCCAGACCTTAGACTATCGTCTTATCTTACATTAAATGATTCCACACAGATGTGTCGTCTGCCACTTTAATGTGACATGAATCTCATCAAAGACAAAGCCCACCAAGTTCTCCTGGTAAACTTTTGAGGAGAGCAGATTTCATATCGTAGGGTAACAATGACTACGGCATCATTCATGCCGCATTTCCGTACATCCTTTGTGTCCCAACAGTGGGGAAGAGGAAAATCACAATATCCCATAAGACAGTTTGAAGTGACGTTCTTTTCTCCTCTTTTAAAGGAGAAATCAAGTCCATTTCTGATAAAACTTCAGTTCTTTCTGCATCCACAAAGATCCCTTTTACGCGCTGCTGTTGTTTTCAAACATGCAGTCACTTCCTGTTGTCGTCACATCTGCAGCTGCATTTTGTGCCTTTATTGATTGGAGAAAACAACAGCGGATAGGCTTGTGAAAGGGGGTGAGGGAGCAGGGAAGATACTCTGCAAACTGGCCACAGGCGGGATTTGAACCCTGGCAGACAGAAGTACGTATATGGAACATGCTTGGTTGCTAACCACTCCGCCAAACTAGCACCCCAATAATCTAATGAATTTCGCTAAAAATACCTCAAGTTGAGTTTTTTTCAAAACATTTTAAAGTGAGATTAAAAAAGAGTTTAATGGTTATTGGTGGTTATTCCATATCTACCTGTCTGTGAGGATATTTTAGCCATTTGACCCTTTGGAGATAAGAACATTGAAGAGACTGTCTTGGTGGCCCAAGATATGAATCTCTGATTTAGAAAACAGGAATGATGGTTTGACAGTTGAAACAATATACAGGTACATCTCAAAAAACTAGAATATCATGAAAAAGTATTTTTCATCACTCATTTCAGAATGTGAAACCCATATATTATACAGATTCATTACAGATAGAGTGAAACATTTCAAACATTTATTGCTTGAAATTTTGGTAATTCTGAAATGAGTGATAAAAAATATTTTACTTTTTCATGATATTCTAATTTTTTGAGATGTACCTGTACATAATAGATGGAACAGTAATGGATATATGGATGAAAGAAACAACTGAGCATTTCAATGATAAATCAAACACGACAGGTAATTAGAAAAATGCATGAGGGATGGATGGAACAATTAGGGATGGGAATCGAAAACCAATTGCAGTTGAAAATCGTTAACAGCTCCATGAAAGAATCAATATCATTTATCTTTTTGCTTATCAATTCCCTTATCAATTCCTTCCACTGACAGGGTTCAGAAGCATCAGAATTGTAGCTTAATTTTCATTGCACCTACTACACAACCTAAAGTGAGTGGAAACACCAGCAACTTGCAGAAGCAGATATCTATGCTGTGACATGTTTGACGTTGTTTCCACTAAAAATCAGACCAACATTCTCCCACTCGCAAATCTGCAGGAATCGATAAGGGAGTCGTTAAAGAATTGGATCGATTAGCAGGATCGTTAACAGCATTGGTATTTAAAAAATCTTATCAATTCCCATCGCTAGGAACAATTAATAAAAAGATTGATTAAGGATTGAAAAATGGACAAATAGATCAATGGATGGGCAGATAAAATGTGTATAAAGCACAATGGATAGGTGGAAGGGTGATGAAATGATAATAGGTTGAAAGGACTGATGAATGGATGGACTTACTTATAAAATAATCAATGGACGGGTATATGGATAAAACGATAAATGATGGATTAATGACTGAACAAAGCAGGGATGGATGAATGATGGATCAGTGGATAGATGGTCAAATGAAGTATGAGGACACTGGATGGTTGATTATGGATGGATGAAGTAGTGAAAGATGAGTGGAGGGACAAATGAATAGAACATTGAATGATAAGATAGACTGAGGATTGAATAATGGATGGATGGATGTACTGATTGATGGGTAAAACAAAAGGTCCTTTAAATAACTAAAAAAAGTTCAACAATTGAAAACCAGAAAATCAATAAACCTTTGAAATGGAGTAAAACTTAAATGAAAATGATTAAAGTAGATTATTTTAATAAATTATTAAAACAAAACAGAGTAATTTAAATAGTTTTACAGAAGACTGAGCCATGCTAACACTGTTTTGGATGCATTTATGCAAAATAATTCCACTGTCAGAGGTTTTTTCAGCTCTATGTTGTATTCATAATTATTATACATCTATGATAATGTAAGGGGATGAATATTTCTCTGCATTAGAGACCCTGAAGTGAATAAAAGTCCACAGTGAAGTCCAGTCCTCTTGAGTCCAGAGTGGGACGCCACGAGTCTCCCAGCAGCAGATAAACAGGAGGTTTATCTTATCAGCGGAGTAACTGCAGATTCTTCAGCCTTTATTCAACAGCACATCCCTTCCTCCAGCTCCCACATACCAGGCCGCCATGTGTCAGAGTTTAACCGAAGACCCGCTCCTTAAAGGGGGCGGAGCCAAAACAACTGCAGGCCGCAGAGACTCCCAAGCGTCTGTCAGCACGGGGTGTCAGCTGGGCCCATCACGGTCCCTCTGATGGGGAACGGGGTTAAATAAAGAGGGTGATGCAACACCACGGGACATTAGAGTAGGAACGTGGTGCATGTGAGGTTGTTTCGGAGTCACAGCAGGTGTTAAAGTCTGAGAGCTCCTGTTACTCTATAACCCTGATTAAAATGTTCTGTGGTCACAGCTGACAATGGGAGGAGGATAAATGCTCCGAAACAGACAGTCAATAAACCAGGACCACTTCCTGTCCTTAAATAGGCTGGAAGAAAGGACCACAGGACACTTTGCAGAATCTTAAAACTGACTCTGACATGTTGCACTTTTAAAGAGTCTTCAGTCCTCTTCACGCTGCTGCTTCAAGTCATATTTACACCCCTGTGACGTTCACCTCACATCAGAACATCATGGTGGCAGAACACGGAGAACAAGATGATCCCATTTGTTCCTTTTCCGGAGGTATGAGAGAGTAATATTGGTGAGAGGAAGGCACATGGACTCTGCAGGAGGAACACCGCATGTACAAATGTCTCTATGTATTATTGAAGATACAGGGGAGTTTATTTTTCATTTTGCAGCCTGTTTGCACAATGAGAATGAAACAAAAACCACGACATATGGAGGATCGAAGACGGGAAGTAGCTTTTCTGCAGTGATGACTGCAGAGCCTCCTTGTGACGCTTTTGCATATGAAATCTAGCAGGGTTTTTAATAGTTTTTTTTATCCACCTTAAAAATTGAAGGCCCACCAGATTAGCATACAAAACAACCTCTTCAACGCCTGCTACCACCACTTATACGTTTGTTCATGGTTACTTTTGTCTACTTACATTTGATTAAATCTGACAAAAAAGTGCAGTACTATGGCAGAGTATTATTTTCGCTACTTTTAAAAAACAATGTGTTCATTTTTAAGACAATAAGATTTTTGAGTTCACAAAAACCTAGATTTCCATGTTGTAAAATTTATCAATCTAAGAGAAAAAGAGATTTTTAGGTGCCAAAGTCTTACATTATAACCTTGGACCCATGTCCTCTTCCAACAGCTCGGTAGTGCTTAATGGACAGAAGAAATCAGCCTGTCCAGATCAGGCTAATCTTTACATTTGGAAAGCTCCAGTTTACAACCATGTATGTGATGATGTCTGTGATGATTCTGGGCTAAATCAACAAATCATTCAGCTTAATTAAAATGGATATTTTGATCACGTTTTAATTTCAACCATAATACAAGGTTCATAGCTTCTCTATTATATTTTTTTCCACAAAAGAGCCTTTAGACTTCACAACCTCAAAATGATATGATATTCTTTCTTGTAAATGTACAACTTCTTTTACGTGAACACTCTTAATTTGGTTTATTGGAGATTTCCATCTTAATAATCCAAATAACCAACATTTAAGATTATTCTGTTCTAGACATTACTTTTTTAAGTGGTTCTAACACACCCCTAGCCTTGCAGAGCAGACAGACCTGCCTGATTCTGAAATCCTGCAGGTCCGTCTTGCCAGCCTCCGTTGTCCAACAAATTCACTCGGCTGAATTCTTAACGGCCCAATCAGGGAAGAGAGGCGGGAGCAGCAGAATGCGGATGTGACGACAACCGGAAGTTGAGAACAGACATGCCGATTAGCCTATTGTCCTCATGGCTACTCAGTGAAACTCGGTGAAATCTGCCCTCCTCAGAAGTTTACTTGTAGGGATTGTCTTTGACGAGGTTCATGTCACATATAAGAGTTAAATGAATCATCTGTGTGGTACAATTCAGTGTACGACGATAATATAAGGCCGTTAGCTTTTAGCAGCTAAGTTAGCGGCTAACGACCTTTAACTGTTGTTAGCTATTAGCCTCTACATTAGCCGCTAAGTATGCTACATTATAGGAGGCAACCCTGCTTGATGTGGATTGGTCTGTGATGAATGTTACGAGCCAAATGATTGTCCAATCATAAGCTGTTTTTTTGTTTTTTTTAAACGTTCTGCCCCTGAAAAAAAATTCTAAGGGCTCCTACCCAGATGGACGAGAGAAATTTTTCTGTGGCAGATATATGGAGCTGTCCATCTGGCTTGTCAGGTTACCACACCCCTGCAGTATTACTTATAAATCCTAAATATTTTTTTGAATAGGAAATTTGTATGAAACTGTGAAATTACCACAAATTTACTAACAACATTTTTACGTCACCAGGTCAATTTTTTTTTTAATTCAGAGAACTCATAAACTGTTTTGAAAGAAAAAAGAAAAAAATCCTTCTCAACTCCATTCTGCCCCCTGCAAAAGAAGTACCCTAAAAAAAAAATATATATTTATATATATATATATATATATATACACACACACACATATATATATATATATATATATACATATTTATATATATATATATATATATATGTATATATATATATATATATATATATATATATATATATAGATATGTATATAAGCTTTTAAATATAAATGAATGTCCCTAAAGTACTGGCTCAGTAAATAATAAAGATAATTGTTAGGTTTTGTTGTAATGATCTTTGGTTGGACTACATGTAAAGGCATACCCAAGCCCACCTCAAGCTTCAGTTTGTCCCAAACACCAACCAGGAAGCCTCCAGCCTTCTGTTGATTAATTATGTTGCTGTTGTAGGCAAAGTTGTTCCCTTTGGTTTATTTTAATATAAACCTGAATTAGTGAAGACTCCATAATTCATCAATTCAGTTGGTTACAGAGCTGCAGGGGTTGGTGTCTTTTGCCTCCAGGCGAAGTGTTTTCACACTTGTGCTCTGAAAACTTCATAAACTTCTGTGAATGAAGTTGAGCAAATGTTACTGCTGCTGCAGATGAGGAAGAGCCATAGATGGGCTTGAGGTCTTGAACTGCTGATGAAACAATGGTAGGACATCACTCTGGTAAGGCTGTTTGGGGGGGGTCGAGGAGTTTTGGGCAGCTACTGGTGCTGTAAACAAAGGGAACAGTCCTGATGCTGTCGACTCTTTGATTTAAGAAGAGCTTCATCATTTGGATAACAACACACTAAACTTATTAAAAAACTGTAAAAAGTGGAGTGATGGCTCTTTAAGGGAAATTCTGTTTGTTTCTTAATAGTTTTTGTAAGTTTGTTAAGAGCAGTGACTTCAGTTTTAATCCAGATTTTAGAGTTTCACTGCGACATGACATGTAAATAACGAGAGGCTTCAGTATGTCAAAATGTCATTTTCTATTTTCACACTTCCATCTAAATAAAACTTGATTTAAAAGTCCATGATATCATAGCTCTCCGTCTTCTTATCTAACTCTTATATCTCCTAACACGATGACCCTTAAATGAAACTGTTGTAAACTCTCCAATAAAATAAATCTTACACAAAAAGACTTAACTGTCACTGTTTGGCTGAATTAAATCTATGACCAGAGAGTGACACAAATTAATATATCAGAGGTAAAAGCCAGTTATATTGAGGGTTAAACTTTAGTCGAACTTGGCAGACGGCCGCTCCCGTGTCAGCTGAAGTTATGGGGTATTTCTCAGAAAACGTGAGTCTTTATTTAGACATTCAGCTGGAGACAAAGCTTGTTTGTAGTGGAACGTTTTCAGGTTGGACTTCAGAGATTATGATTCATTTCAGCTGCACTGGTGACTAACTTCTGCTCACGGGGGCATGTCAGGAGCGGGCAGGCCGACGTTAGAATCCGTCTTTATAATTTAGATTTATAGATTCATTCAGATGAATCCAGGATGGCTCTGAGAGGGACTGAACTTCATGGCTCAAAACAAATCTTTGATTTTTGTAATCTGAGAGCTACGACAGTCTGAAACTGAAACTAGGGTTTCTTTTGGCTCTGCGAGGGCTGCAGACGTCAGACAGTAAGAGGAGAAAGTGAAGGATCCAACAGGTCTGAGGTGGCTTCTGTCGCACTGTGATGGTAAAACAGTTTTTGTAAGGTTGGATGTTTCATGATAAATGTTTAAAGATAAAGAAAAAGTGGGTCACACTGATGCATAATTTAAAGTTTAATTTTGCACAAAGTCAAAGTGACTGTGGCTCTTTTTTATTATCATTTCCTCTTCATGTTCATGTTTAGGTGTGATTTTAAATAAAAATAAAATGATCGTGAGACATTTCTAAAGCAAAGGATGACCATGAGGCTGAATAATCTTCACTATTTACTCATGACCTTGAAAGTCTGATCATCTCATCCGTCACCATGGCTCTGCTTGGACATGTTTTTTTCTTAACTTACATTTCTAGGACCAGGTGCTACTTCACCCTCTGCAAACTTACACATTTAGTTCTATACATCCAAAAATTCAATTAAAGGTTTTTCCTGTGTGCTGCGTTCCAGTAACCTCGGAACTGGGAGTGACATCATCTCCGACTTATCGGCGTTCCAGTTGAAGTCGGAAAAAAACATACCGATCTACCAGGCTATTGTTAGCTGTTGTTAGCACGCCCTGTGTTGTTGTTCACAAATATCACATGAAGAATGTGATTATCACTATGGCAGCATTTTTATAAATATAAGTCTAACAATACTATGTATACAGCTGATCTAGAGCGACACACCCCAGTCAGAAGTGCAAATAAATGGATTATTACAGGAGCTAAATGACTGTTCACACTGGGGGCATCCATCTTCCATTGTCAACTCGGGGGTGGTGAGGTTTCACCGAGTTCCCAGTAGGAAATTCCCACTTTGGGGGACGTTCCAGTTGCAGTTTCCTACTTGGAACTTGGAAATTCCTACTTCTGACTACAACTGGAGCGCACCAAAAGATGTGACCCAAGCTAAAGCGTGTGTTTGTTGTGATGCTAATGAATGCAGCTCGGACCTTCCTCAGAACTCTGCATTGCTTTACAACTTCTTTTTTCAACAACTTACAGGATGCAAAGCGACGAGGTAATGTATCTCTTTCTAGTTACATAGCGGTAGTTTTTGATGTGTGACAACAAGCAATTTTTGGAAAACTTATTATTGTAGATGTAGCCGGCTATATATGGCTACTTACAGCCCGGTGCTCTAAGACGTGTCTGAATAATATAAATTTGCTCTAGTTTTAATTGTCTTGTTCCCAAAGTTGAGTATCCAGGCCAGTCCAGCCCTGTCCTGTCCCACCTGATTGTGAGGCTAAGGAATAGCATTCATAGATAACCTATTTTGATGCTTTAAAACTCATCGATAATTGCGTATTTCGATCAGGCATATATCTAAAAGTGAGACTTTTTTGCAATTACTTAGAAACTCTTCACAGTCCCTTTAAACTTTGTAAGTCTTTACAGACTTGCAGCTGCCAACTTGAAACTTGTGAGCAGGTTTGGGCAGTAACAAAGTAGATTTACTTGAGTACTGTGCTTTAGTTTATTTTTTGAGTATCTGTACTTTACTGGATTATTTTTTGGAAACTCTTGATTTTTACACAACTACATCTGAAAGACAAATAATGTTCTTTTTTTACTTCATTACATTTCTTTTCTCTTCTAAAATGTGTTCCTCGTGTGAATTGTTTAAGCGGTGGACAAATCACCTGTACTCCACTCATGTGCTGCTCAGATCGAGCAGGTAAACGTTGAGCTAACGCTGCTCATGGTTTGTCATGGCAGTGATGACAGCTGCGGCAGACAGAGGATGATACCACACCAGAGCACCCATGACCATAGCTCAAGTCTGATTCAATTGTATTTCAATCTGCTTTTTTTTCAGCTATGTAACATATTTTACAAGCTTTTTATGCTACGGTTATAAAAACAGGTCAATGCATTCAGAGGCTGTTTCAATCATCAGGCTCTGTAGATTAGAGCATGACACGGGAGTGGATTTTCACTCCTGTCCCATCCCACTCCCAGAGAAAAAATCCTGTCCCGTCCCAATCCCGGGCCGGAGTAGAAATATTAATCCGGTCCCGTCCTACTCCCGTAGAATGACTCCCACTCCCGTCCTGCTTCCACTCAAATTCACTCCCACTCCTGTCCCGTTCCCGTTTGAATAAACGTGTGAAATGTAAACACCATGGCGCAAGAAAGGCTTTATCTACACTTCACACAAAGCAGCCGATCTGTCGGCCTAATGTTCCCTCAAAATGTGAGTAGTTTAATGTCAGTAGTGTCTCTTAAATCTCTGTGGTTTGATTTTCTTCACTGTGCAAAGAAGTATTTGACTCATCATTTAAAAGAATTTTAAGATTGACATATTGAGCCGTCATCACTAAAAGACGTCGCTTTCTCTTGAAACGAATCTCATCGTTTCTTCTCTTCTCTCTTCATTTCCCCGCGTCTTTAGCATCTAGGAAGTGTGGATGAAACTTTGGAGCTTTGAGATGCAGCTCATGTTGTTTTGCTGTGTGTGTTGCCCATCGCAGGCAGCTCAGTCTCTTTTCACTTCCGGTGGTGACAGGAAGTCAAACCATTTTTGTAGTTCTTTTGTGTTGCTAGCGCGGTCAAGAGTGTTGGCTCTCACTGAGAGATGACTACAAAAAATGGAGGCATCTGTTCATCTGGTTGTTTAACAAGGCTGAAAATGATCATCTATTAATGTTGCTCCCGCTCCTGCCCTCTCCCGTTGCTTTTTTTTCCCCGTCCCGTCCCGATCATGGGATTGATTAAAAAATGACTCCCATCCCGTGGGATTCCCGCGGGAATCACCTGACCCACAGGAATTCCTGAAAAATGTCGTCCTCTACTGTAGATTCATTATGGCAACAATTCAATAACATGTTGACATTAAAAAACAGAATGTATTTTTAATACTTAAGTATTTTCAAAAGCAGGTACTCCAGTACTTTAACTTAAGTAAAAATTTGACTAAAATCTTTCACTTGTATTGGAGTAATATTTGTATTGGAGTAATATTTGACAAGAGTATTGGGTTTGAGTACTTTATCCACCACTGTGACTGTGACTTTGTAACAATTCACATCTAACAAAAATATAATAAAAAAAAAAATAAAAAAAAACAGTCCCCCTAAACTGGAAGTCAAAAGCCCACCTTAGCGTTACACAATGGATAAATCTTCTGACAGAACACATATCAATGGAAAAAATGACTGCCTCCCTCACAAATAGATCAACCAACTTTAATGAAACCTGGTCCACTTTCATAAACAAAATAACCCATTCGGTCACCTAATTTCTAATACTATACAACAACCTGTGATTGTTCAACCATTACAACAGATTAGCATTACACAAGCAAGCTAACCTCATCTAGCCTATTTTATTCATTCATTTACTTATCTGTAGTTCTACCATTATTTTTATTTCATTAGTATAATTGTTATTACTATTATTATAAATGATGGTTGTTTTTCTTCTTCTTTCTCTTTCCTTGTCCCTGCCTGCCAACGCTTTCACACACACGCACACTCACACACACACACTCACACACACACACAAACACACACACACACACACACACCCACACACACACACACACACACACACACAATTCACAAGCTTTCCTTGTTCCCCTTGCTGTTTCTCTTTTCTCTCTCCTCTTCGATTTAAAATAGGACTGTTTTCCAGGAACCCCCAGAAGATGAGTATTCTCTTGTGATGGTAGTTTGGGGGCATCTTTCCAACTAGGTACCTGGATTTGTTCCCCCGCCGTGTGGGGCCCGCTGGCCTGGCGGCCCCCTCTGGATTGCTGGGGCCTGGCTCACCTCCGGTGGGGAGAGGGGCTCTGGCTCTGCAGCATGTGGACCCACCCCATGGCGTGGGCTCCCAGGCCTGGGTGGGGCCGCCCCAGATGCTTTATGGGGCTATGGTGCTGGGTTGGTGTCGCCTGGTGCTGGTCCTGCCTCTCCTGGTGGGTCGGGGCCTGTGGCGTGTGCCGGGGACTCGCTGGTTTGGTGCCCTCGGGGGGGGGGGCTGTAGTCTTCCTGTGCTGGGCTGCGTGGACTGGGGGTGTTCCTCCTGTGGTTGGTCTTCGGTGTGTGTCGGGCCGGTGGCTGTTGTGCCTCGGTCCACTGGGGGATGTGTCTCTGTGGGGGTCGCCCAGTCTCTGGGGTCCAACTGGGTTGCCGCTCTTGGGTCCTGGGGCCCGCTGTTCTGGGGGCTGCCTGACGCTGCTCCCACACTCCCGATCTGCCGTGGCTGGTCGGGGCTGGCTCCACCGGCCCAGCCTCTTAATTCACTCACACACCGCACTCCTTTAAATATCTTCACCTCTGGGCACTCTCACAACACTTAAGGTTCTTGGAGTCGGGGCTGGTATTGGGGCAACCAGCTCGCCACCCTCGCCTCCCTCTCCAATTTTAACTGCACCACATACACCACCTTGAGGGGGGGCGGGACGGGGGGTGTGGGGAGGGGGCAGAATCTGTTTAAGGTTGTGTCCCCTCTATGCCTGCCTCCCGTCTGCCTCAACTTCCCTTGGTTTTAAATGCTACACAACATCCACGTCTCTGGGGCAGGCAGTGAGAGGGAGAGTCGGTAGGCACTCACTCAACCTGTTCTTCCCCAGTTTTAATGCACCACATTACACTTAGCTGCACTTATTCACGGTGGAGGGACAATGCATCTCTGTCAGGGAGCAAAAATGCAGAATAGTAGGGATGGACAGGGGGTGCATATTTAGACTAGGCCTGGTATGGCTGGTGGGGTCCAGCCCTTCTCCACCATGGCTCTTGCTGGGAGCCCCTCCAAACGTGGGGGTGTGTCGGTGGCTCTTGGTGCAGCTGGGATCTGGCGCCTGCGGGTTGGGGCCTGGGATGGTGGCCTGGGT
Source organism: Scarus forsteni (assembly GCA_036419115.1). Classification (NCBI taxonomy): domain Eukaryota; kingdom Metazoa; phylum Chordata; class Actinopteri; order Labriformes; family Labridae; genus Scarus; species Scarus forsteni. Next base: position 2,723,538 of record JAZDUH010000226.1, on the reverse strand, counting down.
ACGGGGTGACTCTGCTGGGTCATGTGTCTCTGGTGGCCTGTGGTGAGGGGTCCGCCGGCCTGTCACTCTCTGGGGACCTTGCCGTGGGGGGCCACCTTGGGTCGCTGTTCTGTGTGGGTTGCCTGGGGCCCCCCCCTTGGGCATCGGGGCGGCGTCCCTGTTGCTGCCTCTTGGCCTCGGCTCTTCTGGAGGGCAGGACCTAACCTGGGGTTGGCTGGGTGCTGGGGGTGGGGGGTGGCTGGGGCCGGGTGGGCGGGGGGTTGGTTGGGGCGGGTGCTGTCTGCGGGGGTTGCCCCGCCCTGGACTCCGGGGTGTTGTCCTTGGTGCCTCTGGGGGGCGGGTCGGTTGCCCCACTTGGATCCGGGGTCTGTTCCTTGGCCCGGTGGTCCTTGGGGCCTGTGTGGTGGGTCTCGGGTGCCCTGGTGGCCCCGGGATGCCGGCGGCCGTGATCTCCCGGGAGGGGGAAACTTTCTGGGTATTCGGTGACCACTTCACATGCATGCTTGTACAGACACTCCAGCTCCTGTCGAGACTTACTGTAAAGAAATAGTTCTTCCCGTCAGAACTTGCTGAGTTGGACACTTTAACACATCTGCTCACATCCTGTGATGCATGTTCCTCCATATCTGATCTCGTGTACTCACCTCCCCCAGCTATCAAGACCCCACTTCTCTTGTGTCCCTGGTTTCGTACTGCTGTCAATTCCTGTAGGAGCTAAGATCAACATAACACTTCGACTGTTCAATCAGTAACACTGCCTGTCTGTCCTCCTTTCTGTTTGTCTTGTCTCATCCTGTCCTTCTGGCACTATTTTTCCCCTTCCTTCACACTGTGGTGTGGCACGGCCCTCACCTTCAGCTCTCATCAGGGGTTAAATAAAGTTTGATTTGATGGAGTAGCCTACAGGGAGGGCTGGTGATGGTCACTGTAGCAGTGAGTCATCCTCACATTTCTCCAACTGCTAGAAAAAAAAAATGCATTGGTCTTTCTAATGCTGTCATCAGACACAGTGCCCAGCTGAAAAGACAATGCAAACAAGGGGAAAGAAGAAGAAAAAAAAAATATATATATATATATATATATATATATATATATATATATATATATATATATATATATATATATATATATATATACATATATATATAATAAAGGAATTGTACTATGTGAGGGCAGGCGCAAGGCTCTTGCAGCCAGGAATTAGACAGCGCCAACCTGCTGAACAATTCAGCTACTAAAACTGAAAATAACCAACTTTCGATCCCTCAGTTAGCTGGAATAAAATCTTAGGAAACAAAAAATGAGGCACTGAATTGAAGTTTAACTTAAATGTTTTAAAGAGAAAGCCCAAAACACAAGTTTCAACGTCCCCAAACTCCCATGTCCCACAAATAACCAATCATCCAAAAAGCTACTCAGTCCCAAAATGAAAGAAAATAGTTTGTAAGTGTCCGTGATCTCGAAAATCCTTTAAATCCAAGGGTTGTATTGAGTCCTGTCTCAGTCAGCAAAGTTTAAACATTCCCTGATGGCGCAAACAAACAAAAGAAACACTGAAGGCGCGTCCTCTACAGCCGCCGCTCAGCTGCATGGGCTGGAAGCTCTTTCCAGATTACACATCCGGTAACTTTCCATAGTCAGCTGATCCAAGGGGAAGTATTTAATCCCGACATTCATCTCTGATTCTCGGCATAGAGAATCCGCTGTTGCTGCCTTTGTCCGGGACGCTAACCTCCACCTGGTGCTGATCTCTCCTCTTTAAGCCAAAAAAAACCCTCCACCTCCCAGGAGTCTTTGCTATTTACATAAAACTCTGTGGTGGTCAACTAATATCACAAACAATACAAAATTAATTATTTGAATAAGAACCATTCCCTAAGACGGAGGATTAGGGCCACGTTGAAAATTTAAAAAAGGAAGGTTACGAGAATAAAGTCGTAAAGTTAAGAGAATAATCTCATAAATTACGAGAATAAAGTCGTAAAATTACGAGAATAAAGTCTGAATCTGTGAATATCTTTCATACATAAATAGATGTTTCCGAGTTTGATCAAAAAGATGGATTAATTCTCGATAATTTTCAACTTTACTCTCATAACTTTTCGACTTTATTCTCGTAATGTATGAGATTATTCTCGTAACTTTACGACTTTATTCTCGTAACTTTATGAGATTATTCTCGTAACTTTACAACTTTATTCTCGTAACCTTCCTTTTTTTTAGTTTTCAACGTGGCCCTAATCCTCCGTTGTAATTCCCTGAAAAAGATTGTCAGAAAAGAATAAATTGCTTCGATCCCTCAATGACAGAAAACATACATATATATATTATATACATACACACAGGTAGATGTATGTTCTGTTGTGCTGGGACAAGCTGCTAAACTCTTTTCACACTTTGTGGGCCTTACAACTTGACTTTGAGTGACTGACTTGTGTCCATCTCTGTGTCCGTGAGTCGAGGTTCAGTTCTGGACTTTAAGACTCCTTTGGACCTGATGTTCCTCCCCTGCTTGTCAGATTCCTGCACTAACACATAAATCACCGCAGCCCTTCTTCTGATCCTCCACAGCTCCTCATTGTCCATCGACTGCAACTTCTATTTGGTTTAATAAGTTTGCAGGACTTCTTCTCAGTCCACATGTTCATCTTTTAATTCAGTCTAATGCTGCTCTCCTGCTTTCTTGATCTTTTTGTTCATCCTCATGATCCACATCTCCGGCCTCACTCTGTCCCGACGTCACTCTCTCCCTAAAATATCCTCTAATTTCCTCCTGTGTGTGCTTACAGTCTGCTACTGTAAATACAGAGACTAAAGAGCGCAGTGATGAGCGCGGCTCTTTGTGTGAAAATCAGTCGCGTCCAGAAACAGCTCGCTGCTCCGCCTCGCTGCCGTCCATTTTAATCTCCCCTCACCATAAACACTGCTCGCCTTTTGTTAGCGAGGAGCCTCCGCACTGCGCCGTGATGCACTCACCAAAACATGCAATGATTTAACGAATGGTGTGGCGGGTGCGTTTGCTCCGAAGCTCCAAAAACTCGCACAGAGCTGGAGTCAAATATTTACACAGAAGCTGCTCGGGCTGCAAATCTGAGGCTGTCGCTCAGTCCGCCTGAGACACACAAAGGACACACATGTTCAAACGCACACGCTAAGTCTTAATTAGCAGGTGAGAGTGCTTAGATGGAGGGTCCATCAGGCTTTGACAGCATACACACAGATTCCTCAGAGGTCACACAGTCCTGGTTTAATCCTCCCCTCTTTAATTGGGCCTCGTGTCAACGGACGTGACGAGTCGCATCTGAACTGTCTCCAGCTGCACGTGTGTGTGTCTCTGTGTGTGTGAGACAGTGTTAGAGCTGCAACTACGTCTACATTTAAGATCTACCATCATGACTTGAAACAATATTTTTATTTTGATGATTTTTGATTGTTGGGCCTTGTTCTTGTTCACAGATTTTAATTAAAGGAACCAAAGTCACACTTAAGAGACTTTAAAACAGGACAATGAGCTCAGATCACCACTATTAGATCATTAATGTGTTGTGTAACAGCTGATCTGAGCCTCGCTGAGCTGAGAGCACCACCAGGTTTCCATTACATTGATTATCAATCAATCAGTCAATCTTTTTTCTCTTTATTTGTAGCACGAGTTCATAACAGGTGTTATCTCAGAACACTTTACAATGGATTAGGCTGAAGACAAAATCTTCAACAAGTAAAATACACATATACATACATATACAAATATATCCATCCAACACCAACATGAATCCATAGAGCCAATCATGAATCCCTCCATCATGGCTCAAGAAAAAACCTTCTGTTAAGCAGAAGGTTTACTCAAAGGTTCTCATAACTCAAAGTTCATGTATACAGATTGAATCAGATTCACTTAATCCGATCAATTTCAATCAGATTGAGGAAAACTACCCATGGAAACGGAGCCACTGAAACCTCTAATGAATAAGAAATGAAGACTTTATTACTTTTAGACACAGAGCTCCATCTCCATCAATCAGCTGTAAACCCTTTAGAACAGAAATCATCTTACAACATGTGGTTCATGAAATATGGATAAATTCATGAATTTATTGGAATATTCACGGTTAATTGGAGAGTGGAGAGGTGTAATGTGTGAAAGGCAGAGTCAGTTTCTCTGAGAAAGAAAAGAGAGGAAGGAAAGAATAAAACGTTTGTACGGACACTGGAGATCTGTTTCTGTGTGTCGGGAAATATTCTTAAATGAGGAGAAATGATAAGATTTTATTTGCTGTAATTTACTGTAAAGAGATATAACCACCTGAACAGATAATTTATTTAAGATCAGCTCAGAGTTTAATAGAAATCATAACTTAATCATCTTAACTAACTCAACAGACTGTCGAGTTTTTCAACACCATTTTTATAAATGAAGTTATTAGATAATCAAAGTAATTGTATATCTTCTTCGTATCCATGATTCACCACCCCTCCTTCTGATTGCCCCTCGCTTGTCCCAGGACCTCCCTCTCCTCACAAACCAGGCTGCAGCAATATCTCATTGAGAGAAAACTGTGGTGTAATAGTTCATAAATAAATCCTAAACAGAGCAGGTTTAATTGATCAGAGATTAACTGTGTTCATTATTTTCACCTTAAATTCACCTCTCTGAAGTTTTTAGGTTTCCTGCTCAGATTTTTCGAAAATTTGCTGGAGAGATTTGGGATTTTTTTTTTAAAGATTATTTAAATGTATACAAAATACTTTTTAAATAATGTGCCTAAATAAGCTTCACATTCACACTCACCTGTCAGTCTGTAAAGTCCAGGGGTCGATGACCCACGTCTTCGTAGCCACATAAGGGAGAGCAGGACGTTGCTGCATCTTTAGCTGTAAGCTCGCCTGTGATGCTGTTTTTAAGTTTTTATGCAGATATTTTGATGAACTCTCTGACTTTTAATGACTTAATTTTAATACTCACATAGGCATGAAGTCCCCCTTGAAAATAGGATGTCACATCTCAAGAGGCCTTTAACACATTTATACTTAACAGAGACAAATATGGTTGGGATGACCTTGTGGTATGGGCACCCATGAGTTCATCACTCCCATAAATTCTTATTTTCAGTAAGAATATCTAAGATTATACTTCTATAAAATGATCACCACAACCATTCAGACATGAGGACCCTCCTGAAAACCAGACGTAGCATCTCAAGAGGCTAACCTCTAGTAAATCAGACGACAGGTCTATGGTTCATGGATCTGTCACTAACTTTAGTTCTTACTTTAGTCCACTTGTCTCCTCTTACCTCACTTCCTTCACCCTCACACCAACACAGCATGGTGTGGATTTGCTGTTCATCATGAGACTGGGATCCACATTCAAGATTTCCTGGATGGATATATTTGTATATATATGTATATATGTATCTATGCATATATGTGTATCCATAAAATGAAGAGCTTTATGCTCTATTGTAAAGTGTCTTGAGATAACACTTGTTATGAATTGGCGCTATACAAATAAAGAAAGATTGATTGACATCGGCTGCTGCTGTGAATGGATTCAAACATTTTAAACAGAGGTGTGTCGGCAACAAAGCTGCAGAAAAGACGAGACAAACAGGGAGACAATACACTTGGTGCAACTGTGACCGTATTTTTGAAGCAGGGTATTTTTACACAAAGGTATCAGGAGGATGTTTTTTTTACTACGTTTGCTGTGTGCCATGTCAGAGCTGTCAGTCTCTCTCTCATTCAATAACTACAAACGTAGACGTTGGAGTAACTGTCTAATTTGTTCATCTGGCATAATTTTTATAAGACATCCAGACTGACATGAAACTGAAAATTGATTAATTATTTAACGTTAGATAAGCTTCAAAACACTGATAGGAGATTTGTAAAAAATCACAAGACTGCCTCATGTTCATTATAAAATTGTGCACAAAAAATATCAGAATGCAGGAAAGAAATGATTTTAGTTTAAGAATGTCAGAGGAAGACTCTCTGTCCCCCCTCTAACCTGATGTCAAATAAATATTTACAATGTCTTCACTGCAAGTAAAACCTGATCCTGTGGGAGAAAGAACAAGTAACAACATATTACATATTATTACAGGTGGTGAAGCAGTTTGCTTATAGATCTGATGTCATTATAATGATGGAGAGTCAACAGGTGCTGCTGTGGTCATAAGCAGTGTTGGGGAAGTTACTTTTAAAAAGTAGTGTTTGCTCGTTACTTGTTACTTCTGAAAAAAGTAACTCTACTACTTTACTCAGTTACCCTCTCTGAAAAGTAACTTTTCACGTAACTCGTTATTTTTACATTGCTGGATCTTGGACAGAACCCCATATCTGTTCATAAATCTGAAGGCCTACAAAAAGTCAGTTATTTCTTTTTATGCTCTTTATTTTACAAAATGTCACATACCCTGTGGAATCAGAGCTCCTGTCCAGTGTTTCCACATTTTGCATATTAAATAAGTTACCAGGTTGTTGAAAACAAGCCCAAAATAAGCAACCTCCTGCTATTTCCTTTTCTAATGTGATATATTACTTTTTAAAAAGAGAAGTCTACATAAAGTCTGTTAATTTTCATCTATATTACATTTCAATATCACAGTGCCAAGCATCTATTCAAGAAAAGAACATCACTTATAACAAGCAGACCTGGCAACTTTGGCTCTGGAGCATGCTCCATGTGTGTGAGTGTGTTTGGGGGCGTGCACGATAACCAGGAAATGAGGAAGTGGACAAACTGCCTACTGCAGTCATGCCCTGATTTATTATTGGGAGCTGGAAGATAATCAGGGGAGTCACACAGACAGAAGAGCCCCAAGAAACAACTGCACATTAAGAAGCAAGCCCAAAAAAACGCGACCCATGACTCAGGAGATTTTTGGCCCTTAGATGCTTATAACGAGCGGACTTGGCAACGCAGTCGTGTTAATGTGATCAGCTGAGAAGGCAGCTTCAGTGTCAGGTCTGTCCGTGGGAGAAGTAACGCTGCGCTGCATTAAAAAAGGAACTACATTTGGTTACTAAATTTTCAGTAGTAGAGAGTTATTTCACTTTTTACCCCAAAAATAGTTAAGTTCCTGTAACGCATTACAAAGTAACAACACTGGTCATAAGATTCAAATGTGTTTTGTGGCTCCACACAGATGTTTTGGGTGGGCGTGGCAGTAAAATGACTCTTTTGATTGGAACGCTTGAGGACTCCTGGTATAGTCACATCCTGGTATATAGAACATACATATAGAAGTGCTAGTCCACAAAAGTAGGCACAGGCAGTCAGATCGGATATTGGACCGACCTGTGCCCGTGTTTAGATCAGATCCAGATTGATAAATATTGATTTGGATATGACCGTACGTGCACTGTTTGCTCGTGCACACCTTTGATAGGTGAGGACCATTGTCTTCGAGGGTGAAGAACGTCAGTATTTGTTTTTACAATGTTGGAGTTTGTCTTCACATTATTGACCAGTAAACATGAAAAACTGCCCAGTTAGGGGTGTGTCAACATATCAGACGGATAAATTAAGCTGTTGGATGTTTTATATTAAAGTTTTCAGTTCCAGTACAGTGACATCTTTGTCATATTTGGTACACACTGACCAGCCCTACATTGAGACTGTGATAGAAACAGACAAAGACGTATCATAAAGCACTCAGACAGACTCAAGAACATATTTTCAGTGTTATTTACTCTCAGCTGGGTGTGATGGTCCAGCTCTGCCTTTTCTATACAATGACTTTCAAACAGTGCTCGGCTCGTCTTTCCTCAGAGCACGGCTGAAACACTGGTTTCAGAGCAGATGGATGGTGTTTATTGGCCGCAATGCAGACATCTAGATCACTGAATGACTGTTGTTTCTCTGTGATTTCTGGTGTTTTAGATAAAGCAGATGTGAGTGGTTTGAATCTGTAGAAATATCTTAAATGATCTCCAGAGTCTGAGAGAGGGTTACAAACACTCGCACACGCTCTGACGCGTGTGGAATTTCATTTTAGCGGTTGGTCCTTGCATCAGTTCCAATAAATGATCATGGGTAGCTGCAGAGAGGAGCTGCACGTATCTGAGATGTTTCAGATGTCTGCTTGGATCCAGTTGTCCCTCAGCCATCTGTCCGACCGTGTTGGAGCAGGAAACGCACCAGCGTGCTCCGTCTGATGAGAGTGAACGGGCTGACAAGCACGCTCTCAGCTGCTTCATGAAGGAGAGCTCAGGAGTTATTTTAGACATCCCACAGACTTCTTTGTCTTCCCATCATGCTTTGTTCCACCGTTAGAGTTTACACTGTCTGTCAAACCAGACTGAGGAAGGTCAGGGCAGAGGTCACTGCCAAGGCAACCAGATACATCAATGTTTTCAATAACTCAGTGGTGGATGAACTTCAGTAAACAGTAAATAAGTCCAGCTGACAGGAGGCTGCAGATTATAAACACGACACAGGATGAGGTGCAGAGGCAGCAGGTCAGCTCCACTTCCTTCACTGATGTTATGTTGACGGAATTTACTTCTGTTCTATGGATGATTAACATGCTTGAAAATGTTGCTTTTCAATCTTGTGACCAGTTTTTAGGAATGTGATGTGTGTATATTACATGGAAGATATTTGTATGTGCATGTGTGCATGGGCTGGGGTGGAAGTAGGATTTGCTCCCATGCTCGATGCCTGTACGTTGGGGTTTACCTCGGTGGATGACAGGATGGCTGCCCTCCAACTTTGGGTGGGGGGACAGAGTCTGACTGTTGTTATCATCCTGGACATACTTACCACCAAAATTGACACCCAGGGCCTTCCCCCTCTCACAAGTACCAGGATTAAGGACTTCCTCACCAACAGACCCCAGACTGTGAGACTTGGCCCCAGGGCTGGGCAATTAATCGAAAAATAATTGAAATTGACATTTAGACCTTCTAATTGAAGTACTTTTACCACTGACTATTATTTTTGTTATTTTCCCTGTGTAAGACACGTGACTGCACCCCCTCCATATAGTCTACATTCCCTTTCGCCAAGAGCGAAGAACACACTGCCAACATGGAGTAGACAAGTGCCAATCTATCAAAGGATCAAGTAGCCAAGAGAAATACCATCTCCATTGTTTGAGCACATTTTGGATTCTGTGCAGAGGACATCAAGCAGAAAGAAGTTAAATGTAAATACTGTAGGAAGACCATCGGTATCAACACTAATTTGTTCCAGCATAGCATAAAATAATCGTCCATTAATCATAATCGAGGTAAGAGCTTCAATTAATCCTGATATTGAGATTACGTAATATCTCCCAGCCCTACTTCGCCCCCACCTTTCCTCCGCCTGCACTCTGAGCACCGGATCACCACAGGGCTGCTTGATGAGCCTCCTCCTGTACTGCCTCTACACCTACGACTGCAGTCCGGCCCATGAAAACAACATCATCATGAAGTTTGCAGACGATACCACAATGGTTGGGCTGAAAGGGTCCACACATTCAGGTTCCTGGGAGTCCAGATCTCAGATGACCTAGAAGGCTCAGCAGCCCCTCCCTGATGGACATTTACTCCACCTAATGCCTCAGTAGCGCTAACAACATCATCAAGAACAGTTCACAGCCTGGGAGGAGGAGCTACAGGTTCATCAAAACAAAGACAAACGACTCTCACATGCAACAACCCGGGCATCGATATAATTTATCTTGTGCAATATCTCTATCACTGCCACTGTTGTGCGGCTACGTTTGAAGTACTACCTCGATATTTATATTTATCTATCCCATGCAATACAATATGTGACATATATTAATCTGTAAACACTAACCACCATTTGCTCTATCAGTATTTAACATATATTCAGCTATCCTGTGCAATACATTGCCATACACAACAGTAATATTGAGAACTAGCAACAGGAATATTTTCATTCTTTATATTTTGTGGCATGATACAGCACAAAATCCCAGCTGTTTCCACTGTTGGATCAGGAGAAAAGGAACCCAAATAACTGTCCTGAGCCATCCCCCTTTTTGGCATACATCTGAAGAAGTTTTAACTTACCAGACTGACCCAAATATGCAGTCATGGATTCAGAGTGATTTGTCCACGTGAACCAATGCTCCATCCATTGCTGCTCTTAGTTTACAATCAGCTGTACTTCAGACCACTGCTGTGATGTCAAGCATTTAACTGGCTTCTTCTTAGCTGCAGGGGAGTGTGTGATATATAGTGTTGTACTCAAGACCACACTATCAAAGACCAAGACTTACCCGAGACCATAATGCACTGAGAACAAGACTTTTGGGAGTCGAGATCAAGACTGAGACAAGCCGAGACCGAGACAAGACCAAGACCATCAAAATCAAATTTAAAAACCATGACAAGGTTAAACAGTTAAGGGAAGTGTCCCTCAGTCACAACACCGGGAAGGTTTTAGTCATCACAGGAGGAAACAACACATGGACTGAAGCTTTTTGTTGTTTTACCAAGTGTTCCTTCTTAATTACATTAATAAAGCTGAAGAACAGCAGGTCAGTGCTGGTCTTGATCCGGCCAGGCTGAGTCGGAGACAAGACCAAGACCTTCAAAATGTGGTGTGCAGACCGGTCTTGAGTTACACACAGTGGTGGACAAAGTACTCAATGTCAGTACTCAAGTCAAAGTATAGATACTCATGTTCAAATACTACTCCAATACAAGTGAAAGCTGCTCAGTCAAATTTTGACTTAAGTTAAAGTACTGGAGTACCTGCTTTTGAAAATACTCAAGTATTGAAAGTACATTTTCCCGTTGAGAATGCACTGACCTGCTTATAGATCATGTAGAATAGAGAGTTTGAAAATATGCTACAAAGCCTATGGAAATGCCGACTGAAACACTAATGAATCAACAAAAGGACAACCATTGACATTTTCTTTGTTTTTTTAATTGAACTCGCCCCCTTCAGATATGGCCATGGGTGCTCTGGTGTGGAATTGTCGTCTTTATCTGCCATAGTAGCCATCATTACTGCCAAGACGAACCGTAACCACCAACGTTAGCTCAACCTTTACCTGTCCGATCGAAGTAATGCATGTACGTCTTCTTCTTCTTTGTTGTTTAATGGCGGTTGGCAAACCAACTCAAAAGTGCATTACCGCCACCAACTGGACTGGAGTATGGAACAGGATGCACAAAGTATAGATAACACCACTTGAACAAATCACATTTCAGAAGAGAAAATAAATTTCATCCGCTGACTTCATACCTGTACCTAAAAGTAACGAGTAATGAGACCATTTATAGAGATGTAGTGGAGTTAAAAGTACAATATTTGTCTTTTAAATGTAGTGAAGTAAAAGTCAGAAGTTCCAAAAAAAAAAACTCAAGTAAAGTACAGATACTCAAAAAATGTACTTAAGTACAGTACTCAAGTAAATCTACTACGTTACTGTCCACCCCTGGTTGCACAACACCAGTGATATGAGCATCTTGTAAAAATACATCCATAGAGCTGAAGTAACACAGGGCTGCTGGTCAGTAAAAACATAACTTTCATGTACTTAGACTTTTAAACTATAATCAAAAGGTGTAATAATAACATATTCCTTTGACTAATTCATCATTAAACATCAGAGATATCACTGTCCTCTCCTGTCACTTCTTTGGTTTTATGTAATCCCAGCACACCTGAGCTGACAGCCTCAGTCTCCAGCTGTGTCGGCCTGTGTGTGTGCGCAGTTTGACGTGTGTGCTCAGTGTTTTGGGGGTTAGCTGGGGCTGAGCAGAAAATCTCCCCCCGAGGCTCTCTAACAGTTTAATCCGTCATGCAAAGAGGAGGATTAGAGCAGACAATGCAGCGGTGCAGGTATCAGGAGATGGACAGGAGAGAGCAGAGCAGGAGGAGGGATGAGACGTGGACAGAGTTTATTTGACAACAAGAGAGGAGGTTGTGGGGTCAGAGGTGCACAGGATATGGGTGGGGGGTCTGCGAGGTCCTGGTGCATCCGTGCATGTGTGTGTGCAGTTTAAACTGTCAGACTCAGAGGCCTCCTGCAGCAGCTGTGAGGCATCACACTAAACGTTTCTCTCAAATCTGTTGGCTGTTCTGTCGAGGTCAGACTGCACGTTAGGGACACGCTTACAGCTCCATGCAGCAGTCAGGAACTTTCAGGGGCCACAAGCCCCAGTATTGATGGTTTGAACCAGTGTGGAGGGTCATAAGGCTCGTTCACAGGGACACTTCAGGACAGCCCTATTCAATTAGCGGCCCGAGGGCCACATGCGGCCCAATAGCAACCCTTGAGCTGCCCGAAATCAACTTGATTGGGACTTAGGTCCAATGAGAAAAACAGAAAAAACTTTTACAAACACTGACAAGGTCTTACAAAAATTCCAACATTATTACAGACACTGGATGAAACATATTCTGAAAGGTTGCTGTTAAGCAAGTTACTTATAATGCACTTTTAAATGTGACCAAAATCTGCACTTTTCTTATGTTCATACACACCTTAATATGTGCTTGTATACCTGTCAGAAAGTGTTAAATTTATCAGTTTAGTGTTACATTTAAAGAAACAGGATTTCAGCAGAAGTTTAGCTTAAGTTCTGCTCTTTATTGAATTTATGCCATTTTGTATATGGCAATAAATTTGTAAACATCCAGTGTGTTTTTTATCTATTTGTGTTTCTTTTATGAGGTTAAATTTGCTCACTGTCCAAAAATGTCCAGCCCAGCTCATGTCCCACATATGAAAATCTGACCCAACTGAATTTCCAACTGAATAGCCCTGCATCAGAATGATGCCCCTCTGTGCAGGAGACCAAATACTATGAGAAATCCACTGAGTGGTACCGAGGGTGACTTTGGGTCCAATATTAAGGCAACTGTGTTGTAGATGTTGCCTCAATCTAACTTCAGATCAACCCAGCAAGAGGCAGGGGCATGTAGAGTCAGCTAAGTTTTAAATGTTTAGAAATAGATTCGATTCATGTCAGAACTGCGATTCTTACCCTCTGAGATTCTGAATCGATTAAAAATGTTTTTTTTTTAAAAACATTTTAAAAACAAGTCTGTCTGTCTCAAGCACCCACAAACATGCTGCTCGTACCATTTGTCACAGAGTTCCCTAGTTCACAGTTGTATCGAGCTGCATGTGTGCACAGGCTGATGATGTCTCTTTATGTATCAGCAGAAGGAAATCCAGTGGGTCCCTTCTCCCCTTAAAGTGAGGGTGCATTTTGGCTTCTCCAATGTCCCGTGAAAGACCGAGCTGACAGGACATATTCAGTATGCAGACTCTGAAACGTTATAACTCCCCTTTAAGGATGTGAACGGAAAACCAATTCCAGCTGAGAATTGATAACAGGGTAACGCTTCCTTTTACGGTACTATAATTACCATGTATTTACATGGTAATTACTAGGTAAGTACCATGTAATAAGGGGTAGTTACTGTAAAATTACCATGTAATTACAAGGTAACTATATAGGTAATTACCTTGTACTTTAAAAGTAATTACCTAGTCAATTCCAGGCAAATACCAAGTACCTACCTGGTAATAAGTATTAATTACTGGGTAATTACAATGTCATTATATACCAACTATTTTGTTAATTTCCAAGTACTTACTAGGTAATTGCCATGTAATTTCTTGACAGTACCTGGTAACAGCAGGTAATAAGAAGTAATTACTCAGTAATTATTAAGTATTTATATGGTAACTATGTGATTATTAGGTACTCACTAAGTAATTATTATATTATTTCCTAACAACCACATATAATAATTCGTAATTACTGGGTGTTCCTTAAAGTAATTACAAGGTAATTGCATAGTTATTAATAATGTACTTATTTCATGAGTACCAAGTAATTTTCTAACAACTACCAAGTAACTACAAGGTCATAAATAGCAATTGCTGAGTAATTACTAAGTAACACATGGTAAAAACCTTATTATTTACACTGTAAATACTAAGTAAATATATTATTGATTATATTTATAAAACAAACATTATTGACTGTATTTATTTTGTAACTACACAGTAACTACCCTTTAATTGTACACGACGACTACCGAGGAAGGCTATGTATTGTATTGGTAAATACACAGTAAGTACTGTAAAACTTAGAAAGAAATTATGACACTACCAGTTACTTTCCTATTGGCTACCAGGTGTAATTACCAAGAAATTATAAGTTTCTACTAGATACTTACCATGTAATTACTAGGACATGAAGAGTATTTACTACGTATTACTAGGTACTACTAGGTATTAACGCCATGTATTTCCCTAGCAGTCAATAGGTTTTTACTACTTACCTGGTAACTTCTTAGTATTTACCCAGGAACTACAACATTTACCTGGTATTTACAGTTGAACTGTGCTGCAAAAGGAAGTGAGGTCTGTTTCCATGCTATTACCTGGTAATTACTTATTTGTTACCCAGGGACTACAAAAATACCTACATGGAAATTACATAGTTATTAAAGTGTGACTGTACTGTAAAAGGAAGTGAGGTCTGTTTCCATGCTATTACCTGGTAATTAGTCAGTATTTAGCCCTAAACTAGGAAACTGTCACATCACACAAGACACTTGGACCGAAAATGCCGCAAAACCGACCAGTGACTATGATACAGTGTCAGAGTACACTGATACAGAGTCTGAGTCTCCCCCCTGAACAGCACACTGTATCTGTCAGGACATAAGAGTTCCCATCAAAAACCACCATTACCAACCATCAAATTACATTAAGATGAATGCATGATTTTTACACTTCCTCACTCAAAACACTTCGCTGTGACGGATATACAAAAACAAGTGAGCTGCCAAAGATAAACATTTTAATCCAATGGATTTCAAATTCTCATAAAACAATTTCAAAAACAGTGCAAATTTTGGTAACACTTTATAAGTACACACTATTAAGCATTAATAAATATTGAATTCATCACTTATAAAGCATTTTTCTGACATGAATAATTAGTAATAACACATTTATACACACAATTACAAATGCTTTACCCATCAATAATAAGCTTTGGAAAAAAATAATAATTGCAGCTTATCAGCATATTGTGACTGTAAAACAAGAACAAGGGTAAACGTGGCCAAATCAAAACTAGCCAACACCAACTGCGCATCACAGAAAATTACAGTACGCAAAATAAATTCAAGTTAACAATTTTGTATCCAAGTACACAAAATAAATCTTCTAGTTTTTTATATATATATGTATATATATATATATATATGTATATGTATATGTATATATATATATATATATACACATTTACATATATTTTATATGTATATATGTATATATATACATATACATACACATATGTGTATATATATATACATTTATATATATTTTATATATATATGTGTGTGTGTGCGTGTGTGTGTGTTTATACATATATACACACACAAATATTTATATTTGTTCTTCTAGTATCAAATATAAAAGTTCAAAGATATTTCACTGTCACTTACTGTTTTTCTAAACCCTTTCTCTGACAAAATTATTCAGCCAGACAAAACAATCAACAGCAGAGAAAAATAATCCTGGCAATGTAATTTTAAAGACACGACAAAAACAAACTGCAGTGATTACCTCACTACCACCTTCAAAAGAAGATTCTTGCATTGGTAACAGTGACTGCAAATTACTTGTACTTTTTGGAAATGTTATAAATTAATCTGCCAAAAGCACCATCAGGGTGATTCTTTGCGAGCCACTCATTCCATTCAATCAGTGAAGGTGGTCAGAGAGCAAACCGTCAGTGCGGTTTCCCCTCCAGATCTGCTCTTTGTAGGATCTCCAGGCCCTCTCAAGATGCTTCGTGTGGGCACCAGCTTGGGGATTTACATACCACCTGCTGTGGTTAACAGTGTGATGGTTGTATCCTAGTCCAGAGAGCACCTGATAAGCACACCACTCGTCACTGATAACTGAAGATCCAGGCCTCACATGATGAACAATTAAAGGAATCAGATGTCTTCAAGATCGTCTCTTCACAAGGCGCTAGATGGGTTTTCTTCGTCCTTGATGATGCCTCACACCCAACATCCCAGAGACCCACTTCTTTCTTTTCCACCCACCGGTCATTCTTCCTCTCCCATACTGAGACATAAACAAACAAACATAAAAAACCTACATTTACACATTCTATGTACAACAATTTTCTCAACTCTCCTTGAAACTTATTTAAATTCACAATTACATTAACATACATTTCTTTTGTGCTGAAAATGAAAATGGCTTTAATGTTTATACTATTATTATTGTTATTATTATCATTATTATTATTATTGTTATTATTATTATTACCCACCTTTACATGAACTGCATCGTTACTGAGAGAGACCTTTCAGTGACTGAAGATGGACATGTGCCTCACTGAAATTTGTTTTTCCTGTCCTTTATGTGGTATTTGGCGACCAGTCCTTCTAAAAAGAATAGGAACAGACTGTAATTAGGGCACACACTGGCACACAGGTTAAGTTAGCAATAATAAACAATAAATATAATCAAGATGGCATTATCAGGTTACCATAAAATGATAATATAATCAGCACAACACAAAAAAATGTGTAATTAGATTGTAGTTTGTCACAAGGATTATTTGCTCAGACTTTTATTACAAATTTAAATTTGTCAATTTCATTATTATAAAATTACACAGTAAAGCTGTAGACCTTCATGAACACTTTGCTTTTTGTAGGGGGTAATTGATTTGACCTGTTCTAAAAGTTTGGTAATAAGTAATTTACTCCTCTCAGGTTGCTACTTTTTGAAATGGCTATTCATTGATATGGTCGTTTGTTTAATGAATTAAAGATACAGTTTTTGTTCTTCTACCTGTTTGTTCATATTAGGAAGTTAAGGATTAATTACAATTATGCAATATTCTAATTTCATATACTGTATATATATATATATATATATATATATATATATATATATATATATATATATATATATATATATATATATATATATATATATATATATATATATATATTACTGTTTATCTCTTATTCCATTGATAAAATTGCTAAATTGAAACAAATTTCATGTAATTATTTAATCCTGCAACATTACATCTCATATTAATCCGACCCAAACATGCACATAAATCAACAAATAACTGCACATTTGTTCAATTTACCTATCATTGTGTCTTACCGTGCATATCTGTCTCCACTGTTTGTACTTCTCTTCAGTTTCATGTCCGTATGGCAAATTCTGCATTTAACTCTTCTTTGAAGCAGTCTCCTCCTCTGTAGCCACTTCATTAGCTTCAGGGCATTTCTTCTTGATATTTCTTTCTTACTCACTTGTTTTAATCGAGTGAATCCACTCATTACCACTGAACCGCTCAGATTCACTGAAGGACTACAATCCCGCTCTGAAGACGTCATCAGCGTGGGCGAACATGCTTCTTCTGCGTCATCAACGTGTCGTCGCAGGTAACCGCAGGCGGGAGCAGACGTCACATTTCCCTGGAAGAAACTTAAATGTCGCCAATATCATGCTGAACTCTGGCAAAACACGAAGATTTGTGCGAAAAGATTGTTGGTGTGGATATAAGAGAGTCTGTGGCCGTCGATGGCACCAGTGGTAAGTACGTTTACATACATTAATCATGCTGACTGATGTTAGACCAGAGAGCATCACCTAACTATACTCTGGTTCAGTTTGTTCAATAAAAACAAAATCTTTTTTAGGAAATATTACAAAAATATTTATCTATATATATGAATTACTTTTATGATAATTTCAGCAATATAAATGAACAAGGGCTTTACATAAAATAAACCACATGCTCTGAGAGCTTCAGGCAGACCTATATAAGTATTTACATGTATGGTGATCAAAAATAGGTACATGACATTACGTTCTGAAATATCATTGTATTATTTTTTCTTTAATTAATGCAGTTATCAAATTGGGCTAAAAATAGTCATACAGGTAGGCTTGATAGTGTGTTGACTGTGTGATGCCAGAACAGTTTTGTCTCCACCTGCACTGAATGGCTGGTATAAATACAGTGGTGAAAGAGTTTTTCTGCAGACATTAAATCTCAGTTTTAACTGCTGAATCAACACCTTAGATGTTAGTATAAACCAATGTCTCTGTTATTTACGTCCCAAATGATGCAAGAAGCTGCTATGTTCACAAATTTGCTGCATAGTAAAGCATTGTAATTTATCACAGAGATTTCCAGATTTATTTTTACAATTAAAGTGTTTTTCTGTAAATATGGCTAAATCCCTTAGACAAAGGGAAAAAAGAAGTTGTGTATGTTCAAATTATGATCTAACAAAATACAGGAGATCCACTGGATCAGTTACAGATAAAACAGACTAGCTGAGATCAGAGGTGAATGAAAACCTTTGTTGGTACTGAATGTTTTGAATACACTTTAAAATGTTTTGTTTTTGTTTGTTTGTTTGTTTGTTTTTAAAGGTGTTTCCCTCGCCCTACTGCACAACTGAAAGACAAAAGTCAACCACAGGATTTGGAGATGTGTCAGCTGAGGGTAGAGGTCCTAAAGCAGAAGGCTGAAGAGCTTACCAAGGAAAGAGACTATCCAAAAGAACAGTTGGTAGCAGGTAAGATTTACTACACACAGTATGAACACACATTTAAATACACCTTGGTCTTACTTTGTTAGTTTATCTCTGGACACTCGAGTATCTATATATCTATCTTTACATACATATATATTTATGCCTCTTTGTGCCACTTAGCCTAATGTTTGTATTTATTTTAACAGCTCTTAAAAAGGGGGACAGCAGTTCCACCCAGGCAGTCGACTTGCCTTCATCTTCCCCTTGTGATAGCTCAAGTGAATATTCCTCTGATGCTCCATCTGACTCCTCCTTTGAATCATCCTCATCAGAGGAAGACAAGAAGAAGAAGAAAAAGAAGAAGAAGGGGAGAGAGAGAAAGGCCAAGAAGTCAAAGAAAATGGAAACAAAGACACCTAAGAGAGGTAAAGAGGTTTTTTTAACCACTCCATTACTTTGCTCACTAAATACATATTCAAAATAGTTTTTTATTTGATTTAGCAAGCGAATTCCATAATATGCAGCATATTTGCCAGATTTTATTTCATACATAAAAGCTATTGATTTTGCTTGATTACACTTATGCATGCATTCCTTTAAGTCATCATCTAACCATGATGTGCTTACATTTTTATTGTGTTTTTCTTTAATGGTGCAATTTTTTGTACTATTGACATGAACATTTTATTAAGTTAACCAGTACCACCTCTGGATCTTGTTCTCATTTTATGTGAACCAATTTACGTCTTCTACAAATAATTCTCGGTTGAACATTTATTTTCATTTTTTTATATTGTACCTTTGGTCTTCTCTTAGGCACTTGCACCTTTCTCACAACAGCAACCAAAATTGGATCATTACAACCGACAGTTATAGATACCGTTTTGGAGAATAACTCAGCAACATTAGTAAAAATCCGATCCATGTATGTAGAACTAATGTAGGACTCTTGTAGAACTCACAGTGCCACATGCTGTTAACCTTAATCTAGTTAATAATCTGGGATAACCCACATGCATCTGCAGGTCTGAGTTTGAGTTTTACAGAGCAGTCTGCTGAGCCCCAGTCTATATTCAGGTCACCAAAATATAACTTTCATTGTTTAATTCACATTCTCGCTCTAATATTTTAAATATTTCGTCAAGATAAACACCAAGCAGTCTTTTACAGCAACCAATCATAACAGACCTGGTCCAAGGTAAATTTAACTGCAGCCACAGTACCTCGATCTCAGATAGCATGAGATCATGCATGATTTTTACCAGGAAATAATCCTGAATATGAAAAGCAACCCTGCCACATTAAGCATACTTATCTTTCCCCAAACTCCGATCACCTTATATCATTAATGCTGTGTCTGAAAGTTTCTTTCTGTATGTTACTCAGCAACTGTCAAAACATGTTGGTTTTCCAATATTTCTGT
Source organism: Scarus forsteni (assembly GCA_036419115.1). Taxonomy (NCBI): domain Eukaryota; kingdom Metazoa; phylum Chordata; class Actinopteri; order Labriformes; family Labridae; genus Scarus; species Scarus forsteni. The sequence goes on along the minus strand of JAZDUH010000226.1, from coordinate 2,703,577 downwards.
AGTTTTGTCAACTTATTCCGTGAGCTACAAGTACTGATGTATCTGTCTTTAGACCTTTTGTGGATAGTTTAAGATAATAGCATTTCATATGCCCAAATGGCAACAGAGCTGTCCAAGAAGCTAAATTGTTTACCTTCCCTAAGGAGGTTGTTATAATTTGGTGGTGATCCAGATAACTACCATTAGTGAATGACTGTTTTTGTTCAATAACTGCCAAACTAACAATGATATCAGTATGATTCCAAATGCAAGGTGTAGGTTTTCAGGATCAATGAATCATATTATCCCTACCTGTAGAAAAATGCTATAGTAACTCAAATTACCGTATAATGCTTCACAAAAAATCTCAATTGTCACAGAAAATAAAGCAGTTATTTAGGAAACAATTACCCTATTCAACTTGTTTTTAGGTTTCTTGCTCTGAATATTTGAGAGTTCTGTCCTCCGAACACAATTCTATCCTGGATGCCTTCTGTGTTCTGTTGGCAAGACCAATACCTGGGTTTAATCACGATGCTGAAAAGGGTCTCGTGGCTCTATTTTCTTGAAAGTATTGCCTCTTCATTGAAAGTGACAAGAAATTTGTGTAAGTGTCACCATTTTTTTGTTACTTTGGATAACCCTAATTCTTTGTCCTCTGAATTGCAGCCAAAAATTCTGCTCAGGTGGTGGCCCGTTACAAAAAAGTTCTACGGCTGTTCATTCAAGGAAGGACCATGTCTGCTGCTTTCAAGAATGTTGGGGTGAACCAGAACACTGCTGTTGTCAGCGCTCCAATCGCAGAGCTGTTCGTTGCTGCTCCCAGTAAATACAAGGAACTCCTGTAAAACTATAACAGTCAGATGAAACTCAGTGTGTTCGCCACACAGTGTGCCACTTCAATTCAGGAGGACACAGACATAGCTGAAAAAGTTAAAGCCTTCAAGGTTTCCGGGAAACTCCTTCCCCTAAAAAAAAAGTAGGCTACAGTGCTGAATGTTGAATCAAAGTTCATTGTTGAAGTTGGACACTCTTGAAGATTTTCTTTTGATTTTTCACAACATTTTTTATTTGTATAATAATTTTATGGGGTATTAAGTGTATTTATTTTAGGGGTTAAATTATCATTTTTGAATTTTTACTCAGTGAAAGGGTTAAGAATAACACCAAATGACAGCGAAATATTTCTGAACTTTTTTTTGATACTAGCAGAACATCTTTTATTTATATATATATATATATATATATATATATATATATATATATATATAGATATATATATATATATATACACATATATATACATACACATATATATATATATATATGTATATATATATACACATATATATATGTATATATATATATACATATATATGTATATATATATATATACACATATATATATATGTATATATATATATATATATATATGTATATATATATATACACATATATATATGTATGTATATATACTTATATATGTATGTATATATATATGTCTGTGTGTATATATATGTGTATATATATATGTATATATATATGTGTGTGTGTGTATATATATATATATATATGTATGTATATATATATGTATATGTATGTGTATATATATATATATATATATGTATATATATATATATATATTGTTCATGTTGCACAGTCACAATATGCTGATAGGCTGCAATTATTTTTTTTTCTAAAGCTTATTATTGATGGGTAAAGCATTTGTAATTGTGTGTATAAATGTGTTATTACTAAATAATCATGTCAGAAAAATGCTTTATAAATGATGAATTCAGTAAAATCCTTTACTGATATGCTTATTTATGATGAGTAAATTTTTTATAATTCCGTGTATAAATGTGTTATTACTAATTATTCATGTCAGAAAAATGCTTTATAAGTGATGAATTCAATATTTATTAATGCTTAATAGTGTGTACTTATAAAGTGTTACCAAAATTTGCACTGTTTTTGAAATTGTTTTATGAGAATTTGAAATCCATTGGATTAAAATGTTTATCTTTGGCAGCTCACTTGTATTTGTATATCCGTCACAGCGAAGTGTTTTGAGTGAGGAAGTGTAAAAATCATGCATTCATCTTAATGTAATTTGATGGTTGGTAATGGTGGTTTTTGATGGGAACTCTTATGTCCTGACAGATACAGTGTGCTGTTCAGGGGGGAGACTCAGACTCTGTATCAGTGTACTCTGACACTGTATCATAGTCACTGGTCGGTTTTGCGGCATTTTCGGTCCAAGTGTCTTGTGTGATGTGACAGTTTCCTAGTTTAGGGCTAAATACTGACTAATTACCAGGTAATAGCATGGAAACAGACCTCACTTCCTTTTACAGTACAGTCACACTTTAATAACTATGTAATTTCCATGTAGGTATTTTTGTAGTCCCTGGGTAACAAATAAGTAATTACCAGGTAATAGCATGGAAACAGACCTCACTTCCTTTTGCAGCACAGTTCAACTGTAACTACCAGGTAAATGTTTTTTGTGATCAATTTTTTATTGATTTTTCTATTTAGTTTAAAACAGAGATGTGGCAAGCATCAATTAGACAATAATAACAACAGCAACAGAGAGAAAATAATGGTAGTGTAGCATAACAAACGAAAAATAAATAGATAAATAGCAATGGCAGTACAAATCAATAATATTGAGTGTTGACAAATAAGAAAAAGAGAGAAAAAAAAAAAGAATGATACACAGATAAAATAATAATAATGAAAAATAAATAGACAACCCCCCTCCCGCCCCCCAAATCCCAAGGGGTCCACAGGCTTTGTCTTTATGAGGTACACTGATGTTCATACAGACACACATATGAACCCACATATACATATAGCAAATCAGAAACAAGTCTCAACCAATACTGCCCTCAAAACCAAACGCCTATAGGGCCCTTGAATGGGGGCTGGACCACTTGAATGGGGTCAATGTCATGACAGAGTCAATACCCAGGAGAGAGAAAAGGAAAAAAAACAAACAAACAAACAAACAAACAAACAAACAGAAAACAAGGAGAAATAAATGAGAAAATATATACAAGGGGTGCCACATCCCCACATCCCCACCCTCCCCCCTCCCACCCACAGGACCCAAAGTAAGAAGAGGAGATGGCTACAGTAAAGATTTTAGAGTGGAGATGGCATCATCCCAACATGAAATGTTTTCAGGTTTGGCTCCGTGCAAGTTAGCTGCCCAACGTTCCAAAATGGCTATATCTATGAAATCTAATAACCATTTATTTATGGATAGCAAATGAGGGGGTTTCCATCTACATGCTATCAGCCTTTTAGCGGCGGTGAGACCAGCAAAAAAAAGGCGTTTAAGTTTAGCAGGTAGGTTCAAACCAGAGGAGTCATTAAGTAATAAGATGGTAGGTGAATATGGAATCTGCTTAGACAATATTATGGACAGCACACTACAAACATTCTTCCAGAAGACCACAACACCTGGGCACTCCCAAACCATATGGAAAAAGGTGCCTAAGCTCTTTTTTGAACACAGAGTGCAATTAGCAGAGGGCAATGCTTTAAATTTGAACAATGTGTGTGGAGTGAGATATGACCTATGTATGACATTGTCATGAATAATTTGATTGGGGTTTCTGGAAGAAAAAGACAAATTTTGCCAGATCAAGTGCCAGTCCAGATTATTGTCATCAGATGGGAGGTCCTGCTTCCAAACTCTGTCAAGAGAGAGTGTTTTTTTTGGTGCCTGCATCAAAATGGCATAAACCTTAGAGACCAAACCCTTAGTCTCAGTCAGAGCATTATGAAAAGGGTGTAAACCTAGTGTGCCCTCCCAAGGCACCCCATAAGTGCGCATTGCTGTACGCAACTGAAGATAAAAGAAAAAGGAGGAACCAGGCAAGTTAAAGACTGTCTGAATGTCTGAGAATGAACGGAGACCTTCACCCCCAAAAATATCAGATAGTATAAATACACCGTTATTTGCCCAACTGGAAAAATATATAGGACGCCCTCCCAACTGAAGACGAGAATTAAAAAATATGGGTGACTGGAGATACCAATTGGGAGACACTTTACAATATTTTTCCACAGCACTCCAAGTGGAAATTAGCTCGGTGATGACAGACCCAAATTTCAGCTTAGATTGTTTAATAGAGATATTGGAGTAAATAAGATCTTGTAATCGGTGAGGCTGGACAATACTTTCCTCAATGGGACGCCAAGATACACAAGATGCTGTGTCAAACCAGGTGGAGAGAGGGCGCAGCACAAAGGACCAATGATACAATTGAAAGTTTGGAATTCCTAAACCGCCAGATTCCTTTGGTCTCTGTAGGACAGATAATTTAATTCTGGGTCTTTTACCAGCCCAAATAAATTTAGAAAGTAGGGAGTGAATTTTCTTCCAATAACCTTTGGGAGGTGCCAGAGGCAGCATAGAACTAACAAAATTTATTCGAGGGAGAGTATTCATTTTAATCACTGAGATGCGGGAATGAAAAGAGAGAAATGAGGAGCTCCATTTTTGAAGACTAGTTTCCACCTCTGCAAATACTTTCTTATAATTGTTAGTCACTGTGGCTGAAACTGTAGGAAAAATTGAGACTCCTAGATATTTAAAAGTCTGGACAACTGGTATGTTTAATGTGGCTGCGGTAATAGGAACCTGTCCAGTAGAAGAGTTCAGAGGTAATAATGCAGATTTCTCCCAATTGATTTTGTATCCTGAAACCTGGCCAAAATCCTTGAAGATGTTTAAAAGGTGAGGAAGACTATGAGGAATATTATGGAGGAAAAGAAGTATGTCATCTGCATACAATGATATAAAGTGTTTGGTATTATGTATAACAATAGGGTTATGACTGATTGACTGCCGGACTGCCTGGGCAAGAGGCTCAAGAGATAAAACAAACAACAAAGGCGAGAGGGGGCAACCCTGTCGAGATCCTCTAGATATGGGAAATTGCCTAGAACAGGTGCTCCCTGTCAACACCATTGCAGTTGGGTCATTATATAAAGTTTGAATCATAGATAAAAAGTTATGTCCAAAGCCCATATGATGCAGAACCTGCCACAGAAAATGCCACTCCAGACGATCAAATGCCTTCTCTGCATCAAGCGACAAAATGGCATTTAGAGAATCTCTTGAGTTGGAAGCTTCTATGATGTGGAGGCGGCGGACATTATCTGAGGCAAGGCGCTTCTTAATGAATCCAGTCTGATCTGCATGAATTAAAGTAGACAAATGTGGTTCCAATCGGGAAGCTAAGACTTTGGCAAATAACTTAGTATCAGCATTTAAAATAGAAATAGAATGTAACTCGAGCACTCAGATGGATCCTTACCCTTTTTTAAGAGTAAAGAAATGATAGCGATATTAGTATTCTTGAGGAAAGAACCATTATTGATTGTAGAATGAATCATCTCCAGTAAAAGAGGACCAGTTTGGGGCCAGAAGGCCAGATAGAACTCTGGGGGTATACCATCAAGACCTGGGGATTTATTCTTACTCATGCTGACTAGGGCTTTGTGCAATTCGCTCAGGGTTATTGGAGCATCAAGTTCAAGGGCAGATTCATAAGAAAGCCTTGGAAGTTGAAGGGGGTTCAAAAAGCTTTTGCAAGCATGCTCATTATAAATACACTCAGTAGAGTATAAATTGGAGTAAAATGAGCAAAAGATATCATTAACCTCAGTTGGAGCAAAGCACAATTTACCTGAGGAAGATTTAGCAGATGATATGTTAGCCAATTGTTCATTGGTTTTAAGTTTCAAAGCCAATAAATGACTTGGTTGGGCACTATACAAGTAATCAAGTTGCCTTGTCCTATGAATCAGAAAATCAGATTTGTTCCTGAGTAGTTGGTTAAGGTCTTTAATTAACAGGTCTCGCTCGAGAATAAGGTCAGAGGTAGCGTTCAGAGACAAAGAACTCTCTAAAGTTGCAATTCTATTTTCTAAATCTACAATATGCTGCCATCTTGTTTTGTTTAGATTAGAAGCAAATCCAATTGTTTTGTCCCTTATGAACCCTTTTACAGCTGACCAGAGTACCCTGGGATCGTCAACAGAGGGTCTGTTTATTGCTAAAAATTGGTCCAGTTGTTCTTTCATATCCCTTAGGAAAGATTCATTCTGCAATAGAGTGGCATTAAACCGCCAGCGGGCCGCTCTTTTAAAACCAGAAGGGATTGCCAGTTTGCCAAATACCGCCCTATGGTCAGAAAGAGACATAGGAAGAAGAGCGAAATCAGAAGTTTTTTCAAATAAATGTTTAGAAATGAAAATATAATCTATACGAGAAAAAGTTCTGTGACGAGATGAGAAACAGGAGAACTCCCTTAGAGAGGGATTAGCTGTCCGCCAGACATCTACTACGGCACAGTCTGAAGCCCATTTCCTTAATACAGAGGAAGCCAGACGCTGGTTTGCCCCCTCAGTTACACCAGTTCTATCTAATGAGTGTGACCAAACTACATTAAAATCACCTCCTATTATTAGACCAAAATCAGATAAATCCAGCATAAGTTTAGTCAGATAATCAAAAAAGCTCCTATCAAAGGAGTTAGGGGCATAAACAGAAATAAAAGCTATTTTTTTATCATTTACTAGAGTTTTAATAAAGACTACTCTACCCTCTGAGTCCTTCCCAGAGCCTAAAATTGTAAACTGAAAGCTACGTTTAGCAATAATTGCTACTCCCCTGTTTTTTTTCAAATTTGAGGAGGAAGCAATAACATGATAGAATTTATCATGGAGTCTGGAGACATCCCTTTCCAGCAGGTGAGTTTCCTGAAAAAGAGCCACATCTATATTCATCCTTCGCAGAAAGTCCAGAGTGCTTATACGTTTTTGAGGAATATTAAATCCCCGCCCATTCCAAGACAACAGGGAGACACTAGTCATGGGTGTCTGAGCAGAAAAATAATATCAGAAAAATAAACCAATCACAGCCACAACAAATGAAGAATAACAAGTGTGAAGTTACAACCCTTGGGTCCTGTCCCACCCTGCCATTAACCCACAACCCTGAAACATCTTTACCCACCCACCCAGCCTGCCTTCTTTCCCTTCTGGGACCCAAGAAGACGAGTCCCAAACCAAACAGGCTTCTAAAGCCCACCCTCAAAGAAAGGAAACAGATGGAAAAAAAGTCCATCCAGAGCCCACCCCCACCCACCCCCCAAAATTTAAGTGACAGTGAGGGATAGTCAGATAACCCCTTCCTCTCCATAAAAAAAAAGATAACCTTTATTTGAGCATATATTCCATAATAATAATAATAATAATAATAATAAAAAAAGGAAACAGAATAATTGATGCAAAAGAAAACTATTAGGCTACAAGCCCCAATTATTAATAAGACTCAAATATGGTTATGCCAAAATCAAGCAAACATAGCTAATAAAAAACTGAACAATGGAAATAATAATATCCTGCCAGATATAGATTGCTACATTAACAAAGCGGATAAGTGTTAATGTTCGCACAAAAGAAAATATATAAGAAAGATAAATTGGCTGGCCTTTCATGGCAAAAGTTGCCGATAAAACAGCTGTACAAAGTCAGAATGTTAGGAACGCCTCCTAAGTGACGTCCCATCAGCTCTGACGTGTCCTCCAGGAAGTAAACAAACCGGCATGTAGGGACTTTGACAGTACGGTACAGTAGAGTAGACAAGAGCTCAAAACATGAGCCTTACCCCAGTCATTCCGCGGGATTTTCCTCCTCTGGACCAAGAAACCTCACCGCCTCAGATGGATCACGGAATAGATGCTGTTCTGATCCGCGGATGAGTTTGATGACAGCCGGGTAGAGCAAGAACGCTTGGTATCCCAGCTGTTGGGCCCGGTGCATGACAGGGAAACAGGGGCGCCTCAGCTTCGATGTGTAGTCGCTGTAGTCCGCGGTGAATCGGATGGTGTGTCCGTCAACTTCAATTGGATTATCCCTGGCTTCTTTGAGGATGCGGTCTCTGTCTGTATACCGGAGACATTTCATGATCAAAACTCTAGGAGCCGAAGGAGATTGGCGCGGGGGACCAACGCGGTGAGCCCGCATTAGCTCCGGAGGGTTAGCCGCCAGTCTCGCGAACCATTTCGGGATATTAGCATTCAGGTAGGCTAACGCATTCCCCTGTTCTGCTCCCTCTTTTAAAAACATCAACCGTAAGTTGTCCCTTCTGCTTTTGTCCTCCAAATCTGCCAGTTTGGACTGGATCTGGTTCAGAGAGTCGCCATGTATTGAAGCTGTAGTCTCCGCTTTCTTTATGCGCTCTTGAAGTTTGGCGGAGATGATACGTTGTTTGTCAATCTCCTCGGTGTGTTTGTTCAGAGTCGCTTGCATGTTACCAAGCTGAGTCTCTATGCGGTCAAATCTTTCGTTGGCATTCTTCTCAGCTTTGTTGAAGTGTTTCATAAGAACAGCTTCAAGAGAGGCCATTGTGAGGAGACTCTCAGATTCCTCCTCTTCATCCTCACACACCAGTTTTTTAAAAGCGTCTTTAGATCTACTATTGTTCCGACTTTGTCTCGACATGGCAGAGAGCACAGGTTTTAAGCTTTCGAATGATGAAAGTTAAGAAAAGATTCCAAAACCTGAAAATGA
>JAZDUH010000226.1:2462500-2690000 GCA_036419115.1 Scarus forsteni | reverse complement strand
GGTAAACTTTGTTATTTTTTGCAAATATTAGCTCATTTGGAATTTGATGCCTGCAACATGCTTCAAAAAAGCTGGCACAAGTGGCAAAAAAGACTGAGAAAGTTGAGGAATGCTCATCAAACACTTATTTGGAACATCCCACAGGTGAACAGGCTAATTGGGAACAGGAGGGTGTCATGATTGGGTATAAAAGCAGCTTCCCTCTAATGTTCAGTCATTCACAAACAAGGATGGGGCGAGGGTCACCACTTTGTGAACAAATGCGTGAGCAAATTGTCCAACAGTTTAAGAACAACATTTCTCAACCAGCTATTGCAAGGAATTTAGGGATTTCATCATCTACGGTCCGTAATATCATCAAAAGGTTCAGAGAATCTGGAGAAATTACTGCACGAAAGCGGCAAGGCCCAAAACCAACATTGAATGCCCGTGACCTTCGATCCCTCAGGCCGTACTGCATCAAAAACCGGCATCACTGTGTAAAGGATATCACCACATGGGCTCAGGAACACTTCAGAAAACCACTGTCAGTAACTACAGTTACTGACATCTGTAAGTGCAAGTTAAAACTCTACTATGCAAAGCCAAAGCCATTTATCAACAACACCCAGAAACACCACCGGCTTCGCTGGGCCCGAGCTCATCTAAGATGGACTGATGCAAAGTGGAAAAGTGTTCTGTGGTCTGACCAGTCCACATTTCAAATTGTTTTTGGAAACTGTGGTCGTCGTGTCCTCCGGACCAAAGAGGAAAAGAACCATCCGGACTGTTTTAGGCACAAAGTCCAAAAGCCAGCATCTGTGATGGTATGGGGTGTATTAGTGCCCAAGGCATGGGTAACTTACACATCTGTGAAGGCACCATTAATGCTGAAAGGTACATACAGGTTTTGGAGCAACATATGTTGCCATCTAAGCAACGTCTTTTTCATGGACGCCCCTGCTTATTTCAGCAAGACAATGCCAAGCCACATTCTGCACGTGTTACAACAGCGTGGTTTTGTAGTAAAAGACTGCGGGTACTAGACTGACCTGCCTGTGGTCCAGACCTGTCCCCCACTGAAAATGTGAGGCGCATTATGAAGCGTAAAATACAACAACGGAGACCCCGGACTGTTGAACAACTTAAGCTGTACATCAAACAAGAATGGGAAAGAATTCCACCTGAAAAGCTTCAAAAATTGGTCTCCTCAGTTCCCAAACGTTTACTGAGTGTTGTTAAAAGGAAAGGCGATGTAACACAGTGGTAAAAATGCCCCTGTGACAACTTTTTTGCAATGTGTTGCTGCCATTAAATTCTAAGTTGATGATTATTTGCAAAAGAAAATAAAGTTTCTCAGTTGGAACATTAAATATCTTGTCTTTTCTGTGTATTCAATTGAATATAAGTTGAAAAGAATTTGCAAATCATTGTATTCTGTTTATATTTACGATTTACACAACGTGCCAACTTCACTGGTTTTGGGTTTTGTATGTCTCCACCAATGTCTAAATCAAAGCTACGCCCTTGCCCATGTGGTTGGCTGATTGAGTATTGAACTCTTCACTTTTAAAAATCAATCCAGAAAAACATAATTGTAAGAGATTTTGATCTTCAGACTGTCAATATGACACAAAAAGGCAAAAGAGAGCTGAACAGCCTCCTGACTCTGAGTTAGCTCTCTAACATGCAGCCTGCTGCGCTGATGTATTATTTGGGGCTCGGGCTTTGCAACGAGCCACTCTCCCCATAGCAAAGCTATGGAGAGAGTGGCTCGTGGCAAAGCCACGAGCCACATGTATTCTTCCGCTGCGTTTATTTTTTCTTCATCTTGCAACCAAAATTTTGATGTGTATCTAGTCCTAGGGCTTTGAGAAAACCCCCACAAATCATATATCAAAACGTATGCTCGGTCCCGATCGGTGTGCTATGACTTTTATAAGAATTTCGCGAAAAAATGGCCAAGTTATTCGCGAAAAACTGCGAAAAAAGTCCCATTGAAAATGAATGGGATTACTCCTCGAACTCACCAAAAAGCACGACGGGCGGTTGCCAGGTCACCTACAGAGCTCATTAAAATGTCAAAATGAAGCTCTATGTCTCCTCTGTTCAGTCAGCGAGCCCTCAAATCTCTCTTGCGTCGCCCCAAAATCTCAGATTAGAGTGAAGATTCAAATGAGATTTGAAAATACAGAGTTAGAGAGCAGGCAGTCTCCACTCGAAAAAAACCCCGAACAACTTGCGATAACGGCAAAACGGTACCTCTGACCTGAATAATTTTTTCAGAAAAATGGATCTGAGACTCTTGTGCCTCATAAAAAAGAAAAAGTGAAGCCCTAACTCATTCTGAATTTAATTGAGAACCAGCTGTTTGGTCCAAAGTCGGGCTACTTCTCCCATTGAGGTCCATTCAACCTCCATATCTCTTGCCCAATCTGGACACGCTGTTTGTTAATCGTAATAACTCTGTCATTTCTCACACTATCTTCATAAAAATTACATATTCACGATCCCAAGACTTGCCCGACGCTCACGATATGCTCAGAAATCCCATATCATCTACGGTTTTTGAAATATAAGCAGCTGTTCGACACTGTCAGAAGTCATCATATTGTGATCATTTAAGACAGGAAAGTGTTGCATCTCCTCGCAGCTGTCCCTGTTACCATGACAACGGAGCCTTAATGATCACTTGGCCTGCTGCCAGGTCCTTCCAGGGGCTCACCTAATCAAGCCACACAGGACCAAGTCATTTACAGAACTGTATGTGACTTGACCTGTAGACTGTAAGCCCACAGGGCTTACAGTCTACAGGTCAAGTAAGCCTCCAAAAACTATGCATATTAGTCAAGGATTTGTAAATACTGAATTCATCACTTAAAAATCTTTTTTCTGACATGAATAATCAGTAATAACACATTTCAGGACACACTAAGAAATGTGTTACTCATCATTAATAATCATATAAGAAAAGGATTAGTAAATGTTTTACTTATCATTAATAAGCATATTAGTAAAGGATTAGTGAATGTTTTACTCATCATTAATAAGCATATTAGAAAAGGATTAGTTAATATTTTACTCATAAATAAGCATATTAGTGAAGGATTAGTAAACAACAAATTCATCATTAATAAAGCATTTTTCTGACATGAATTATCAGTAATAATACATTTATAGACACACTGATAAATGTTTTAGTCATCATGAATAAGCATATTAGAAAGGATTAGTTATTGTTTTAGTAAGCCGTAGGGCTTACAGTTTTCAGCCAGTATGCCACCAACAGCTTAACATATTAGTCATGGATTAGAATATTGGTCATGGATTAGTAAATAATAAATTCAGACACACTTATAAATGTTTTTACTCATCATTAATAAGGGTCTTAGTAAATGATCAGTTAAAGCTGAATTCATCATTTTTAAAGCATTTTCTGACAGGAATAACCAGTAATAACTCATTTATAGACACGTTTATAAGTATTTTATTCATCATTAATAAACATATCAGTAAAGGATTAGTAAATACTGATTTCATCATTTACAAAGCATTTTTCTGACCTGAATAATCAGTAATAACTCATTTACAGACACTTATAAATGTAGTACTCATCATTAATCAGCATATGAGTAAAGGATAAGTAAATGTTTTACTCATCATAAATAAGCTTATTAGTAAAAGATTACTAAATGTTTTACTCATCATTAATAAGCGTATTAGTAAAGGATCAGTAAAAACTGAATTCATCTTTTTTAAACTGTAAGCCCATAGTCAATTGCCATCTTTACAGTGTTACCTAACTATTTCACAGTGTCACTGTCCCAGCTGCATAGTGTAGCCAGAATTTGACTTCAGTTAGCCCAGAATGAGGTTAGGCGCATGAAGCACAAATATGTGCATGTTTGTATTTTGGGTTAAAAGGAAATAATCTTCACACAGAATATCCACCAATAAACACATAGTGTGTGTTCATGTATTTAACTACACGCGAAGCGTGCATGTCTTTGTGTGTTTGTATGTTTATAAAGACCATTGGAGCTCAGTTTAAACAAGACCCCCACTCATAAAATGTTTGGTGACATCAGTCAGATAGGGAGGGCAAACAGCAACAGGAATATCTAGAATACAGCTCAAGGTCAGGTGCCAGGTGATGATCATCACTTAATCAGGCCACACATGACTAAAACACATGAATGAAGTCTCCTGCCATCCAGAACTATTTTAGCATGTCATCCAGCTAAAATGCTGCTTGAGGCTGGCTTGTATTAAAATGATAAATCCCGGCAGCGGCCCGAGCCCCACTCACGATTCCCGCGGGAATTGTCTAGTTTTAATTATTATTAAAGTGAACCTGAAGTTTTGTTTTTAAAGTCATCAAGTGTAATACTGAATCAGAGTGAAAGATGTAAAGTGTCTGCGTGCTGAAACGAGGTCAGATGATGGAAGATTTTGGATTTGTCCACAGGCAGAGAGCTTCGGTTCATTATCGGAACAAAATCAGTCTTATCAGAAGTCTGGACGTTTCTCACGACACCAGCACGTCGGCTGAAGGAGGAAACGTGGAGACTGTGGAACCAAAACAAAACGTCAAACAAATGGAACAACAGCGAGGAGGAGAGGGCAAAATGACATGGAGAGAACAGAGGGTTTGATGTTCCTGTCGTTCCCTGAGCCGTGGTTTAAGAAGACGTCGGTCCGGAGGGACGGAGCTCGATCCAAAGCAGAAGTGACTGAGAGACGAGCCCGGCCAACCTCCTCCTCCTCCTCTCTGCTCTCTCCATCTTTATCTCCCTCTGCTGTGTCACCTTCACTCTATGTTCGGGGCCTCGGCGAGTCCGAGTGGCGCACGTCTGCCGCCGGGAGGGAAAATGTCAGCGTGTTTGAGAGACGGCGGCACTGCAACCGATCTGAGAGGAATCACAAAACACAAGAGAGCACGACGGCGAGGGAGGGAGAGAGAGGGACTGTCTGCACTTCAGGATAAACTGAAACACACGAGGAGACGCTGTTTTGTGTTCCTGTGGTTGTTTTGGTTCTGCCGATTGCCTTTGAGGGAGTGCTGATTATTGCAGCTGCCTCAGCGCTTTAACACAGTCGGACGCTCACAGTCTGAACCGCTGATCCAAAGCAGGATGGATACGCTGAGCGTCCGACTGTGAGCGTCAGTCTGACTGTGTTAAAGCGCTGAGACGCTGCAAGGATGAATGAGAAGGAAGTCGCGCCAGCTACCTGTGAGAAGTAGCTGATTCTGAACAAAAGATGAAGGTATTCTAGCGCATACTAAGTCAATTAAATGTACACACAGCAGTACACATCACCACTTTTTTGGGGGACACTTTAGGGGAAGCTGAGCTTCCCTTGCAGTCTTAGAGCAATCGCCACTGCGGCCACGGTGGCGTGGGCTGGAGCGTGTGCATGTGGGAGACTCCCGAGCAGAAACAGGCCGCATCGCCACAGCTTAACTTTAACTCCTGCAGATTACCAAGGGCTACGTGTCGGCTTTACGAGGTATTCCGGCTACTTCTCCATCAGAAATTTAATAACTCTGAGCCCACTTTGTTGTTCTTAATGTGCGAGTGTGCACGTGTTAATATGTGTGTGTCCATGACTAACAGAGCAGGTAAAGGGCACTTCAAGAGGAAACACCGCCACGCCATGCAGGCTGATCAAGCCTGACGGGGTAATAAAGAGAAACCAATGAAGTGCGAGGCTGTGAAATTGCTGCAGAATGACTCAATATTAGTGGAAATAATTCCATTTAAACACGGTTTGTTTGAGATGCTACATCAGCCATGTCCTGGTTTCTAACACGAGCATTAGAGGGATTCTGAACATGATGGGCAGATCTATTTTCATATCTGCAGTCCAAGGTGACAATATCAGTAATTACTAATTCAGAGGTTCATTTCCACCACAAACTAAAGATGTAACTCACCTCGGCTCTGCTTCTATCTGTCAGGGATTGCAGGACATGGGTGTCTGACAGGGAAATGAAACACCTCCTGTTTATGCCTCACATATGCATGACTGTATGACTGTCCAGGAAATCATGATATCACAATCTCAACTACTGATGCAAATTCAGCCAATCCTCACAGGTTCTGGACAGCCTTGTAATTTTGTCTAATCTCTAAAACTTCTCCACAGCACTGCTGATCATCCCCGCTCTTCTCCTCTCTCAGACTCACACATTAGGCCGACAATTATCTTTGTTATGAAGACGACGTATCCCTTGCACTTCGTGTTGCAGAATGGTGTGAAATAACCATCAGTTTAAAAGCTCTGTTCTGCCATAAACTACAGCCGTGGGGGTGGCTGTGTATGCCTGAGCTTTACTGAATTTAGGATGTATATGTGTCTGAAAGTCATGTCAAATATTTACAACACCAGCTGGAATTCTGTCCAGTTTTATTCTCCAAGGCGATCATAGCCCTCTGTGTACTGCTGCTGTGCCAACTTACTCTGTGAACTTGCAAGCACAATAGTTATATAAGCAGGTAAAATCCAAAGTTATAGTCAGGGGTGGCCTTGGACCAGACTGTAGGCTACAAATCAAAAGACAACAAAAGAAGGGCTGGTTGACCAGCGCTTCTCTGCTGTCTCCAGAATGACCTGGCCCCACTCCGACAGAAAAACCCTGAAGAAATCACTGATAGAGTTAACTTCAGAACAGAATCATTAGAATAACAGAATAAGGTCTAGACGGAATAATTGAAACACTTGCACACACTGCAGTAAATAGTCAAACTCATTCACTTTTCTAATGTCTATAATGACAAAGAAAGGCTCAAAATATCACAGTTTATGCCGCATCTTTTTAATAAACAAAGTGTTTTGCACCGGTCAAGAGGGAGAGTGCATACCATAAGATTTTTAACTAATAATACTGTTTTTTTACCAGTTCCTACAAAATATGAGATCTCTGAAAGGTTTATTTACAAATATTTAAAATAAACAGCTCACTTTCAATGGGCTTGAAAAAAAGTCTGGATTTCAAAGCTCTAAGCTCTCCGACAAATAAAACTTCTCCAGGAAAAAAACACAATTCAGAAACTAAGATTCACTAGTTAAACAAAGAACATGCATGTGCTAACAAAGGAGCTTTTCAAAGCTAACTACAATTGGAGGCAGGGAAGAAACAGAGAGGTGGGCTGCTGTAAGGCGGTCTGCCCGTCAACCACAGGCCGCCATATTTGAAGATGTTCAGGCCAAACAGCACCGCGTCCTCAGCTCCCAACCTTACCGGCCAAACAAGCAGCACCATCATGAGAAGCAGAGATCCACTCACACAAGACCACACACTCCCAAACACACGGGATGGAAAACAAAGATCCACGCAGAAGCAGAGCACTCACTCACACAAGCACAAAACACCGAAGCAACCAAATACAGCCACAGCCGTAACACAAAGTCAGTTTTTTTATAGCTGCAAAACTCAAAATAAAGTCTTGGTGTTCATATATAAAAGTCAAAGTGAATTACCAAAAGATAAATCTACTCTGGAACAATGCTGTTTTTGGTGAAAACTTCCTGTGCCCTCCACCAGCATCTGTTCTTCCAGGTTCAGGAAGGAGACAGTTTCTGAAAGACCTCTGCAAACATCTTTGGGAACTAACCATATACCTGACTGATGTAAGCTGGATCAGATCCACCTGACCCTTTGTAAAGAGAAAATGTCTCATTGCAGCATTAAAAATGATGAACCTACTGTCTCTTCAGTACAACCTAGGAACAACAGGAATCTAGGTTTGGACACTACACCACAATTGGAAGGGAAAGTTCTGGAATTAATGAAGTGGAGTTGTATGAGTTACTGGCATTAGCCTGAACTTAAGCCACAGTGACAGAGATCAGCTCTATGTCTGTACAAAAACAGTTGAAATAGAAGATAGGGTGACTAGAGGATGACATTTTTCGGGAATTCCCGTGGGTCACGTGATTCCCGTGGGAATCCCACTGGATAGGAGTCATTTTCTTTTTTTTTTTAAAGATATTTTTTTGGTCTTTTATGGCCTTTATTCGATAGGACAGCTGGAGAATGACAGGAAAGCAGGTGAAGAGAGGGGGGAAGACATGCAGCAAAGGGCTGTGGCCGGGTTTCGAACCTACTGCCGCTGCTGGAGGTTAGCAGTCCCCGTACATGGGACGGACGCTCTACCAACTGAGCTAATGTCCTCCCCGATAGGAGTCATTTTTTAAATTAATCTCATGATCGGGACGGGAAGGGAAAAAAAAGCAACGGGAGCGGGCAGGAGCAGGAACAACATTGATAGATGATCATTTTCAGCCGTGTTAAACAACCAGATGAACAGATGCGTCCATTTTTGTAGACATCTCTCAGTGACAGCCAACACTCTTGACCGCACTAGCAACACAAAATAACTACAAAAGTGGTTTGACTTCCTGTCACCACCGGAAGTGAAAAGCGACTCGGAGCGGCTGCCGGCAACACAACATAACAAAACAACATGGAGGGAGAAGACGACAAGTCAAAGAGAGCTGTTTACACCGACCAAATGTCAGGCATGTGAAACTTAAAGGCAAGGCCTTTTACATGCACTGAACTTTTACCTAAAATAAAAAATGCAACATTTTTTTCAACATGTTTGGTTTTATTCAAACGGGAACGGGACAGGAGTGGGATGGGAGTGGGAGTCATTCTGCGGGAGTGGAACAGGACAGAATTCATTTTTTTTACTCCGGCCCGGGATTGGGACAGGACAGGATTTCTTCTCTGGGAGTGGGACGGGACAGAAGTGAAAATCCACTCCTGTGTCATGCTCTAAGGGTGACACAGTGCTGCAGACAGGGACACCACCAACACTGTAATTTAAGTAGCTGGAGATGAAAACAAGTCACAGAATCAGTATAAGATGATGACATGCTGTTTTGAGCTCTTTGACAACAACTTAATTTCCACTGCTAAGATTTTTTCTTCCAGCACTACAGCTTGGTGCTGGATATCATGTCATGGCAAAGCCAACATCCTGATTATCCTGTCCTGAGTTTTCTAACTTTGGGTTGTTGATCCCATCTGCAGCATCATCTCCCATGCCGGTTCTCTCTGAATGAGAAAGAAGATCTCACTTTCATGCCATTTCCTTGATTGTCTATCGCCTGAAAATATCCTAAGACTGAAATAATGCAGAGCTTATTCCACAGGCTACGGGCACAGGAGCTTCCACCGTCTGTGCAGCTCTATTCAAGAGTTTCCTTTATTTGAAACTTCCCTTTCTCACTGCACATCCGTCACAGGTTCAGGAGGAAGTCAGGCTGATTTGGGCCCACCTAGACTTTACAGAAGTCCTACAGAACATACAGAAAAGAAGTCTGAATAATATTCATCCTCCAGACTCTCCTGAGCTGCTCCAACACCTCTAACGGTCTGACTGAAACCTCCTGTCAGCCGGAACATTCTTTCTCTCAATGAACATGGCTGAGGCATGTTTGTGTTGGTGTGACGCCCCCCTTCTTCTAATGACGTCAAAACAGTGACAACACCCAGATGCTGATCACGGGTCAGTTGAAGTGCAGTTTTGTAGGCTCCTCTGCCGGACCTCCTGATCTGAGGTCAGTGTTTGGACTCTCTCTGGTTCAGAGTCGATATCTGCTCAGCTGGACTCCACACGACCTGCAGGACCACAGATTTATTTATAGGACTACGACTACAGGCGTGTGTGTTTATCTGTGCATTCACGTGTGTCCTACAGAGAGCCGTACGTCTTATCGGCGCTCGCTAACATTCATCAGAGGTGACATTTTGTGCCGGTCCTCATTCAAGCCAAACACTTGGCCTCAAGTGCTATCTCGTGTTTTCCTGCGATCTCTGATTTGGTTGGACAAACGTCTCTTTCTTCTTTGCCTGATTCAGAAAGCTGAAACAACAGCTGGGCACCAAATGCTGTACGGTGCAGCTCACTTTATAACCCCCGGGGATGCTCGGTGTTATTCCTCATGGTCATGTGTTTGTGTGTGTGTGTGTGCATGTGTGTGTGTGTGTGTGTGTGTGTGTGTGTGTCAGCCCTGGCACACCTCTCCGTTCTCCCCTGGTTTGGAGCGTGTCATGATTGAGAGTGATGGTTTAGAGCGAGCAAATGTTGTTGATTCAGCTAACAGGACGGTGAACTGTGGAGCACTTCTGCCTTTACCTCATGGGTTCTGCTGATTTTCAGATCCTGCAGGAAAAGCGTGGTCCGACCAGAGCGGGCGGTCTGCACGGAGAGGATGAACCCAAAGATAGTCTGAAAACTGTTTCCACTGCTGTCAGACAGATCATTAACAGTCAGCCACTGAATTAGCACATCATAAACTAGAAAAGCACTCTGAGAGAGCAGACTTCCGCCAAGCAGCACTGTTCCAACACATATTGTGACATGCATCTAAAAACATTTCTCCTACATTTTTGTCTACTTTTTTGATTCCTTGACCATGAAAAAGTACATACACATCAATATATCCTGTATTTTTTTTGCAAGCAATCTGGGCATATTTTTTCATGGAGTTACAAACACATATGTTGAAAATGGCCCTATCTCCCAATGATAAAGAATCCTTTGAACAATTCCTGGATCCAGACGGTGATCCGGATCAACACCAAAATTGAATCACTTATTCCTTTTACCATGCTGAACATTTCCAGGAAATAATCAAAATCCATCCATAGCTTTTTGAGTTATTTTGTTCACAGACAGACAGACAGACAGACAAACAAACTCTTCCGAAAACATAACCTCCTTGGCGGAGGTAATTATAACTTTTTTCCTGCAGGATTCCATGGTTCCTAGCTTTTTCTTCCTTAGCACCTTAACAACATCTCTGAGATGACTTATGAAATCACAGGAGGGCAAAGATCCAACATGGCAGACTTCCTGTTGCAGAGCTGTTAGGTGTCACTTACTATCTGGTCTTTTGTTGTTTGTTACAATGACATGATAAACGAAACAGCTGATTCAAGGCTTTTTGGACTTCCTTTTTGTATGCTACAGTGTTAAAGGTTTGCTATGGATAATAATCTGTGACATTGGAAACTTTGTCATGTTTTATCAACTGCAGCAGGAGATCTCAGATTTATTCTTTGAGAAGTGAAAATCATTATCATGAATAGCAAAGACTTTTTCTACAAACACGAAGGTCCTCGATGACTCAAGTGGTGTCCAAATGAGGGCAGGCCATTTTTAAAGCAGATATTTTCAGTGTTTTGGTCTGCCATGTTAACCTTTCAGTCACTAAGGGCGTTTTCACATTAGGCCCGCTTGTTTCGAACTGTGCTGCGGCACGGTTCTCCTCCCTCCCCCTTCCCCGCTGGCTTGCATTCACACTGGCAACATCGAACCATGTCCGGGTCCACTTGTGTATTTACTCAGTTTGAAACAGCAGGGGGCGATATGCACGTAACTGGTTAAAACCTGCTACGGAGGAAAACGAAGAAGAGGCTACCATGGTGACCATTTCCTACACCAAACAACCAATGTTTACGTTTCGCCCTCTTTTACATTTTCCTTCAAATGTTTTTTTTATCGTGTTTGAGACGGCATCAGCCACCTTCTGGACCCTCGTAAATCATTGTAATCCTCAACCAGAATAAACAAATCGACAAATTGAGTGAGCAAATTATTCAACCACAGGATTAACAGGAAGTAATGCACCAAAAGTAGATCTGTTCAGACCACTTTGTTTCACACCAGTGAAACCGCACCAAATGTAGGGAGATGGAGCGGATCGAGACCACCCCTTCATGGAGGTCTCAGACCAGCTGATTTGGTGCCCACTAAAATGCGGTGGTTGCATTCACATTGATACTAACATACCAAATCCTGGGCCAAAACTTCTTTGGTGTGCACTAAATATGGTTGGTGTGAAAACACCCTAAGGCCCTGTTAAGACACCAATGTAAATGGCTTTTTGGGGGTTTGTGCCTTCTGTTTACACAAAAACACTGCCCGGAGTGCCTGAATCTGCAAACTACAAACCATGGTCCAGAGTGAAAGGTTTTGTCTTCACTCCGTCTCTGTGTAAACAGGAACATTGTTTAAATGAAGTTAATGTATTAACTTAGGTTCGGGAGCTGGACCACGCCACAAACCACACCTCCAATCAGCTGGCAAGCCTACTTATACTCAGCCACGCCTCATCGCTCAGTTTGTCTGTAACTCTTCAAGACGGACTGACCACGCTGCACGCCGATCGCAGAAGAAACTGAACCAAAAGCAACCACTCACCATCAATCCCGAATTCCATATTCATGGCTCAGATGACGACTTAAACTTCTCCAACTAGGCACCCTCCTTTAACAGCCAGATTCCGGCCAGAGACAGCCTCACAACAGAACCTTGTGGTCCGTGTACTGCCTGCCAGTCATGTCCATACAGCTTCCGACCAGGATACCCCCAACTCCCGCAAGGTCTGAAGGCTCGAACCCACGAGGATCTTCGGACAGGAGACGATCCACACAGCAGCCCTCCTCGCTACACTCCGACCGGTCATCTCCATTCAGCCGTGCATATCGGCGCCGTGCGCCCTCATCCCGACCGGCATCACGCTCTCAGTCCAATCGCCTCCATGAAGTGGACCATCGCCCGCCTCCATTAGTTCCTGAAAACGAGGGGCATTCCATGCCACCGCACCGACCATAATCCAGGCTGATCCATCTCTGCTCAACTTCCATAAACACCGCCACTTCATCTCACAGTCTCGCTTCCGGGTTCTCACCAGAGCCAATCATCGACGCTGCTGACGACACACGACCTCACAACCCATGTCACGACCTCGCTGCCAGCCCGCCTCAACTGCTCCCTCTGCTGAGAATCAGGTCGTAATACATTCACTCATTGACTCACCCTGCACTCGCAGGCTCACTATCATCCCGTGCACATGCATCCTTTCATCCCATCATCCCTTTCTTCTTTTCTATCAGCACAGCAGCCACACCTTGCAGCGTGGCTCCTTTCCTCCTGTCATAGCCAATCTCATGAGTTTCCCAGTAGCTAATTGCAGATAAATCAGTGCGGCTATTCTCAATCTACTCCATTTCCAACTAATCTATCCTATCAACCCTCCCTTCCCCTCCCCACCCCCTCCCTTCCCCATCACCCAAATGTATTTCTTTTACCTTTGTCAATCTCATTTCTACAGCTCCCTCAGTCGGGAATCAGGTCGTATTGCATTGACTCAACTCACCCTGCGCTCGCAGGCTCACTATCATCCCGTGCACATGCATCCTTTCATCCCATCATCCCTTTCTTCTTTTCTATCAGCACAGCAGCCACATCTTACAGCGTGGCTCCTTTCCTACTGCTTTAGCCAATCACATGAGTTCCCAGTAGCTCATTGAAGATAATCCAGTGCGGCTATTCTCAATCTTCTCAATCTTCTTTCCAACTAATCTATCCTATCAACCCTCCCTTCCCCCTCCCCACCCCCTCCCTTCCCCATCACCCAAATGCATTTTTTTTGTCTTTGTCAATCTATTTAAAAACTACAGTGGCTACAACAATAGCAGCTATGACTGTGGCTACAACTATAGCATTATGACTACAGCGGCTATAACCACATCCCCAACCACTACAACGGCTCAACTTCAGCAGCACCAGCACCTCGAGCACCTCTAGCAACTCCAGCTCAATCACCACTCCAGCTGCTCCAGCACAGCTCCATCAGCTCCAGCAAGGCTCCAGCTCAGCTCCAGCAGCCCAGCTCTGCTTCAGCTGATCAGCTCAAGCGGCTCCAACAGCCCAAGCTCGGGTCCAGTACTGCTCCGAACGGCTCCAGCAGCACCAGCACGGCTCCAGCACAGCTCCAGCAGCTACAACAGCTACAGCACAGCTCCAGCAGCTCCAGCACAGCCTGAGCACAGCTCTAACAGCCCCAGCGCAGCTCCAGCACAGCTCCAGCACAGCTCCAGCAAAGCTCCAGCACAGCTCCAGCACAGCACCAGCACAGCACCAGCACAGCTCCAGCACAGCTCCAGCACAGCTCCAGCAGCTCCATCATAGCTCCAGCAGCCCCATCACAGCTCCAACAGCTACAGCACAGCTACAGCAGCTCCAGCTACAACAGCCCCAGCACAGCTTCAACAGCTACAGCACAGCTCCAGCAGCTCCAGCTCCCGCTACAACAGCCCCAGCACAGCTTCAACAGCTACAGCACAGCTCCAGCAGCTCCAGCTCCCGCTACAACAGCCCCAGCACAGCCCCAACAGCAATAGCACACCTCCGGCACAGCTCCAACAGCTATAGCACACCTCCAGCACAGCTCCAACAGCCCCAGCACAGCCCCAGCGCAGTTCCAGCACAACTACAGCAGCTCCAGAAGTTCACAGCTCCAGCAGTTCCAGCACAGCTCCAGCAGCCCCAGCACAGCTCCAACAACTACAACACAACTCCAGCAGCTACAGCTACAGCAGCCCCAGCACAGCTACAACAGTCCCAGCACAGGCCCAGCACAGCTCCTGCAGAGCTCCCACAGCCCCAGCATAGCTCCAGCAGCTACAACACAACTACAGCTGCTACAGAACAGCTCCAGCAGCTACAGCACAGCTACAATACAGCTACAGCAGCTAAAGCACAACTAAAGCAGCTACAGCACAGCTACAGCAGCTACAGCACAACTACAGCAGCTAAAGCACAACTAAAGCAGCTACAGCACAGCTACAGCAGCTACAGCACAACTACAGCAGCTAAAGCACAGCTTCAACAGCTATAGCACAGCTCCAGCTAATCCAGCATTATCAGCACGGCTCCAGCAGCCCCAGCTGCTCCAGCAACCTCAGCATGGCTCCAATAGCCCCAGCTCATCTCCTTCAGCCCCAGCTCAGCTCCAAAAGCCTCAGCTTGGCTCTAGCAGACTCAGTTCGGCTCCAGTCGTTCTAGCACAGCTCCAATGGGCTATGCATGATGCAGATCGATGCAGTGGGCTGTTTTCCACGTATAGCAGAAGCTGTCTAGCGGCAATCTTCGCTGATCTCCCCAATCCAGCAACAGATGATTCAAAGGAAGCAGCGTTTCACTTATTGTAGTGACATAGTCTTCCTATATATTAGCCGCTACTAGCTACAATTGGTCTAAGTGAAAGTTGAAGTGTACTTGCAAAAATCAGTGTCCAGGCTCCATTCAGAGCTAAACTTATACAATCAATAAAAGCCACCTCCCCCCCCCCCCCCACCCCCTCCTGTCTTCCAATATCCAAACCCAGTTCTTCATCCATCTCCCTCTCACTATTCACCCCTCCCGCCTTCATCCCTTCCCAACTTTGCCCCATCAACCTCCACTCCCAGAACCAGGTTCTGATCACTCTCCCACCTTTCCTCTCTCCTTCCCTCGCTCCCTTCCTCCCCAACTCAACTACCAGAATCTTCATCTTTCTCCCACCGGCCTCCCTCCCCACCTCCATTACAAGAACCAGTACTTTATCCCTCTTCTACTCTCCCACCCTCCATCACCCCCTCCCTCCCCACCTCCTCAACTCGAACCAGGTTCTAAATCACTCTCCCACCTTTCTCTCTCCCTTGCTACCCCCATTAACACCAGGATGTGGCCAGAAATGTCGACTAACTCAAGCCACTTCGTGCGAGGCCCTCAATGTAGCACTTTATAAACACTTTACACTTTACTGTTATCTATCATTAACATCCAACTAAATCCAAATCTTGGGTTAAACGATGCACTTGACGTATTCAGTTCTACGTGATGATATAACAATACAATCTAATCAAAATATTGTAAATGGTAATCCATCTCGTAAGAGGGCTTCAGGCTTCAAGTTTCAGGCTAAGTCAGGATACTGATCAGTTGATTCAGTTTCAGTCTCCACCATCTGCCTGGACTAATCCACGATAACATCCACCATCTTTTTGGGGGCCAAGGAATCCATACTCACATACTCCTACATCTCAGAAGTGGAGGAGATTCCTTGCAAAGGGCCTGTGCTTCCCGACCATCACAAACCTTCAATATCGAGCTAGATCCATGGCTATGGACCTTAGTTTACCTCCAGGAAGTAATCCTCCACAATCTCACTCCACATCAGACTGACATTTGAGTTCCTATCAGTTCCTCTGCTCCACCATAGCATAGGGCTGGACAATTAATCAGATTTTGATGGTGATTTCAATTTTGCCATCTGACAATCATAGAAACATTATAATCAAAGAAAAATGAGTAAAATGCCACACATTGTGGAGTGCTGTGTATGCAAGTTCCTGCGCTTCATAGCGCTTCTGTGTTCCACGTGCAGCCACAGCAAGCATGTGTGACTTATGTGGATCAATAATACTGTATGTGCCATTTGCTGGTTATTTAAATTGCTTTGAAATCAATGCTGAAGTTTTTAAATAAATGAATAATTGTGTATATTAATTGTGATTTCAATATCACTTAAAATAATCTGGATTCTTATATTTACCATAATTGTCCAGCCCTACCTTAGCATCAACTTCCATCCACGTTACTGAGAGTAAAGCAACTGTTCATAGCTTCTTCTGATTCCCACTCGGGACATCTCAACTCATCACATTCATTAGAACAGCTTATTATCCGTGTCTGTCCATTCTCAGCTGATCTCCATTCAACACTACTCTTTTGGGGGTCAAGATCAGCTCGGGCAGAACACGATGAGACGGTACCCCCACACTGAGTCTCGCTCTGCCTGGCTTATGACGTCCTTCCTAACGGCTCATCTCTCAACAAATCTCATGTCACATGCTCATCACTGTCATTCCTCATATTCCTAAACCAGTGGCGGCTCCTGAAAAATCTTTCAGGGGGGGCAACAGACGTGGTACTGGCTACGATCACCCCTTCAATAGCTAATAATAATTTAAGTCAGGTAGCTTACTTTACAGTGTTATAGTTTACTGTACAGTATTTTTGTAAAGCTAAATCAAGTTAATGTCTAAAATGCTATACATTTGGTTCCAAGGTACACACTTACTTATAAGGTGGTCCCGAATAACTCTTTGAATACTGTAATTATAACAGCCTGGTCTTTCTTTGTCAAAAAATGTCTTAAATGTCCATGGAAATGTCCTTTCGACAAATTATATTCACCCTATGTTCATAACAAATAAATGTAAACAAGTCTGGCAAGTATTTGGCAGTTATCTAATAAATGCTAAGTGTGTAATTACAAGAAAAGAAAACTGATATGAATTTTCAACAGGTTTCTCTTTATAAAAATTGTAAATGAACAGGTACAAATGTTTTTGAGATGATAAAAAAATATTAGCACAGTTCACTGCTTCTCCCCCTTCCTCCCTCTGTCATTTCTCAAAATGCCCTATTTTATTGTTCTTTTAGGGAGTTTTTATCGATCCTCAACTGGAATTTGCTTTTATACCCGTCCTTGGTTTTAGTGTGTATGTTAACATGTGCACGTAACAGTGAATATACGGCAAAACACGGTAAAAATATGGCGAATATACGGCAAAAACGGCAAAACTTAGGCAAAGGAACAACAAGGAAACACCCCAGAGTTAAACTAATGCTATTATTTGCAATACTTGTACACTTTTTACTCCGAAAATACTGATAATCCACC
The DNA here is from genome assembly GCA_036419115.1 of Scarus forsteni. Lineage (NCBI taxonomy): Eukaryota > Metazoa > Chordata > Actinopteri > Labriformes > Labridae > Scarus > Scarus forsteni. The sequence goes on along the minus strand of JAZDUH010000226.1, from coordinate 2,672,486 downwards.
GATAAATCACTCACGTTAACTTTGAATCATTTCTCTCGCATGCGCGCGCTGTGCGTCTAGTCCGAGCAGGCATCAGTGCGTATGACGTTATCACGCTGGGGCAAGCCCTCCCTGAGCCAATAGAAATGCATTGTGAGGTCCAAAATTTGAAAAAAAAGAGTCTCTCCATGTAAGTCTATGAGAGCGCCTGGGGCGATTTCGACTCTGACTGAAATCGCCCCAAGGGGGCGGGGCCGCTGGTTGGACAGTGACATCGCAGCGATAGTCGGGCTGCTGATTAAACAATAATATGAAGACTTAGACAGGAACAATCAAGGCACTATAAACTCTTTCCTCTTCATTTTTTTCACGTGGATTAAGGAGGGCGATGCACTATCGCCCACTAAGGGCCAGCCGCCCCTGTCCTAAACTTCAGTAAACCTTCAAACGTATTCATTTGTGGTGTGGTCCTTGCTAGTGAAGGGATAATGAAACAACAAGGTAACGCACACACCAAGAACAGCAACAGCTTCACCATCTGCTGAGAAAAATGTGAGCTGCTTACTGTGCTCGGTTTGTCATCCAGACAAAAACACCCCGACAGATTTGTCCTCCGCCCCAGAAACTCCTGCGTCTTTGTGCATACCCTCACCATTGTCATTTGTGAAAAGTTTGTCCTCACTGGAAACCGTACATCAACCGTACAAAACATGCATCATCAACTACCGGCCTGGTATGCACAGTACAGCGTTTTCATGGATCCATGAGAACGCGCTTCGTTATCAAGGAGTGCTCTTTATCACTCAAAAAAAAAACTTTTCAGTTTTAGAAGAACGTTGTTGTGTACATGTGGACTAAAAATGCATTTATTGGAAAAGCTGGCCAAGGTGAAGACTTCTGAAGAGGCATTTTTGGTGTCTCTGTGCAGAAAAACAACATTTAGAGTCCACTTAGTGGTCTCTCTGTACTCTGTCCTCAGTCCTTGTGATGCCACCCTGTGAGGTGCTCTCTGTCGTCTCCATGTGCTGCAGCAGACTTGGTTAAACTGGTTGTCTTCATTGATATCAGGACTGTTTCCATTTTTTCCACACAGGCTTCCTCCCTCCTTCACTTTTAAGGTGCTTTAAAAGCGCTCTGACGGTAAGGCCCGATGTTACAAGTGACTGTGCTGACTGTCCGCTCTGTGGCTGCCTTGGTTAGAAATGATGTTGAAGCCAACACATGCATCCATGAAACTTTATTAGGATTTGATCAAGATGATCATATATGTGGGAGTTCCGGTGACGATGTGGAGAGGAGAGGCTGCGTGCTGAGGAGGCTGTGATGCTCCAACTATATTTGTCAAGTAAAATAGGTTGAATGAACAATTCATTGTAACTTATACAGTTGTCTGAAAAGGAAAACTTATGAAGAGGTCTAAAAACCCACGTGGAAGGAACGATACAAGCCTGAAAATCAATAAACTCCTATCGACGCCACCTCAAGCTAACCGAATAGCCGAAGCTAAGGCTACGGCTACAGCTAGCAACATGTCCACAGCTAACAACTCGGAAGCGGACAACTCCGTTATATTACACGAGATTCGTAACATGAACCAAAGCCTGCAACAACAGATACAGAAAGTGGCGGAAGACGTGACAACAATCAAAGTTAGCTTGGATTCACTACAAGCTGATGTAGCTAAACTGGGCTCCAGGACCAGCGAAGCAGAGGCTAGAATCTCACAGCTAGAGGATGAGAAAACACAGCTCGCCAATAAATCACTAAGTATGGAGAATAAAATCACACAACTTCAAGCCCGCATCGAGTACCAGGAAAACTACAGTAGACGAAACAACATACGTATTAAAGGGGTGCCAGAAGAAACAGAGAAAGGACAGGGCGTGGAGGAATGTATGAAGGACTTGTTGCGGTGTTTGTTTGCTGACACATCAGAGGACCCCGGCGACATGATCATCGAGAGAGCTCACCGGACACCAACACCTCGCTCCCCTCCAGACAGACGCAACATTGACCCCCGTCCACGGCACATACTGGTGAGATTCCTCCGTTTCACTGACAGAGAAAAGGTACGATGCAGAGCAAGGGAGCTGGGACAGTTTCAGTGGAAGAACAGCAAGGTTGACCTTTTCCCGGACTTCTCTAAAGATGTGCAGGATAAGAGGAGTAAATTCACAGAGGTCAGACGTATGTGCGTGAAGCGGAGGCAGCAGTACTCAATGCAATACCCAGCGGTGTTTTGGGTCACGGCTGGGGGGAAAAGGCACAGGTTCGAGGATGCATCAACAGCAAAGAGATGGGTCGAGGAGTATCATCCAGCAGAAGAAGTACAATGACTTGTAGTTAACAAGGACAACAAGAGAAAATGTGGGACATAATGTGATATAAAACTGTAAGTAATACATTGCATAATACACTGAACACAGTTATTATTATGTAATGTGATATACAGATTACAAACACTCACCGGAACAACTAAGTAGACAATTTACTGAGTAACCTCGGATTGAAACATTCGTGTTTCTTTATGTTTACATGGCTTGACAAGCCTTGAACTCTAACAATTTAACCAGAACTTTAATTTTTGGAAACAGGAGTACACACTTCAATTCTGACTGGAATCTGAATATTATTTTCATTTTTATTTCTCTCTTTTCCAGCCATATATGGTTCCATATAAAATATGTCAGTTAAGGTTTACTACAACGCTTAATTTTTATATCTTACTTTCATATTTTTAAATTTATTTTTTATTTTATATTATTATCATTATTGTTATTTTATCATAACTTAAACTAACTGCCTTATCTCCTTCCAATTATTTTTGTTTATTTATTATAATAATTGTTTAGTTTTTATTGTTATTTATATTTTAGTTTATTTATTTTATTACTATTATTTATTTATATATTATTATTATTTTTATTTTTATTTTTTTCTTTCCTTGAACATGTTATAAGACAATTCTCAGACTATATCTAAGTATGGTAGTTAGATTTGCTTACAAGATGGTTGGAGCTCCAGCACTCTAACAAACTCGAGACACGTCATGACCATGGTTATACCTGGAGGGGTGGGAGAGGGACTAAAGGGGATGTTCTGTTCAGAGGGGTTTTCGAGTTTTTGTATGGGGAGGAGCCGTCAGTTTGGGTTTTGGTGTTATTCTATGCACTTTTCATGGACAAAAATAATTGTAGTTGATTGGTTCAGGATCTTCAATGCAGAAAAGTATATTAAGTTAGATTGTCATTGGTCCTAATATGATCAAAATCTCCTCCTGGAATGTTAATGGCCTGGGTTCATATGTAAAAAGGCGGAAAGTTTTAAATTATCTTAAACACAAGGATTCAGATGTGATCATGCTTCAGGAGACACATCTCTTAGAAAAAGATACAGCTAGAATCCATGATAGGTGGATTAAATGTGCATACCACAATAATTTCATTCAAAAAAAGCGAGGGATTTCTATACTGTTCTCAAAAAAGACTAATATTATAGTGGAAAAAGAATACAGAGATAAAGAGGGGAGAATTCTTATACTTTTGGCAAACCTAGCAGGACGAAAGGTAATTCTGGGCAATCTATATGCTCCCAACATAGAAGACCCAGATTTTTTTCTACAACTGAAGAAAATTATACTAGACTTTGGTCATTTCCCTGTGATCCTAGGAGGGGACTATAATCAAATACTTGATGTGTTTCTAGATAGATCCGGTCAGAGCATCATCAGATCATCCAAGACTCAGGAAGCTATTAAATCACTTTGTAAAGATACAGGACTACATGATGTCTGGAGACTGTTAAATCCAGATATCCGGGACTACACATTCTTTTCACACAGACATTCAGTTTACTCCCGTATTGATTATTATTTGATTTCACATGCCCTGATTGAAAATACGGGTTCTTGCAATATAGGCACAATAGTCATGACAGACCATGCTCCTGTCGACCTAGTGGTTATCTTAGGTGAGACACAAGAGAGATCTAAAGGATGGAAAATGAATACAAGCATGTTACAGAATGAGAATCTGTGCACTAACCTTAAAAAACATATCAAAACTTTCTTTGAAATAAATAACGGCACAGCTAATCAGAATGTAGTATGGGACGCTTTCAAATCCTATATACGGGGTATCTGTATACAGCAAACAGCTCTAATAAAAAAACAGGATAAGATAAAAATAACTCAATATGAGGAAGAAATTAAAAAGCTAGAAAGTCAATTTTGGCAAAATCCAAATAACACTTGCCTTACCAACCTAATCAAAATTAAATATAAACTAAATATTATACATACAAAAAAAGCTGAATATTCTCTCTATAGATTAAAACAGAAATGGTACGAATCTGGTGAAAAAGCAAGTAAGCTATTAGCCAGTCAGTTGAAAGCTAGAGAAGCTGCTCGTCAAATAGGAGCAATAAGAAATAAAGGCGGGGCACTGATTACTAATCAAAAAGAAATTAACCAGGTATTTAAACAGTTCTATGACGAGCTTTATAGAGCAGAGGGCGAACTAGATTTAGACAAAGCAAAACAATTTTTTGAACCTTTAAACCTCCCTAAATTGTCAGAAGAAGATATTAAATACCTGGAACAACCAATCACACTTGAAGAGGTGAATAAAATAATACAATCCCTGCCCTCTGGAAAAACACCAGGTATAGATGGGATTCCAAATGAATTCTATAAGCAGTTTGCAAAGGATGTTGGCCCTGAGTTACTTAAAACATTTAGTTCAGCCATTAATATGAGACAACTTCCAAGTTCTATGACAGAGTCAGTAATCACCCTTATACTGAAAAAGGGGAAAGACCCTCTGGACTGTGGAAGTTATAGGCCTATCAGCCTCCTATGCTGTGACGAAAAAATATTTACAAAAATATATGCAGTTAGAATGAATAAAGTAGTAACTTCTATTATTCATCCTGATCAGGTGGGATTTGTGAAAGGCAGGACCTCCTCAGATAGTTTCAGACGCTTATTTCATCTAATATGGAAGGTCAAAGACTTGGGCACTCCAGTAGCTGCACTATCTTTAGATGCAAACAAAGCATTCGATCGGGTTAGCTGGAGCTACCTCATCTTTGCCTTACAAGAATTTGGTTTTGGTTTGGGATTCCAGAATATTATTAAACTCATTTATAACCAATCTAAATCCATGGTTACAACTAACGGTCTGAGATCAGACACTTTTGCAGTAAAACGAGGGACAAAACAGGGAGACCCACTTTCACCTCTCTTGTTTATCATAGCACTGGAACCCCTTACAGAAGCTGTGAGATCAAACAAATTAATCACAGGAATAACGATGGGGGGTCAAGAAAACAAATTATTAATTTTTGCAGACGATATAATGGTCATGGTATCAGAGCCCCAAAAATCGATACCAATAATTCTAGAAACGATTAACTTGTTTTCATCTATATCCGGATACACGATAAATTGGGATAAGTCTGAAGTAATGCCGCTTTCCAAAGGCTGCTACAAAAATAACTTCCTAAACTGGAAATTCAAATGGGTAGCTAAAAATTTAAAATACCTTGGAATACTTTTGAACCCAGGATTAGAGAATATAGTATTGGATAATTTCAACCCAGTTTTGACCAAGATAGAACTTTTATTCAAGGGATGGGATAAATTACAATTATCATTATGGGGGAGAATACAAGCTATAAAAATGGTGGTAACCCCGAAGTTGAATTATCTTTTAAATATGATACCATTAAATATACCAATAACTCTTTTTAAAGCCATAGACAAAATGTTCAATCAATTTATATGGGCTGGGAAAAGGGCGAGGATGAAAATTACAAGACTACAAGCTAAAGTAGAATACGGAGGTTTAAGACTCCCTAACATGAAGCTCTACCAGGAAGCCTTTATAGGGGCTCAGATAACATCCTTACTCTCAAACCGAATGGACAGACCTCTGTGGGTGGACCTAGAAGAAGAGTTAAATGCTCCATTTAAAGCAGTAGATTACCTGAGTCATTGTTCAAAATCTCAAGGACAGAACCCAATAATCTCCAATACAAGGGACATTTGGCACCGCATTCATAACAACGAAGGTGTGTCTCCCTTCCTTACAGGTTCATCATCAATATGGAATAACCCTTTAATAAAAATAGGGGGAAAGGTGATCTTCTGGAAGGAATGGCATGCCAAGGGAATCGAGCACATTCAATGTCTCTACCACAATAACACATTTAAATCATTTCAAGAGTTAAAAAGCATTATAACTTACATAGTAGAGACTTTTGGAAATTTTTACAACTCCGAGATTGTATGTCTGGGTTAGTCCCCAGAGGAACTGAACTACCTATTCAATCCACAATTTCCACAAAACTTTTATTGCTAAGTTCAACACCTCATCTAGTGAGTAAAATTTACAATCACCTTATAAATGGGTTTAAGGGTAATACAAAAAGCTTAAACGCTGTATGGGAAAAAGACGTAGGAATAATTTATGAGGAGGAAGAATGGAGCAGACTGACTGGGGCGATGTTAAAACCTATGAGAGATGCCAGGTCTAAACTCATTCAATTTAAAATATTCAATAGATTATACTGGACACCAGTGAGGATGAACAGAATGGGGCTAACTGAATCAAACTTGTGTTGGCGTTGCAAAACTGATAAAGGAGATTTCCTCCACATGTTTCTTCATTGCCCTGTGCTTACTATTTACTGGCAGAGAGTTACAGAAAAGATCATAGACAGCCTTGGAATGAATATTAATCTTACACCCGCCTTGTGTCTCCTGAACAGTATGAATGGTAACGTTAGAATAAATGAGAAAAAAGCTCAGTGGCTAAAAATAGCAATTACAACTGCTAAAAGAGTTTTATTGAGGCACTGGACAGGGAAGGACATCCCATCTTACTCTGAATGGCTGAATGCATTAACAGAAACACCCTCATATGAACAACTAATATATAAAATAAATGGCCGGATAGATACATTCACAGAAATCTGGGAACCATTTTTATCACAAATTAGGAATTGACAACCAGAGAATGAAACTGAAACTGATCAATTAACTAATATATCTATATATCTATATCTATATCTATATATCTATATATATCTATATCTATCTATATCTATATCTATATCTATATATCTATATATATATATCTATATATCTATATCTATATATATCTATATATATATCTATATATATATCTATATATATTATATATATATATATATATTTTTTTTTTTTTTTTTTTTAGTGCATATGTTTGACTGACGGCTGGGGAGGTGGGGAAAGGGGACTGTTTTTTTTTATTTATTTTTTTTTCTTTCTTTTCTTCTTGTTCTTTCAAAGATGTTGATATATAATTTTAATGTACATAAGTTATACTATGGCTGTTTACAATAGATGACATCTGTATGGATACATACCAGTTTACTTTGTAATAATTTTGTGAAATGTATAACTTTCACATGTAAAAGCTTGACAGCTTTAACAGCCTTGTTTATGAATGTATGATGTACATTTATTATAAAACCAATAAAAAAAGTACAATTTCCGAAGATGATCATATATGTCTTGAATTGAAACATAAAGAAAAGTATACACAACAAGCCTGCTGTCACCAGTTAAGCAGTGTTGGGTACGTTACTTTAAAAAAGTAATTAGTTATCGTTACTTGTTACTTTCCCAAAACTGTAACTGTATTACTAACAGAATTACTCCTTAATAAATGTAATTAGTTACCAGGTAAAGTAATTGGTGCGTTACTTTTTTGAAAACTCTTTTTCTTCTTGAACTCTGTGTATCCGTCTCTGTGTCCTTCCTTGTTGTTACCTGCTGCAGCAGCTCTGACATCATCAGCGGAGTTCTCTGTGTTTTTGGTCTCTAGATTTTAGATTTACTAACAACAGACAAACACTTAGTTTTAGGACATAATGGACACTTCACATGTGTGTTCTTGCCTTTTACTTCTTGTATTCCCATCCTGAAAACTCCAGTTTTAAATCCACAGACACTCCAGACTCACCGTTGCTGCAGCTAGCTGTGTTGCCAGGTTTTGTCATTGAAATAAGCATTTTTAAAGAGAGAAACCTACATGAAGCGGTTTTAATTTTTATCCATGTTATATTTCAATTTCAACGTCATATTTCTTCTGTTTTGTCTCTTAATTTACTTATTAAACACCCCTTTGTTTGGAGGTGAAACATCCTTTTCTTTATACAGTAGTGAAGGGAGGGGCTGCTGTCATTTATAACTCAGTTATTACTAAACAATTTAACCTTGATTTTTGTAACCAAACAGACATGCTAGGCTTTTATCTAAGTTTTATCTTAACCATCTACAGCTTTATTAAGGTGAAAACAGTTATAGCTACATTAGAAATCAATTTAAATCTGACATTTCTGTTAAGGTGGGATAAAATAATTATAATAACCTCTGAATTAGTTTTATATTGATGGTAGATCATTCAGCAGATTCCTCCTGGGTTTGGGGGCACAACAAGCCCAAATGAGAAACTGCACTATTAGTACAAGCCGAAAAAAAGTGCTGCCACAACTCCCAATATGCACATGCAAGTTAGAAAAGGAAGCAGCTGTAAGTCGCTTATAATAAGCAAACTTGGCAACTCTAGCATCAGTTCTCTACTGTGTCTGTCTGAGCGAGGCAGATCAGAAAACAGCTGATAGACATTGTTGCAAAGTAACGCGCCACATTTCACTGCTGGTAACGGTAACGGCGTTGTAACGCATGGAAAAGTAATTAGATTAGATTACCAGCTACTGAGAAAACATAACGGCGTTAGTAACACCGTTATTTCTAATGCCATACTCCCAACACTGCAGTTAACACAGCCGCAAGTTAAACAGTAACATCAACCAGACATGGAGGTATAAATACGTTTAAAAAATAAACTGTTTTTGCAATTAAACTAAAAAAGATCATGAACATAGGCTCCAGGTCATAGACCTCCTGAGGGAGGAACCAAACCACGAGGGTCTAGTTCTAGTTTACTATGAAAATAAAGAACCGGCGAAGTCTCCTCTTTAAAGGCTGATATTTCATTTACCAAAGACCAGACTCTGAAGTGCCATGTTTTGAAGAAGTTAAACAACTTTTAAAAGAAACATACCAAATGTGTGATGGTAGCTATCAAACAATTGAAAGAGTAATTTTGGATTCATTGACCCATTAAATCTTTGTTTCGTTTTATCAGACAGCGTTTCACACAAATACTCTCCTATCCTGTGGTTTTCACTCAGTGTACGGTCAGTGTGTCCACACAATCTGCTCAGGACGTCAGCTCAAGATTTATTCTTGAAGAAGTGACACCAGCTTGTCTACAAATGATTCCAAATGTCACACAAATCAGACGTGACGGGGTCGACTGGTGTCTGTGTTCAGATTTATTATTGCTCCCTCAAAGAACAAAATGTTCCAAAACATGAAGAATCATGTCAACTTTAATGTTTTTAATTCTATTTTGTCTTCAAAAAACCTGATTAAAAATGTTTTTCATGACAAAAAATATGATTTTATTTTTTTGCCTTTATATTGAAGATAACAGGAAAGTTTGAGCGCTCACTGATAAATTCATTTAATATCTAGATTTTAAGCTGAATACTCGAGTAATTATGTAAACAGCAAAATGTGGGAGTCATCAGATAAATACAATTACCACGCTATAAAGATAAAATAGACTCTCTGATCCTTTCTAAGGTCATAATAGTTTTGGATTTGTCATTATAGTTTAGTTACCTCCGTCTGCGCAGTGCGGCTCATTGTTTCAGGGGAAGACCGGCAGCTACAAGTCGACTTTCTTCTTCCAGTTTTGTGCAAAATGGACAAATATCTATCGGATGAAGATGTTGTGGAGGAGAACTTTGAATATGATGGATGTCCTTACAGTTTTGAGCCAGTGTATACAGATGAGGAGCTCATAGAAAGGAGGAAGCGAAGGCAACGCTCCAGAGAGTACTGCGCATGCGCGAAGGGCACGTAAACAAACTCGTCAGTTCAGAGGTTAGTACAGCCACACAGCGCTGTGTGGAGAGACACAGACTGCAATGGAGGACCATCCGGAACGGATCATGATGGAATATTGGTGAAATTAATGAGGTTTTGGATGATTAATGCAGTTTTTAGGAGCAGCGATCTATGCCCTACGGGCTACCATTATATCGGTGTCCGTCGCTTCATTTTGGATCTAAATATCTCCCGAAGCACTGTTTGGATCAGGAAAGCCTTCTGGGTGAGTATATTGTTGTTCTTCATTCTATAAACAATGTAAAAGCTGCAGGAACCGAACTTTTCCTTTAAGCCTCCTTATGGGTGCTCCTCAAATGGAACGATTTGGTTCAGTTTCTACTCAATTTCATGCTGAACAACACTGTGGGTAGTTTTGGAACATCTAGGATGCAGCCGAAGATCTGGGGAATCCTCGCTGTCCACTGACATCATGACGGTCAGAGCCGAACAAATAGAGCGACTGCACAATTAGAAGTGAGAACTGAAATCCTCACATTCTGCTGTGAGCGACGGAGTCTGCGGACAGACACAAGAGGTGTCAGCAGAATGTGTGATTTCTGGGTTGACATCATTTTCTTGTTCTACGCCTAAACAGTACTATTGCAGAGTGCGCTGCCTTTGGTTTGGTCAGTCATGCCTCAGAGGGTACCCGTAAGTGTATCATATAGAAATGCTAAGTAGTACTGCAATAATTAGGCTATAAACATGTGCTAAATGATGTCGCTTTCGAGTAAAATGGTGGACGCTATCCTGGACACTTGGATTACAGCGCATGAGCAGTATGGAGGAATATTGCCGATTTTTGTGGACTTTTTGTGGACTTTAGGACACTGTTTGTTCGGCTCTGGACCGGTCATGATATCAATGTCAGTGGACAGCGAGTATGCCCCCAGATCTCCGGCTGCATCCTAGATGTTCCAAAACTACTCCACAGTGTTGTTCAGCATGAGGGTGAGTAGAAAATGAGGCCAAATCGTTGTTTGGGTGTAGTGTTCCTTTAAGTTTGTGGGATTTTTCCCCTTAAAGGGAAACTCCGGTATTTTGACACCTGGACCTTATTTTTAGGTTTGTGCATGCTCATATACTCACTCAGACAAACATCGTGCAGCTCGGAGTCCTTCAGAAGTTATTTAGATCCAACCGATGAGCACTTAGCGGGTCCACGGCAACGGAGCAGCAGCGCGGGACATAATCTCTGCAAAATCGCTCGCCTCTACCACAGCCCGGTTTGTCATTGCAGAGAAATCCTCCAGAGTAGTCAGACATATATTCCTGGATAGATCCATACGCGTGTCAGCCGGTTTCAAGTCCCACTCTGAGCAGCAAACACACTCCTCTTCTGTTGCTACAGGCGAACAATGTCCACAAGCGCACCGCCGGTTAGCATTGAGTCATGGACGTACTCCTGTTTGTTGTTCACGAGCCAGCTGTTCGTCTCTCTCCCTCTCCATTCTTCTCTCATGGAGCTCCTTGTCCGTGTACTCAGACTCAAACAGGTCGTCGTAGTCTGACTCTTCGGCATCAGATAAATATTCTGCCATGTTGCTCAGCACTGCCGGCTAAAAGTAGGTCAGCTGTACCTTTGTGTCGCGGCTATGACGTCATCAAAAGTTTGTTTACCAGGTCAGCTGACCCACCTGAAGAGGGTAGATGAGCTGACTTTATGATAACACTGGTGATGGATGAAAAAATATAGCCGAAATGAGCGATTTTGCCCTATATATTTGCTATATTTTTTCATCCATCACCAGTGTTATCATAAAGTCAGCTCATCTACCCTCTTCAGGTGGGTCAGCTGACCTGGTAAACAAACTTTTGATGACGTCATAGCCGCGCGACACAAAGGTACAGCTGACCTACTTTTAGCCGGCAGTGCCGATCAACATGGCAGAATATTTATCTGATGCCGAAGAGTCAGACTACGACGACCGGTTTGAGTCTGAGTACATGGACGAGGAGCTCCATGAGAGAAGGATGCAGAGGGAGAGAGACGAACAGCTGGCTCTTGAACAACAAACAGGAGCACGTCCACGACTCAATGCTAACTGGTGTGCGCTTGTGGACAGTGTTCGCCTATAGCAACAGAAGAGGAGTGTGTTTGCTGCTCAGAGTGGGACTTGAAACCGGCTGACAAGTTTTATGGATCTATCAAGGAATATATGTCTGACTACTCTGGAGGATTTCTCTGCAATGACAAACCGGGCTGTGGTAGAGACGAGCGATTTTGCAGAGATTACGCCCCCGCTGAAGTTCGCTGCCGTGGACCCCGCTAAGTGCGGCTACATCGGTTGGATCTAAATAACTTCTGAAGGACTCCGAGCTGCACGATGTTTGTCTGAGTGAGTATATGAGCATGCACAAACCTAAAAATAAGGTCCAGGTGTCAAAATACCGGGGTTTCCCTTTAAGAAGCGTTCCACATATCGTACCAGTTTTAATTTCCCAGGCACTTGCATTTGTTTGTCTCACTGTCGTAGTCAAAAAAATCCCAAATGGGACACTGCCAACTTTTGCCATTTCTTCCAAGTTGTTCCAACAACAGGTTTCGTGGCGGCACAGAGCACAGCCAGTCAGTGCAGTAAACAGGCACGTCCCAGTAGCCTACGTCGCTGTGATGGTGCCGTACGGCGCTGACAACTGCTGAAAACTGTCGTAAAATTAGTTGTGAAAATGTGTCGGGTTAATTTAAATCCTAAAGGCTAATAAATATTGTCAAAAACGATAACAAAGGACATTTTGTGTATAATTTTGGTTAATTTCAGTTAGTTTTGTAAACACAAGATACAGTTTTAGTTTACTTATCGATTTAGTTTTCTTTTCCAGTTTTTATTAGAGTTAACTGTAATGTATTTTAAATTGTAGTTTTCATTTTTAGTTGCGTTTTAGTTAACTATTGTAACCTTGATCCTTTCACCCAGTAACTTAATTAGATAATGCTTTAATACCATCTAATCTGCTTATAATTATGATATTACAAGTCTGAATACAGTGAAGTTGGCATGTTGTGTAAAACATAAATGAAAACACAATACAGTGATTTGAAATCATTTTCCATCCACGCCAATTCCTCTGAAAACCTGCTCATTCATGCAATTGTAGGTATTTTCCTTGGTTATTAGAGCCAAATCAACAGAGAGGAATCCTGATGACACAAAATAACAAAAGTATTGATTGAAATTTACAATTTAAAACCTTCAGTTTGGGCAAACTAACTAGGAGAGATTTTGTTTGGCTACATCTGTAGATTTATTGCAAAAACGAGAAATGTTGAGAGTTAGGAGGTGAAATATTTGGATGAATACCACAAAGACTTTTCTGCTCCCCAAAATGAAGCATAAATATTGGTCGAGAGACGAGGGGGAGAGAAGGATGGAGAAGTGCAGTTGAAAGGAGACGAGGGGGAGAGAAGGATGGAGAAGGGCAGTAGGAAGGAGACGAGGGGGAGAGAAGGATGGAGAAGGGCAGTAGGAAGGAGACGAGGGGGAGAGAGGGATGGAAATGATGTTGGACTTTAGAGGCTGCCAGTGATTACAACACTGAGTAATTGTTCTCCTCAAGATGTGATATCATGTTTAAGACTGTGAAGTATCAGAGACATCAAATTTAAACAGCACCATTAAACCATGAAAACATGAGGAGGGAGAGCACAGACTGCTGCTAAACAAACAGTAAATGTTAATGAAGAAGTTCATCCAACCCGTTTTCTCTGGAATAAATAAACAAGCAGGTTAACAGAGTTAAAACACTGATACTGAGTCACATTATCAGACTGGAGCTTTAAATACAGTGATACAAATTCATCAGAATATGACGCATTTATTAGAAGAGATTAGACTGTGAAGAAAAATAGATAAATATATTTTAAGAACATTTCAGAACATAAGAGTCAGAGGCATCTGCATGTCCGGCTGTGAACATCTGATCTCAGTCGGAGACTTGTTGACGGCTCCCTGTCCCATTTTCTGTCCTTTCCCCAGAATAAAGGCACAAAGCTCCTCCATTATAGTCTTAGCTATTTTGTCCAACAATATTTGAGGGACCCTATTCTGATGGCGTGAAGATCCTAGATGTGCAGCGTTAATTTGTGATTTTTTTGGGCTAAATCAGACTGATCTAGCCTTGACAACAAGCTACAAGGCGATCGCTTTTTCTTACAACCCTATGGCTTATCAGTGGCAGTTTCACACTCCAGTCCAACTCCAGCAACCGACTACTCACCTACAGTCGAGATTAACTCCTGCTAACTGTGGACCTTTAGCTGAGGAAAAGGAAAACGTGGCGGTATCTGAAGTGGAGTAAGGAGAGATCCCTTTAAAACCCCCTCCCAACCATCATCATGTCCAATGTCTGATCACTCTGTAGCAACATGGATCTATTACATCAAAGACATCCTACTGTTATGGTCAGCTGTGTCTATGTAGCCCCCAGTGCCAACATCAAAACAGCAACAAAGCTAATAGCCAAGGATGCTAATGCTGTGTTAGCCAAGTATCCTGGAGCTCTGCTGTTTATTTTGGGGGACTTTAACAGCTGCAGGCTGGACTGTGTGTTACCAGCACTTCAACAGTACGTGGATATTCTAGCAAGAGGGAGACATCCTCAAAGCAAACTGGACAGCCCGTTTTATTATCTGTGAGCATAATAACCACTGAGATTTATTAGTCTAAATTCTCTCAAAAATCTTGAGTCATATGGTTTTTATCTTGTATTGTGTGCACTGGAGTGAACAGGAACAGTGCACCAAGGAACGCTGCAGAAAAACCAGCTGTGTCTCATCTCTCTGACCCATTATGAAACTGAATTTATCAACACATGCTCAGATGTCTAACGGTTGAGATTTGCTGCTGTGCTTGTGTCTGATCACACAGATATCTGCCAGTCCCTCTCATGCATCCTCTAAACAGCAGAAACACCCAGTTTTTGCATCCTCAGGTTAGGAACACATCAGCTTTAAAGCTGGGGTTTGTAATCTGATTTAGATACACTTTTTGTAATACTGGTTAAAATGGTCTTTATGACCCGATGGTAATCAACTCATAATGTGTTCTTTAAACAGAGCAAAAAATATCCCCTATCTACAGCAGGAGTAAAACAGGGAAAACACCAACCAATAATCATGCCGGGACACCTGTTTTTAAACCAATCAAATCCCGTTGCCATTCTGCCCGCCTACTGAGCGTGCATTTTCCCGGCGTGCACAGACTCGGTGCGTGTAGCCGAGCTCATACGTATCAGAGTCCGCCGGAGAATGCTTACCTTTCAAGTTTTGTCTTTGAAAATAAGGGAAGCCCACTGTGAGCCGTCCCACAACCCCAACCAAGCTCCTAGGCGGAGCCTTGAGGAGATGCTATTTTCAAATTCATGCTAGTTTTCCAAAATCGCCAACCCCTGCTTTAAGCCTGAACACTTTTTAAATGGGAGTTTATTGTTATTTTAATTAACGGTGGGAGAGCCAAGCATATAAATTAAACCTGCATCAGACCAAAATTACAGAAGACTCCTGCACTTCACGCCAAAACACTTTGCATCAGACATATAAAATAGTTCCAATTATCTGAATACTACAGTAGTGTTCTACTTCAATAATAATGATGTACAGTCGAGAGGTTTATACGTTAAACAAAAATGAAGTTTCAGTTTTACAACATTGTGGCCTCTACCTAAAACTGAACTTTTTATGCCACATCAAAAAACAGCTTTAAGTTTGAGATTGACTTTTCCCTTCAGTTCAGCCCTTTTCCATCTTAAATGAACAAAACAAACTCTGAAGTCTTTATTTAAACCAACAGACTTTGGTCTAAGATTATCCTGATATCCTCCAACTCCAGTCTTCTATCATCTGCATAACCATGAGCAGTAAAATGAGCACACAGCTGGCAGAGCTGCTGTAAACTCTTCAAATGAAGTAAAACAGGAGCTGGATCATTATTCTCACTTTGTTTTAACTCCCTTTGGTATCAGACTGTAATGATGTAAGAAACTAAGTGAGCTTGGTGTCCTTTTCTGAAACATTTAAGAACTGAAGCTCCTTATTTTACATCAGACCATTTATGTTTTAATAAAAACTGTCCTTAAGTATGAATGAGGAGAAACTCCTCACTGCTCTGGTAATGACACGTTTTAACATGGAAAAGACCAAGAACACAGAACGCAAAAACAAAACTTAAATAGAAGCATGGTAAGGGACTTTCAAACTTCCATTCACAGAGTGGTCCTGCAATGATCCTTTTAGGGGACTCTCTGTAAGCCTGGAAAACTCCGACAGTTTTGAGCATCGTCAGGGCCTCTTTCGACATAATAACCCTCCATGTCCACATAGTTCACCTGCTCCGTGTGCTCTGAGATGGTCTTGGCACTCAGTCCGTCTCTTCAGCCTGCTGTCAGCCGCACATCTGGGCCTTTTTGCTGGAAATATATGAAAAGTCTTTTTCAGGAGCAGCTTTAACCCTGTACCGATCCCTGCCAAGCACACTGATCCAAAAGTGCCGAAAGTTTCAGGAATGTCAAAATACAGCAGGAATAACACTAACTAGTTGAAGACAAGATACAAGTCTGGATCACCACGCAATGCCTTTGGACAGCTGAGTCTCCACTCATGTCTGTCCATGTGGAAAACTACTCCGCTGGCATTGCAAGGGAAGCTGGGAAATGTAGTGACACGGGCCTGAAAAATGATGTCGGTTTTCAAATAAACTACAATTCTCGTAATGACATCAAGGGGGCAAAACCCTCACAGGAGCTGAGGAGAAATTAATGGGATTATCCATTATAAACTAAAATGGGTTTTTTTGAGGCAATCTGGATAGGACATTTACCTTGATGATAGAGTTAAATTGTATATATAATTAGAGCTGAAACGATTCCTTGAATAATCTCGATTATTCGATTACAAAATATCCTCGGGGCAAATTGTGTGCCTCGAAGCCTCGTTTAAAATATAATTATACATATTAAATAAATATCTGGACTACTATACAGTGCACAGTGTTTGACATGGACGGTCATTTCTGTGGCACAACGCGCCTGCTACCTCCGCTGCTGCGCGGCTTGTAAAATCATGAAGGAAGAGAAAAGAGAGGGACAGAAAGGAGAGAGTCCACAGAAGAAATGGCAGAGAGTGTCCCAAGTGTGTGGTCACTACAAGAAGGGACGAAAAGAAAACACAGTGCAGTGTGTCTGATGTCAAACGGAGTTAGCTTAGCACGTAGCTTAGCATGATAGCACGTCGTCAATGCTGCAGCACGTCAACAGTAAACATCCGGTCTGTGCGTCAGAGCGACACAACAGGATGACACTCATGATACATCAACAGAAGCAGCTAATGTGATCAATAACTGAGATATGGGCTAGTAAATAACCTACTTTGATTATGGCTCCGTGTAAAGGCTGGTTCAGAACGTAAATCAATGCGGAGGCTACTTGCCCAGAATCATGTGTATTTTGTTCACATACTTTTCACATCCAGTAACTTTACATTTAATTTGATTGCAGAGAGTAGAAGAGGAAACACTGACAGTGAGTAGAGGAAGCAGGTGTAGGGAATGTTTTCATATGTTATAGAAATGTACATTAGCTAGTTAAATGATCTTAGTATCTAAGTATGAGATTATTTGGTCCTAGAAATAAAGTAAGCAAAATAGGATCATCAATATGGTACAATAGTAAAGGCAATAATTTAGCAAAAAGAGACAAGTATGAACACAAATAAAATAAAAACAACCAAACTTAAAAAAAAATAGGCTACTGAAAAAAACAAGATATGGCCCAGGGTAAAAATAAAGGTATAGATTTTGATTTTGAGACCCCATTTATGCTCAGAATGTTCAAAACAAGAAAAATAAGTTGTTAATTTAAGTGACCTGGCTTTTCTGTTTTGAGTGTTACTAATGATAATAATGTGTAGTGATTCAATGTAAAAAAAAAAAAAAACTAGCAGTGAGTGCAATGTAACTGTTATCCGATTACTCGATTAATCATCAAAAATTTGATAGAGTAATCGATTACAAAAAGAATTGATAGCTGCAGCTCTAATATATAATCCTTTAAGTTTTGAGGTGAGTATATCAAGTGATGTCAGAGATATGATTTGTAAAAATACGGCCTAATGTTGACATGTGGGATTTTCTGAAAATTGTGGAGTTTTTTTGCATCCAGACAAATATGTGAATGTGCACCAAAATTCAGTTGCTACTTACTTGGACCAAGCCACACCTCTGGTAACATTGTCATGTAAATATACCCAGTAGTTTTTTCGTAATCTTGCTAAGAGAAAAACAAACAGAACATAATAATAATGTCTGGCTGCGGTAATAACCTGGTCATTTTTTATTAAAGAATTTTTAACCCTCACATGTTCCCAGGTCTTAGACTGGAAACCTGACCTGCAGTTAAAGATGAAGATGCTAAGTGGACAAGACAGTGAAATCACTGCAGATAAAACTGGATTTTTAGCTTTCTTTGTCACTTTTAAAATGTGATAGAGGATTTAGTTTAAAGATGACCACTCCCTTTTGCAAATTTAGACTTTTTATTGTTTCTTCTTCCCACTACAGATTCATTGTTTGCCTTTTTAACAGCAATTACAGGCAACAAGTTGCAAGTCAGTGGCCGTAAGTGCTTCTACAGTAGTATTACTTTAATTTTAATAATTGTTTAAATTCTGTTCTCTTACTCACAGTTTCACTGACTCGTTTGTCCCTCCTTTATTTTCATTCACAGCATCACTCTGTATTTTATTCTGCAACTTAATGAGCATATTTCAAATGACAGTAGACTTACTGTATTTTAATTTATATTATTATTACTACTATAGGCTTAACTGTTTAAATCATATACAATAACATTTTATTTTGTCAAAAAAAGATGCTGACCCAAACTTCCAAACGTGAAACACTTTAGAAAAGAAATTCTATCTTCTATCAGCTTTTTTTCCTTTTACAGTAGGTAACTATAGATAGTACAGTACATTTTATAAAAAGTTTATAAAAATCACTGTGTATGGAGTGTGCATGCACCGATGATATGCATGTCCAGAATCATATGCGAAACACTGGGAAAACTCAAGGGGGTTATTTTTGATGTTTTATGGACACATTAGAGATCCACCAGATAAAAAAAAAACACTTTACAGAGCTGGTTTCACTCCCATGCACAGCAGCCTTGCCTAAAAAGAATATCAGAGCATTTTTGAAAGTGTAATCTGAGAGACAATGTGCCTCACGGGTAAAAGGTCTATCAAAACTTAATAAGCATAGTTGAGATAACCTCTTTGATTAACATCATAACACAACAAAATTGTTTTGCTTGTTGACTAAAAAGTTCATTTGATTTTAAGTTTTCATTATTACAATGGGGATGTTTTTATAATTACTGAGGTTTCTTTATACAGAAGACTCAGGACAGTCTATTGGGTCGTCTCTGATGCTCTGGATGCTTCAGTAAAATAAACACTTTAATCTGAGCATGAACCGTTTCATACAGTGTTCTGTGCTCTCAGCTGCACAATACAAGGGGAGGAATTAAATAGTCCACACACTTCAGACAACACATTTCATGCCATCAAACTGGAGCTCAAAATGGGCTCCAGAGCTCCTCCTAAACCTGATGGTGGAAGATTCTGTATGAGTCTTATTTTCACCTCCATGACCGAGCAGCTGGAGCGATTCAGGGTATAAAATCCTATGAAAAAGGCTTAAGGCCGTCTTTTCATGGCACAAATGAGACTTCAAACTCTCTATCTGATGCTCACTTCTTTTCTGGGTCACTGAGGGATGGGGGAATCTATGACCTTCAGAAGGTCAGACTGCTACAGAGGCAGGTGTCTGCATTGACCTGCATTCCTCTTTGGTGTAAACACACACACACAGGTCCCAGTCATTCTCCTGAATGTTTCTGTCTGCATATTTCACACCAAACTGCAGCCTGTCCTCTCCCTCGTCAGCTGTCCGTCAAAGTGACTGACAGCTCAGTCCTGTCTGTTTGTCTGTCAGGAGGAGGCACAGAGACTCTCTGTGGCCTTTATCAGACAGACTGATAACACCAACACTCCCCTGCGTCCATGTCTGAGGTCTTACCCTCTACACCTGCACAGGAGACTCCTGTCACCGTCTGCAGCTCAGTTTGGCTTTATTTACAGAGAGCTGCACCGACCCTGAGGTCAGACTGACGATACACTCAGTCTGAGGGTGTGCCATCTATTACTGTGAGCAATCTATTCTGCAACAAAAACAGAGTTAAACAAGAACTACAGCGTTCACAAGCAATTAATACAATTAATGAACATGGAGCCTTACAAACTTTGACCTACAGCCTTGAACAACAGAACACATTGGCTGTTTTCGAGTTCTCCTACTGCACGTATGAAACTAGTATATAGTAGGCACTGCATACTGCCTACCACACTGGAATGTAGTCTGACTGTTCTGTTTATTTTGGACAGACCTGATCAAAATCTTAAAGGTGCATTCACACCGGACGCTACCTGTACTACCACGGCGATCAGTCTCCATTCAAAGTCAATGTACAGCCGCGATGGGGCGGGGCTAACCCTCCTGCGATGCGACAGCCGGTGACAAAACGACCAATTCACTCGTCGCGCGATGTCAAAGTTTAAAAAAAGTTGATCTGTTCAGGCAATGTCGTGTGTGGCTGTGTGGCATCAGCCAATCAGCGGTGTGTGTACGTGTGACGGTGCAGTTATTCATCCGGACTACAGAGCGGACGACTTCCTTCTAGGCGGAACTAATCTCAGTGAGGACATTTGCAGACGGACCGCTGTAAACTCACAGATAATGCTGCTGCATCATCAGCTGCAGAGTTTTGTGTCTGATAAGTGAGTGAAAAGGACACAGCTGGAATAATGTCTGCTTATACATCCTATTATGTGATATATGATATGATCGCGGTAAAACTCGAGCGGACGTGACGTCACCGACGGAACAGGTATTTATGGACGTGCGACGCTACATCAGTGGGCGACGCGACTTTGGTAGCTGGGTCGCTTGCAGTGTGAACGCACCTTTAGACTGGTTGAAAAATTGCTGGAAATATGCATTTTGCAAATTTGGACCTGAATGAGGTTTTAAATAGAGCTACAATATGTAAAAGCAAGAAGTGGGAGTGTGACAAAAAGCACTTTGAAAAAGTAAATTATTGAAAACAACAAGTAAACTGAAATAGGCTGTTTATCAGCTGATCAAAAGTTTAAGACCATCGCTCAAAAAATTACAAAAAACTCTCCAAACCAGAACAAAAATGTTACTCAGTAGGACTCAGTCATGAGTAGCTCCACCATTCTTGTTAATCACTTCAAAAATTTGTTTGGGCATGCTTGATGAGAGTGTTTCCAGGAAGCTTTTGGGAACATTGCTCCAAGTGGTGAAGATGGCTTCATGAAGGGCATCAACTGTCTGGAACTGATGGCCATTTTTATAAACTTCCCTTGCCATCCATCCCCAAATGTTCTCTATGGGATTTAAATCAGGGAACATGCGGGATGGTCCAAAAGAGTGATGTTATTCTCCTTGAAGAAGTCCTTGGTCAAGCGAGCATTGTGAACTGCAGCATTGTCCTGTTGAAAAACCCAGCTGTTACCATACAGACGAGGGCCCTCAGTCATGACGGATGCCCGCTGCAACATCTGCACGTAACCAGCTGCCGTTTGACGACCCTGTACCACCTGAAGCTCCAGTGTTCCACTGAATGAAAAAGCATCCAGATCATGATGGACCCTCCTCCACTGTGCCGGGTAGAAAACATCTCAGGTGGGATCTCCTTGTCATGCCAGTAACGTTGAAGCCATCTGGACCGTCAAGGTTACATTTTTATCATCAGAGAATAAACTTTTTTCCACCTTTCAGTGTCCCATGTTTGATGCTCCCTGGCAAAGTCTAAACGGGCAGTTTTGTGGCGTTGAAGGAGACGAGGTCTTTGAATTTGTTTTGTGTTTTTGAAACTCTTTTCCCACAGATGCCGTCTGATGGTTATTGCGCTGCAGTTGGCACCAGTAAGGATCTTAATTTGGGTCGAGGACCGCCCTGTGTCTTGACGGACAGCCAATCGGATCCTCCGGCTCAGTGCAGGTGTAATTTTTTTTTGGGTCTACCACTTGACTTTTTTGTTCCACAATGCTCAGGATCTTTCAAAAAATGTAGAATGACTGTCTTACTGCGTCCAACCTCAGCAGCAATGGCACGCTGCGAGAGGCCTTGCTTATGCAGCTCAACGATCCGACCATGTTCAAGAAGAGAAAGCTTCTTAGCTTTAGCTATCAGGGAGGCATGACCATGTGAACGCCTGACCGAAAATGAACATTTTGAGCAGATTTTGGCTTTAATAGCCTGTGGTCTTAAAGCAGCACTACGGAAGATCCCCGCTTGACCAGAACGAGAACACAACTACCCATGAGCGCTAGCGCGTGCATACTGCCGTAAAGATATGGATCTGCCGGTCGCGTGCATTTGTTTTGTAGGCGAATCACAGAAGCCAGGACTTCGCTCAAAAGTATTCTTCTGTCTTCAGCGGCTGTTAGCAGGATGGATAGCGACGAGGTAATGTATTTATTTTTGACTAAATGACGATACTGAAAATCAAAGTTCAACTTGGTTTTATTACCGTGAAGTCGCCCTCGTCCTGTTGAAGCGATAAAGTGAATAAAAGTAAAGACAACCACGAGCTGGCGATATCACACACTTGAAATAGGTCGAAACAAAACTACATACTGGTACGTTCTCACGAATACTGTAAACGGATGGTAAACAATCAACAAGTACTTACAAGTCTAGCAATAACAGGGCCAAGTCGGCATCGGTTGGACATCCCTCCTCGTCTTTTATTTCACGCCAGCGAGTGTGAAATAAACGGAACCTCATTAAGGTCCAAATTTGCAAAATGCATATTCTAGCAATTTTTCAACTGGTCTTAGGATTTTGATCAGGTTTGTAGTATGCTACGCCAGTTTCCAGTTTGAGCAAAGCGGTAATAGGCTACAGCTGATTTATTTTCCAAACTTAATTTTAATTGTACAAAACAAACAAACCATGAGTACATGTTGACATTTCAGTTATTTATCTGCAGACATTGCCAGAAGCAGCATTTTATACGAAGCAGTCAGTGGTGGAGAATACGTATTATTTCGGAGAGGAATTATTTTGTATATTTTTGTGTGACGGGCCACGTAAAGAAAAAAAAAAACAACACATCAAGAATAAACATCACACGCACAATACAGCATTAAGAATGAGGAGAAGCAGGAAAACTTAAGGTGAAAAAAACAGAACGTAAGGGTAAAATGTCAGACTTGTCAGTGGCTTATGCTAATAATGCTGCAAGTATAGGACGGATGTAACACCACTGTCAGGCCGTTATGGACCATTAACGGAAAACAACAACAACGGACCTTTTCACAACTTCTTACACACTATTATGTGTTGAAAAGGTAAAAATAACAAGTAATGGCTCTTAACTTTATATTCGTCTGCTGCTCTGGATGTTGAAGCTTCGCTCTCAGTCATTTTCAATTCAGGCGCTTTGCATTATGGGTAACAGTAGGCAAAGCAGACTGATCCGATGCACACTGTTAATTTTTCTTGAATCAGGAAGTCATCCGGGTATTTTTAGATACTGCAACTTCGCTTTTGTTTGCATACTGCATGCTACATACTACATTTTGGGCAAATCAGTGCGCACTGATGGTATAGCAGGCGAATTCAAAAACAGCCATCATCTTTCCATACAAATGACAACTGTGCAAAGCTTAGCAGAATTAAACTGATTAAAATAAACATGACCTTGACCTTAGACTTTTTACCTGAGAAATCTGCTCATTTGTTTCATGTTGAATATTTGTGCAATGTTAGACACATTTACTGACACCAGGTCTCACCAGAGTTCACAAGCAACAATGATTACAAAAGTACTTTGGAGCTACTGTTTTGGTCAGGACCACTTACAGTTACTGTAAACATCTTTACAGTAGCATTATTTTATTTTATTATACCTTACCTATTTAAATGACAATTTAGAGCAACATATGTATACAGTTCAGGCCAAAAATGTAGACACACCTCATTCAATGTGTTTTCTTTATTTTCATCACTATTTACATTGTAGATTCTCACTGAAGGTATCAAAACTATGAATGAACACATGTGGAATTATGTACTTAACAAAAAAGTGTGAAATAACTGAAAACATGTCTTATATTCTAGTTTCTTCAAAGTATCCACCCTTTGCTCTGATTACTGCTTTGCACACTCTTCATTCTCTTTATGAGCTTCAACAGGTAGTCACCTGAAATGGTTTTCTCTTCTCAGGTGTGCCTTTCCAGGGTTAATTAATGGAGTTTCTTGCCTTATTAACGGGGTTGGACCATCATTTGTGTTGTTCAGAAGTCAAGCTGATGAACAGCCCACAGCCCTATTAGACAACTGTTAGAATTAATATTATGGCAAGAACCAATCAGCTAAGTTAAGAGAAACAAGTGGCCATCATTACTTCAGTGAGAATCTACAATGAATTAGTGATGAAAATAAAGAAAACACATTGAATGAGAAGGTGTTACCAAACTTTTGGCCTGTACTGTATATATATCTATATCTATAACCTGAATGACAGTATCATGGAGGCTAATATTACAAAACAAAAAAAGATTCTGTAATACATGAAACTCTCCCTATCTCCAGGCATTTATCCTGGCTGTGGTGTCAGTGGAATGATTCTCCAATATCACAACATGTAAGTACATCTAAAGAGTACTACGTTTAAAGCTGGAGTCAGTAATTTTGGAAAACTAGCATGAATTTGAATGTAGCATCTCCTCAGGGCTCCGTCTAGCCCCTCCCACCCCTCCTCTAAAATGACGCCACCTGCTCTCATGCACGAGTGCCGCTGATTCGCAACCAGAAGACTGATTCAACTCCAAACCCTCAGCACCACGTTTGTGTTTTACACTACATCAAGTCATGTCTCAGTCAGCAGTAAGAAAACACCAAACAAACATGTAAAGTTAGTTAGTGCTCACAGCCGATGTTGATCGGGGTATAGGTAGTTCCTCTGACTGTATTTTACGTATTTTATCCTCTTTCCTGACGTCCTCCTGTATTAGTATTCTCCTGTAAATCTCCCTTGTGACGATATAATAATAAAAACATTCCTCTGCCTCTCCAAACTGACCTCTGTCTCTAGCCTGAAGGGGGCGGTAATGCTCCAAAATGATGGATGCCAACCACCGTAAAACCAAAGAAGAAGAAAAAGCCTGGTGAGAACGTCCACCTGCAGTAGCCTGGGTGGTAAGCATCCTTCACTGTAGCTGGATCCCTCTCAACTTGGCTGCATTTACTCAGAGTCTGTGCATGTCGGCCAAATGTACGCACAGAAGGCGGGCAGAACGGTGACGGGATTTGATTGGTTTAAAATGTGGGCTACAAAGCCGTGATTGGTTGGTGTTTTCCCTGTTTTACTCCTGCTGTAGATAGCGGATATTTTTCGCTCTGTTTAAAGAACACATCATGAGTTGATTACCATCGAGTCATAAAGATCATTTTAACCACTATTACAAAAAGTGTATCTAAATCAGATTACCAACCCTAGCTTTAAGAGCTAATAGAAAAAGAAGACGAGAAAATATCAAAGCTTGAAGAGAAATGAGGAAAAATAAACACCTGTTTAACTCTTTAATGAAGATAAACCATGACATGAGAAAACAGCTGCTCCTCTTCATATTTCTCCATGTTTACAGCTTTCTTCTTCCTCTTCTTTGGTGTAAGCGGTAGCAACAGAGAGTCTTATTTGATGACTTCCTGTAAACCATGCTATTGATGGACTTTCTGAGGACACTGCCCCCTACAGTTTGGGAGAATGTCTGTTGTGAGCTGAACCGAGTGTAAACTCAATGAACGTCTCCACGTCATGTAACTGAGCCTGTACATGGGAGCCCAGGACCAAAGTCAGTGTTCCCAGGTCTGTGTTGCTCTGACATGAATATTCGGCTGTATTTCAGAAGCTCGATAACCGGCAGAGACGTGAGCAGACTTCAGTTCTGTTGGAACGTTCAGTCTGAACATGGAGTCTGTTTTCCAGGTGACCTTGTGCTTTCCTGCAGGATTTGTCGGCGTGGTGATCAGGAACGTGCTGCATGGAGTCTCTTATCGTGTCTGTCTGTCAGGCGGGAACACTCTCCGCCTGCAGTGACGGCTGCTTCAGATTCTCTGAGAGCTCTGCTGCTGGCTCACACTGCAGGTCAAAGGTCATGTCCACGGCTGGACACATACCAGAGTAGATGGAAAACTAGAGGGTGGATGTTGTGGACGTGGATGATGGCTGTGTGATGACAAAGAGCCAAGTGAGGCCCTCCATGGAAGATGAGGCCCTACAGGCTGGATGTTTTCTGATTACTGGGAGGGGCAGATCTGCATCATTCATCCATCCATGGGTGAATAAAAACAGAATACAATGATTTGCAAATCCATCTACCCCTCTCTCCATAAATCTATCCATCATTCATCAGTTAATAATCTGTCCTTTTACAGCTTGAACCCTCATTCTTCTCGCTGATGGTAGAGTGAACTACCGGACTGAGCCACTAGTGTGATAAGGCCTCTGCCTTCTTATTTTTTTTTAACTTTATTTTAATTGCAAAACTGGCAACCCTCAAAAAACTTACATTTTGACTTTTTTTTACACTCTCGTTTACATTTTCCAGCTACATCAAAGTGGTTTAGAGACGTTTAATGAAAAACACATAGAATAAACAATTAAATGGATCAATTATTTCATATACAAAACCCAAAACCAGTGAAGTTGACAGGTTGTGTAAATCATAAATAAAAACAGAATACAATGATTTGCAAATCCTTTTCAACTTATATTCAATTGAATACACAGCAAAGACAAGATACTTAATGTTCCAACTGAGAAACTTTATTTTCTTTTGCTGATAATCATCAACTTAGAATTTAATGGCAGCAACATGTTTCAAAAAAGTTGTCACAGGGGCATTTTTACCACTGTGTTACATCGCCTTTCCTTTTAACAACACTCAGTAAACGTTTGGGAACTGAGGAGACCAATTTTTGAAGCTTTTCAGGTGGAATTCTTTCCCATTCTTGCTTGATGTACAGCTTAAGTTGTTCAACAGTCCGGGGTCTCCGTTGTTTTATTTTACGCTTCATAATGCGCCACACATTTTCAATGGGGGACAGGTCTGGACTACAGGCAGGCCAGTCTAGTACCCACACACTTTTACTATGAAGCCACGCTGTTGTAACAAGTGCAGAATGTGGCTTGGCATTTTCTTGCTGAAATAAGCAGGAGCGTCCATGAAAAAGACGTTGCTTGGATGGCAACATATGTTGCTCCAAAACCTGTATGTACCTTTCAGCATTAATGGTGCCTTCACAGATGTGTAAGTTACCCATGCCTTGGGCACTAATACACCCCCATACCATCACAGATGCTGGCTTTTGAACTTTGCACCTATAACAGTCCGGATGGTTCTTTTCCTCTTTGGTCTGGAGGACACGAAACCACAGTTTCCAAAAACAATTTGAAATGTGGACTGGTCAGACCACAGAACACTTTTCCACTTTATATCAGTCCATCTTAGATGAGCTCAGGCCCAGCGAAGCGTTTCTGGGTGTTGTTGATAAATGGCTTTGGCTTTGTATGGTAGAGTTTTAACTTGCACTTACAGATGTAGACGAACTGTAGTTACTGACAGTGGTTTTCTGAAGTGTTCCTGAGCCCATGTGGTGATATCCTTTACACAGTGATGCCGGTTTTTGATGCAGTACCGCCTGAGGGATCGAAGGTCACAGGCAGTCAATGTTGGTTTTGGGCCTTGCTGCTTACGTGCAGTAATTTCTCCAGATTCTCTGAACCTTTTGATGATATTACGGACCGTAGATGATGAAATCCCTAAATTCCTTGCAATAGATAGATAGATAGGAACTTTATTAATCCCTTGAGAGGGTTCCCTCAGGAAATTCAGAATAGCTGGTTGAGAAATGTTGTTCTTAAACTGTTGGACAATTAGCTCACGCATTTGTTCACAAAGTGGTGACCCTCGCCCCATCCTTGTTTGTGAATGACTGAACATTAGAGGGAAGCTGCTTTTATACCCAATCATGGCACCCACCTGTTCCCAATTAGCCTGTTCACCTGTGGGATGTTCCAAATAAGTGTTTGATGAGCATCCCTCAACTCTCTCAGTCTTTTTTGCCACTTGTGCCAGCTTTTTTGAAACATGTTGCAGGCATCAAATTCCAAATGAGCTAATATTTGCAAAAAATAACACAACGTGCCAACTTCACTGGTTTTGGGTTTGTTATTAGAAGAAAAAGAAAAAAATGAGTAAAAAAATAATAATTATAATAACAAAAAAGATAATCATAATGACAAAAATGATAATAATAATACATAAAAAGGGGAAATAGGGAATCAAGAATCAGGAAATATATGATGGGAAGGAAGGGAAAGAGGAGAAAAAAGGTAGATCCACAAAGGTATTTGTGTTCTGGAATAGACTCTCTACAATCTTCCACAATGCGGGGATGTGGATAGTCTTATTGCAGAATTATGACCATAACTGGGCTCCACCTTTTGAAGAAACTGTCAGTTTGGAGTCTCAAAGAGTATTTGATCTTTTCCATTGTATATATTTCCTATACTTTTTCAACCCACATATGATATGTTGGGGGGTCTGGTTTCAGCCGTTTGATTGTGATGCATTTAATGGCTGCTGTTAACAAGATATGAAGTAAATATATCTTACTCCTTCCCTCTATGCCATTAGGTATGGCCCCCAGTAGTGCCACCCTAGAATCTTCCATTATATCTAAACCAGATACTTCCTTTACGATCTTAAATATCTCCCTCCAAAACATTTGTAATGTTGGACATGACCAAAAAATATGTGCATGATTCCCGATACCTGTCCCACACTCACTCCAGCAGTTATTTGAGGATGCTGGTATGAATTTAGCAACTATGATTGGTGTCTTAAAAAGCCTCTGCCTTCTTATGTGTGCAGTCTAAGGATTCCTGTTGGATTTTAGTGGTACTGCAGCCTTCAGGTAAGATCTGCTTTTAAGGTCAGGCTTCTTTAAGGTCTTTACATCACTTTGGGATGATCAGAACTTAAAAATGTTGCAATAAGAACACGAATACTGTTGAAGATCAACAGCCTGCAGGAACATTTCTCCTCCATGTTCCATTAATAGAAAAATGAATGTTTTGACACAGGTACATTTATTTTCCTGCATTAATGCTGAATAAAACATGGACTCTTTCACCCATCTGTCTCGCTGCTCTTATTAGAAATAAAGTCGGTCTTAGTCCAGCCAGTCAGTAATTTCAGAGTAAATCCAGCCGACACATCGCCTCGTATCATTCGTCAGCCGTCTACATCAAACCAAAGCAAACAGAGGATTTAAAAGCAGATACCTGTTGTAGCTCTTCTTCACTTTAATGAAATTTCCAAGGTTTGGAGAAAAAGAAGCTCTGTGTACATAAACAGAGGACGATCGCAGCAGATTGGTGTTCTAGGCGTTAATTGGAGAACATGTGTAATGAACACATACCGAACACTGATAGCATCACCGCGTGGCTGCCTCCTCCTGAGCTCTTATAAAAAAGATGATTTTCATGTTTTTACTGAAGAAGATCTCTTAGCTCCTGGTATGTCAGCTCAAACCTTTGAAAATATGACCCTGCTGCCGTGTTGTACTTGGCCTTTAGGAGACGAGGTGTTTAAATACGTTTAGAGGAGAAGTTTGAAGGATTCTCTGCCGGAGACTGTAATGAAGGAAGAATCAGGAGCAGAGCAAAGGTTAGTTTGAGATAGAGAGGATTATCAACCACAACACGGAGCCTCAGTCTGCAGGTGGATTTAAA
Organism: Scarus forsteni; assembly: GCA_036419115.1. Classification (NCBI taxonomy): domain Eukaryota; kingdom Metazoa; phylum Chordata; class Actinopteri; order Labriformes; family Labridae; genus Scarus; species Scarus forsteni. The sequence continues at coordinate 2,642,608 of JAZDUH010000226.1, read as the reverse complement.
GCTGCAGCGCAGCCAGGAGGAACCTGCTGCTGCTGTTTGAGATTTCTCATTTATGCAGGTACAGACTTCTGTCCTTCAGTCTCTGGTGGATGTGTGATGAAGGTTCATGTATGCAGCTAAAGTCTAAACAGCAGCCTTTGTGCTTAAGCCTTTTTATTCTCTATCTGAGCTGCTCCAAATAAAACACAGACATGACAGATTAACTTTACTGACTTTTTTCAAAGTTCTGTCCTGTTTTTACTCCAGCAGTTTGTGCACTTGGGTTAGTTCTGACAGTCTGATCATCCTGTGTGAGCATATACATCATGCATGTTCGTTGTGTATCGAGCTTCATGGAGACACCACTTTGTCTTGCTCCACTTAAGATACCTGTCAAATAACCTTTCTAAAGAGCCTGTCTCTGATATACTGTAATCTGTGCAGAGCAGAGCGGCCCAAACAAAAGTGTGAGGGTGCCAGTCTTACCTACACACTGAGATTTACTTCAGAGCAGAATCAGGTATGCAGCTGATTCAGTGTGGAGCTCTTAAGGTGCTTACACACCGGACGCTACTAGCACTACCTCAGCAATCACTCTCCATGCAAAGTCAATGTACAGCCGCGATGGGGGCTAACCCTCCCGTGATGCGATCGCTTCACTCGTCACGCGATGTCAAAGTTAAAAAAAGTTGATATTTTCAGGCGATGTTGTGTGTGGCTGTGCATCAACAGCCAATCGGCAGTGTGTGCGTGTGTGACGGTACCCGTGACAGACAGTTTTTTATCCGGACGACAGAGGAACAATTTATGTCCACGTGGGAAACATTAGTCAGTGAGGACATTAGTTCTGCCTAGACCAGGGGTGGGCAACTTTTATTACCAAGAGGGCCACATAATACCATTTTTACCAGCCTGAGGGCCGCATTGTTACAAATTTTCGGAAATTCTTAAAGGGGAAAAAGGATGTTGCATAAATACCATTCGAACTATTAATTAATCCTAAAATTAGCATACCAATATTCATGTGTTACATGACATACAAAAGTTATTATACATAATTAAATGAACTTGACACAGAATTCAAGCAAATTTAGCCAAAAAATATGGAATTAAAGCAGACATATCAATGAAATGAGTGCTCCCAAATTTTTAAAGCTCAAAGATTTTACTGCTGCCATATTTTAAATATAGTCTTTAGTAATACTTGATATAATGTCCCAATTCTGCATGAAAGAGATTTAGAGACACTATAATAGCAAAGTATATAGTATATCACAAATATCATTCAAGATTAGATATAATTATTTTTATTCGATATTTGAGTTTTCTTCATATTTACAATTGCTGATTTGAAAATGACTGGTGGACCACATTTAGTGAGGCTGAGGGCTGTACGTGGCCCCCGGGCTATCAGTTGCCCACCCCTGGCCTAGACGGACCGCAGAAAACTGCTGCAGGACATCAGCTGCAGTGTTTTGTGTTTGATAAGTGAATGAAAAGGAAACAGCTGGAATAATGTCCGCTTATACATCCTATTATATGATATATGATATGATCGCGGTGAAACTCGAGCGGACGTGACGTCACCGAGCGACGGTGACCAAAATGAGGTATTTATGGACATGCAAGGATACCTCAGTGGGTGCCGATTTTGATCGCAGAGTTGCTTGCGGTGTGAACACAGCATTAAACTGTACGTACTCCTGATTTCTGAGACTTAGCATCAGAGAGAGAGCATCCCACGTGGTTCTTTGGTTGTTGTTTGAATGTTAGCAGTCACTGTAAGCACTTTTAAATCCTTCTGTCTGGTTTCTATAATGAGAAACATCCAACAGGAAGTTGGATTTCAATACACAGCCATGGCTCTGAATTTCAGCAGGTAAATACTGTTGCTTGGGACGAGTTACCAAAACAGGGTACATCCCCCCCACATCCAGGGGCGATCATACTCATGCGCAGATCAGACAGAGGGGGGAGGGGGAATCGTAGGTTGCGTAGCGTGCGCAGTTAGCGTAAGAGAGAGATACAACAGGTGCAGTAGCAATGGCTGAAAAACAGGGCTGTGCATGGGCTCACCTGTTGTTCCAAAACATTTGGTTTCATGCCCTTTGTTTGCTTCGTCCTCTGTGCAAAGACCTTATGCATGCAAACTCAAATGTAAAGTCTTCAAAGCTCGACCATGCTGCTAAAATCATGACAGGCGTCCTCATGAGGCCTGTCCGTCAGTAAGAATCCTTCTTAAATGCATTACTCTGCTCTGAGTCAGTTTGTATTGCCCTGCTCTCCTGGTCTGAAATCAGATCCAGCTGCCTCTCGTTCTCTGGAACATGTGGTTCCAACTCCCCCATTATTTTGACACATGCATGCCCGGGTTATACCCACCACTTAAACTGTGAAATGATTTCTTCTTTTATGATGCTCAGCACATGAGGATGTTGGAGAGAGAAGGATGATTTCAGATCGCATGTGACCCTCTCTGCCAGCCTCTGCAGGCTCTGATCAGTGATTAGAAGCAGCACCGAGTTGTGTTCAGGTGATCCAGGGTCTTTTCTAAACGTGCATTATTTTGTTTTGTGGTTGTTTTGAAAGGAGCAGAAACAAACTGAAGGTTTTAATGTGAGACTTTCATGATCCATGAACCAGATGAAAACAAATGTGAACTAAAGCAGAGCTGCAGACGGGCTGCTGCTCTTTATTTGAAGCAAACAGAGGTTGTGTGATTTATCGTTAGAGCTTTGCACGCAGCAACTCATCGTTATGCTCATTCCATCCAGATCCCTTTTAACATCTCAGTAGTGCCTAATGTTTAAAACATAAAAGATAAATCATGAAAACAGATATGCCTAAGAGCTCAGCAAACAACTTTAAAACAAACGATATCCCCTGGTCTTTAAAACTGTTGCTGCAGGTCAATATTTGTTGTCATGTGACGGCGGATGTTACTGCTGCAGTGAAACTACAATTTTCTGCAGGTGGACTACAAAAGACGCATCATAGAAGAGTTTGTGTATCATGATAGGGTTGTTTCTTTAAGACAACACTGAACATAATAACCTGGTAAAAATGACGTCTGCATAACCAATGTTGAAGTGAGGATTTAAATAAATCTGTCCTCTGATTATCATCATGAACACCAATCAGTGCATGAAAATAAATGAACTGAAGGAAAGAAAGGCACAAACTGTTAAGACCACATTCTAATAATTTACAAATTATTACTATTTAGACCAAGTTTAAAACATAATCAACATCAAATGTCTCATATCCTGCTCTCTTCAGAGAATCAGACTGCTGGAAAGTTAAGGCAGGTTTTGGTAAACTTTAGAAAGGATGAACAGCAGAGGTAACTCACATGGTCTGAGGGATTTGTTGTTATTATTCAGTTGAATTTGGAAGCTGTTGGAATACGCGCTGTTAATAAAAGCTGTCGCCGCGGAGAATTGTGGGACAGAATAATCTCTCCTTTTGTAAAGGATGGTTCGGTGTATCCTATGCTAAAGGAGATAATAAAGGAAGCATTGAGCCACCTTTCCTATGCATTTAAACTATTCAAACAGCTCTAATCACGAATCACTTTTGGTTCATTTCACTCTGTTAGGAACTTTCCTAAGCAAAAAGGACGATTCCACTGCAGCCACTGCCTTTAAAATAAAGACTGTGTCGAAGCGACAGTGATTCACTGATACTTAATCTTCCTTCTCTAACTGAAATAAACTTGAGGTGGACCACCAGAGGAAGCCTGGTTGATCCAAAATGCAACCGACATCACAGAATAATGTCAGTCCATGGCAGCACAAACACGAGAAACAGAAACAACAGACGAAACCTCAAAGGCAACAATAACCACACTGTGTCTGTTTCTGTCCAGACAGTCACCACACACAGCTACTGAAGCTGCTACAGCTGGGGCTGTCTGACGTTAGAGGTCCATCTTGTAATTATTGTTACAAAAAATGTATTAAAGACATTTTTACAACATTTATCTAAGGACAATTTGGAGTCACCATTGAACCTAAAGGGCATGTTTTTAAGTGTGGAAGGAAGCAAGAGTGTCCCACGCATAAGAACAGGTTTACAAAGTGCTTTGACAAGAAGACAGGAACAACCAGACCAGCCAAAGAGGAACTGATCACAGAAAAGCTCTGTTTAAACCAAAAAACATCACAAACTAACAAACGGCAGAACAAACCAAACAGTCAGATCCTGAGAGAGAGCAGGACTTCTGCTGTCTCTGCTGTGCTCAAATGACCACATTCTGGTATTCTACGTGGTGACTTTCTCACCTAAAATGCTCACTGAACTTACAAATGTGGTGAATCAACAGAGATATTTGATAGCCTGGTGTGCTTCAGATTTTTGTCGTTGGAGGTTTGAAATGCATCATGGGAAACTTAGTAGTATACTACAGTGTGAACAGTTGGCATCCTATTCATACATATAGTATATAGTATACAGTATATACACGAGTATGTAGTATGTTAGTATGCCATTTCAGACACAGCCACTGTCAAAGGTACCGTCACACATGCACACACCGCTGATTGGCTGTTGCTGCACAGCCACACACGACATCGCCTGAAAAGATCAACTTTTTTTTAACTTTGACATCGCATGACGTGTGAAGTGATCGCCTTGTACGCGGCAAACGCATCGCGGGAGGGTTAGCCCCGCCCCATTGCGGCTGTACATTGACTTTGCATGGAGAGTGATCGCAGAGGTAGTACAAGTACCGCCCTGGTGTGTAAGCACCTTTAGAGTTGTCCATCAAATAAATAAGTTACAGAGGAACCTTTACATTCTATGTTGTGGCTGAGCATGTGACAAGTCTGAGTGACGTATTGTTCTGGTTCCTGTCATCCTGCTCTGTCTCTGTCTCTGCAGCCTCACAACTGTGAGGGGGTGTGGCCTTCGGCTGCACACCTGAGTCTCATCTCATGATCTGTCTGCTACTCAAGCCTCCTGTGGACTCATCACAGTGCCGGGTGATTCCCGAGCCTGCTCGTGGTGTCGGTGTCGGTGTTGGCTTCTTCGCTTTTTTTTGTTTATTATTATTCTTGTGTTTCCTCAGTGTGATTTTTGGATGCACCTCTGATTTTCACTCAGTGCCTCCACTCGCCCAGATTTTCTAAGCCACACTTTAGTTCCTCATCTCCCTCTGCTTTCCCACTTCATTTACTCCTCTACCCCTTCACCATCCTTCATTGAGCTGTTGCTGTTGTGCACCTTAACAGACTGTATAACAAACATGTTCCATCTCAGAGCAAACACAATATTTTATAGTAAACATTGCTATTGGTCACATTTCATGTTGGTTTTGCACATTTTTAACCTGATTTTCAGTAGCAGGCTATATGTTTTTTTTTTTTTTCTGAAGAATGGAAATTTCATAGATAGTAGGTTTACGCCTTACAGTAATGATATGTATTCATATTTGTTGCATTTGTGTTGTTGCGCTCTATAAAGTAAAGGGGGTCTTCAAAAAATAATTTAGGGTCTCACTTTGACCCTGATTGATGCCCTTAATCCAGACGCTTAGTGCAAAATTGTAAATATTGTTCAGTCAACAGGCCAACAGATTATAAAGTCTTGTATCTACTGTATGTAGTTATTGCAATGTTCAATTCATTCAAAAACACGAAAGTTTAAAAATGTAGTTAATGTCAATTAAAGTTGTACATACAGATTACTAATTTTGTTCAGAAATCAACCCCTAAAATCTGCAATATTAGTAAAACATGTTTATTAAGAACAATAAAAGCGGTGGCTGAAAACGTATTTGAATTTCTGCCAAAGCTACTTATACTAAACTTGCCTTTAGCTGCTTTGACAGGAGTTATTTATGCTTCATCAGTAGGAGCACATTGAACAGACTTCTTTAGTTTTACTCTAATCGTCTGATCGATCTCAGAGAACGATCCGGATCTCCTCCTCTTCTTTAAAATCCTCCCTCCCTCTCTCTCTCTGCGCGGTGAGGCGGATCAGGGTCGTATATTGTGTTTCTGTTTTCATTCCTGCCGTGAGGATTTCTCCTGGTGGTAAAAAATTCAGCGCTCAAAGCTCTTGTATCCACAATACAACACCTGGAAAAAGAAACTCTTCATTAATCTGGATGGCCGCTCTGGAGCTGCGGTTTAGGCTGCCGCTGTTTCCAAACCACATGTGAGGCAGCCGCGTTTTCAGAATAACTCTGGGTTATTTTCAGGTCACTGTGGGCGACTGCTCTCTTAATTGAATTTCAGAGCGTTTTGTTTAATATGCCACTGTTAGGGCTCTAAAAATAGAGGAGTGGATGTGGTGAGATCAGCTTTTCCAAAGTTTTGGAGGGACGGATAATCCGGGGTGATCTTCATCAAACAGCTGACGGCTGAGTTATCAGAGGATGTTTTTTATTTAAAGAGTTATTAATGTGTTTTTAATGTTGATTTCAGAAAAATAATCTCTTAAATAAACCCACTCTCTGCCTTTGTTTAAGAGTGTGTGACGGTCTCCAGTGTAAACCTCTGATAATAAACATGGCCGTCTCCGTGGTGACAGACGAGCGAGTCGAGCCCTCCTGAAGACTCTGATGAATAATGAAAACTCTGAATGGAAGCTCCCAGAATAAGCCCTTTAATTCCCTCTATATTACATCTGTCCGTGTTCATATCCATGCTGAATATTAGTGACAATCACGGAAAGTTTGAGGTTTGTGTTTCCAGCAGACAGACGGACGGACAGAAGCTTTTAATCTGAAGATCCTCTTAATACGACGAAGATCCACAAAATCATCCTAACTCCTGTTAAACTCTGGGGATGTCTGCAGGAGGCTGATGAGAGATTATTCTGTCATTCTTCCTCCAGACTAAATGTGGAGCCACAATGTCTGCAGACGTAAATAAATATCTTAATAAATACTCAAAATATACAAAAGGGCTACACTGACTTAGAGATAAGGAACTCAAACTATTATTAATCTCCTTTACATTTTGACTTGAAAAACAGAAAAACACTTTTTTAATTCTAAGTTTTTGTTTTGTAGTTTTATTTGTTACAATAACAGCAAAAGAATCTCTAAACTACAACGCACTCAGAGAGCATTAAGCTCTGCTAAGGCAGCTCCCATATTGCTGTTACGTCTATAAGCGACAGTCCATGTTAAATTCACCATCATGATATGATTCATGACCCTGAAAGCCCACCCCTAGCACTCAGAGCCATGTTGATATCATTATTAGTGAGACAGTTAATTGATCACGACTGGCAGTTATCGGGATCAAACAAACAAAAACGCTAACAAAAGCACTTCTTTGGCAGAGGTAATAAGACAAAGTCACATGTGCAGGTAAGGTAAACCTAATGTGGGTTTATTTACAAACCTCACCCTATAATCTGAGCTCTGGGACATGGAGCTGCTGGAAGTCTCCATCAGAAGATCAGAAGATGGTCCACTGAAAACATGTCTTATATTCTAGTTTCTTCAAAGTATCCACCCTTTGCTCTGATTACTGCTTTGCACACTCTTGTCATTCTCTTTATGAGCTTCAACAGGTAGTCACCTGAAATGGTTTTCTCTTCTCAGGTGTGCCTTTCCAGGGTTAATTAATGGAATTTCTTGCCTTATTAATGGGGTTGGACCATCATTTATGTTGTTCAGAAGTCAGGCTGATGCACAGTCCACAGCCCTATTAGACAACTGTTAGAATTAATATTATGATAAGAACCAATCAGCTAAGTTAAGAGAAACAAGTGGCCATCAATTACTTCAGTGAGAATCTACAATGAATTAGTGATGAAAATAAGGAAAATGAATTGAATGAGAAGGTGTGTCCAAACTTTTGGCCCGTACTGTATATACACACAGTATATATATAAAGGGTGCTACACTCAGGTAGGCTGCTGGATTTTAATCATTCTCAGGAGGTGAGCTTTCCAGTGAAGACACATAAGATTCTCCATCCATCCAAAAATATGACAATGAATTAAAACTTATGCTTCCTCTGTCACTATCTTCTACCTGAGTTTCATTCCAGTCAGCTGGCAAAGGCAGTGATGGATTAAATCTTCATTCCTGCACAGCATGAGCATAACATACTGGATGTCACATGGAAAAGACCCTTTATTTTAACTAGATAGGACCAATGTGATAAATGTCATGAACAGACCCTGACAGCTGCAATTCAGACTTTTGTTTGAAATACAGTTTGACTCATGTAAATCAACCTTGTACATTAAAAGAGTTTGTATAGAAGTGTGGACTGTAGAGAGAGAAACTGTCACCATGTTCACATAAAGTTTAATTTGGTTTCTTTTTGGCTTCAGATTAATCTGCACAGGACCAATTACTTCTGCAAAGGTATTTGAAAATATGTACACATACCTTTACACAGATCCAAAAGTGCATGCAGAAATTCCTCCATCATCTGTAACGCTTATCCCTCTCAGGATCACAGGGGGGCTAGGGTCAATCAACCCAACAGTGCACTCAGGGATCAGAACACAGAATTCAAACCAGCAACCTTCTTGCTGTGAAGCACGAGCACTACCTGCTGCACCACCCTGCCATCCTGCAGAAATCCATAGCTGTGTAAATAGATACGCAAGTGCATACTTTGATCAAATGTGGGGGTGAAAACTTCACTGCAAAGTTGCACCACAGATCTACTGCTATGTAAAAGAAGGGTATCACTTGCTTTTAAGGTCATCCTTTTTGCCACTAACTTCTAGTTAGCATGCTAATCAGTTGCTTACAATTTGCCAATATTAAGGACTTATTAGTACAGACTTCTCTGTGATCATAGTTATTTACACTTAACTGAGACCAGGTGTTTGGTTTATATGAAAATAAATTACACTTAATTATGTACTAAGAGTGATTCAGAGGGAATGTATGTCCCTGTGATACCACTGCCTTACAAAGCAAAGTTAATTAAGATAATTCAAGCACAAAAACTTTTTAGCAATTCACCAGTTAGCAGTAATTACGAGTTCATGATAGTTAAACTCTGAACCAGTAGATACTGGCTGCATGTTATGGTCATGAATTAGGTATTAATACTGAGCAGCTTGTAAATATGGCGACCTTAAAATATTGTATTAAAAAACAGAAACAACACAAATGGGTCCAAAGAGCCACGTTTAACAAAAATCCAAGAAGGAGTACAGAGTATTGAATGTAAAACAAGACCTACATTTGGGCTAAGATCTGCAAACATACAGAAATTCACAAAGACATGAACAAATCCGCAAACATCCCCAAAGCTCCAGTCAGGTTTTTGTAGCGGTTTGCAGATCTGTGCATCCATTTGTGGACTTTTGTACTCCCACATTAGTGGGTCTTGTGGGCACAGACATGTGTAGATTGTTTTCTATCCTGAGATCTACCAGCTCTCTAAAAGGTGTCACCCTTTTGGCCTCTTGTCCTTTTGAAACAGGCCGTTCCTGCAGGACAGGAGAAGAACTCACACACTGCCTCACAGACATAAAAAGCTCACACAGCCTCTTTAACTTTCTCTAGAGTTTGTTCCTCCTCTCAGCAGCCGCCTCTCTGCAGCCCTCTCTGTATTTATGTTCGCTGCAGAACAATTTAACTGTACATTCCTGAAAGGTGAGCGTGGCTTGGCTCTCACAGACGAATATTTTAAAGCTTACAACAAAAAAAAGAAAAAAAAATCAGCAATCAATGTTGTGCAGCGGCGCTCTTGGCATGTGGACGAGCAGCTCTGTAACAAAGGTAAAAAGATTTATTTATGTGTGTGTGAGCTCACCTTTCAGTTCCTCCACCCAAACATGAAACCAATTACAGAGCTGGGCCAGCACTGCACACTCGACCTCTCTGTCAAACACGCCTGCTTGTTCATGCTCTGCGTGGTGCTTTTTCAGCACGTCACAGCGGCCGCAGGGTCGCTCATAAATCTGTTCACCGGCCGAGCGTTCTGAGGTAACACTGGCCCTCTGCTCGGCATCTCGGCGCTCCGCTCAGATGATGAATGAACATGAGCGTAATTTCATGGACCAGTTAGCAGCTAAAAACAACAGCAGCTATAACGCATCTGTACACATTCCACCTGTTTCATAACATGAGCACACGCTGCACTCGCTGATAAATCCCCCGGCAGAGCTGCAGGAACACTTCACTTCATGAAGACTGAGGAAAACATGCTGGTCTCTTTGAACATGACGCTCTGCTCATGTCTGCAGTGATGTCTGTCCATAGAGTCGTTCAGGTTCAGTGTGTTCACCGACAGGATAAAAAAACCAGAGTTTTGGACTCATCATTCTTATAACTGCTCTGATTCAACCCAAATCCTAAAGTTTTATGCTACAATTTTTCTTCAAAACTTAACTAGATTATCAAATTCATGCTTTATTCTTCAAAATCATAAACATAATACTCAGTGCAATATCCTTACCGTCAAACTTTTTGGGAAAACAGAGTTGTGATATTTTTACATTCATGTTGAAAATATTGTTAAAGGTGCTATAAGGAGAATCTATTACCGGCAACATAACGACTCTGCTACCCATGAACACGCGTGGCGACTGTCGTAATGCTGCGTTCCAGTAACCACGGAACTGGGAGTGACATCATCTCCGACTTATCGGTGTTCCAGTTGAAGTCGGAAAAAAACATGCTGATCTACCAGGCTATTGTTAGCTGTTGTTAGCACGCCCTGTGTTGTTATTCACAAATATCACATGAAGAATGTGATTATCACTATGGCAGCATTTTTGTAAATATAAGTCTAACAATACTATGTATACAGCTGATCTAGATCAACACACCCCAGTCAGAAGTGCAAATAAATGGATTATTACAGGAGCTAAATAACTGTTCACACTGGGGGCATCCATCTTCCATTGTCAACTCGGGGGTGGCGAGGTTTCACTGAATTCCCAGTAGGAAATTCCGACTTCAGGGTGCGTTCCAGTTGCAGTTTCCGACTCGGAACTTTGAAATTCCTACTTCTGACTACAACTGGAACGCACCAAACGATGTGACCCAATCCAAAGCATGTGTTTGTTGTGATGCTAATGAATGCAGCTCAGACCTTCCTCAGAACTCTGCATTGCTTTACAACTTCTTTTTTCAACAACTTACAGGATGCAAAGCGACGAGGTAACGTATCTCTTTCTAGTTATGTAGCGGTAGTTTTTGATGTGTGACAACAAGCAATTTTTGGATAACTTATCGTAGTTTTGTAGCCGTCTATATATGGCTACTTACAGCCTGGTGCTCTAAGACGTGTCTGAATAATATAAATTTGCTCTAGTTTTAATTGTCTTGTTCCTGAAGTTGAGTATCCAGGCCAGTCCAGCCCTGTCCAACCCAACCGTGAAGCTAATGAATAGCATTTATAGATAACCTATTTTGATGCTATAAAACTCATCTCAAAGTGTGTATTTTGATCAGGCGTATATCTAAAAGTGAAACTTTTGTGTAATTACTTAGAAACTCCTCACAGTCCCTTTAATGTTAGTATTCTTTGTCCTTATTTATAGTCACAATTTTACTTATTGTACTTCTTAAGCCTTTGTAACAAAGTTGACATTACTTAAAAATTCTGCATGTTGCGACATGCCAACTAAATTCTTTATTTTATTAATTTACATTTTATGCTCTTATCTATTTAATGTCTTTGATACTTCCTACTGCTTTACTGCATATAAGAGCAACTGAAACAACTGAATTTCCCCTTTGGGATCAATAAAATATTTTTAATTCTGAAACTTTTTGTATATTTTTGCTCATCATTTTAATCAAAGCCTGAACACTTCCCTGTAACTCATCATGTCTTTTATTTTATTTCTTATGCTTTTTTGTACCCACAGGAGAACTCCAAATTTTTAAATCAGATAATTCAGTAAATTTTCTGCATGTTATAAATATAAATGTGGATTTCTTTCTGCATTAGTTCAGAGTCAGAGTAGTAATCAGAGACTTTCATTAATCAGTTTCTGCTTCGTAAACACAGCAGCTGAGTCAGAGTTGGAGTTCACCTGAGTAAGATGATGGAGCTCTGGGTTAAACATGTCCATCAGCTTCAATAATTTCCTCCAGATGAGAGAAAAACGCTGCAGCCTCCATCAAATCAGAGAGGAATCCACAGCAAAAGCAGCCTGCTGCAGAGAGAGCTGATTTTTAATCCTGCAGGTGTCGGAGAGCTTGGATCTGCCAGAGACCCCCAGAGTCTGAATTTACTGAAGAGAGAGTCTCTGCCCACATTCGTACCACTCTGACCTGCTTTTATTTAAGATTCAGCAAAGTATTTCATTTGGTGGATCAAAACCAAATCAACATCTCTGAAGTGAAGCCAGTGGCGCCTGTTTTCAAGTCTGCTACAAGCTGTTCTCACAAAGTTCAGCTCCACGTTACTGAAGTCTGGTTATCTGGAGGGGGGGACGCTCTGAAAGATGACGGGCTGAGTTACACTTAAAGACAGCGCAGGGGGTCGTTTATATCCAACCCTAATTACAAACTCCAATGCCAATGAAGTCGTGACTAAACTGGGAACCCATTATGCCTAGTCTAGTTCCTGCGCTCTTTCACTCTGAAGCCACGCTGTTGTAACAGCATGTGTCTTCATCCTCTCTAAAATGAGCAGGGACAGCCCTGAAAAAAGATGGATAGCAAACCAGTACAAGTCAGTCCAGCTGCAGACCTCCACTCTCAGCCAACTGTATTGGAGACTCTACACCTCCAACGTCCGAAGGAAATGGTGTCATGATATCAAAGTAAAATACTACAAAATCTCCAAAGATACGTTTTTCTGCATTTTGGATACCTTGGTAACTTGATTCCTGTCGTGTTACATGAAAAAAACACAAAGTTTAAAATGCAGGTCATCAGCACAGCAATGTACGTGTGTGATATCTCTGTTTGGTGTAATGATCTCAAGCGTTTTCAATTTCCTAGAGAGAGACACAGTTGCTTTATTTGCTTGACAGTCCTATCACAGCCTCTGTGTTCACAGTCACTGCTGTTTTAACTGTAACACGGAGATAAACGCATTAATTCAAGGTTGAATCAGTAAAGAACCCTTCACACTGCCTCGCAGCAACCGCCCCAAAAACAGCCTCAAAGTGTTTTTTAAAGCGTCTACTGCCGCCGCGGTACGAGCATAGAGTCCGAGGTGGCAGTGACGGAGAGGTGATTCGGTGAACGTCGCAGCAGAGCCCAAAAGTCCTTCATAACACTCCGTCCCCAAACACTCTGAAGTGAAATGCTGTCTCATGCCAAGTTTTTCTCCTGATTATCTTTACATGAAGGTAGAGCCGTTTGGTAGAGCTCATTTAATGTTTGCTTTGACCCGTGAAGTCTGCTATTTCCGGGCTCTCTCCCTCTTTCGATGTAATTGGCTGCTGCCAGGCGGCAGTTGCTACAAAGTTTCTGTGCGGCAGGGCAAGTTCCATAGACATTATATACGTATATTATATGCATATAATACGTAATAACTTATGCGTATATAATTTCTAAGACAAAGTCTGTGCGCGCTCACGTGGGCAGCAACCACTTCTCTGTCCTACCGCCGCATTGAAAACTGCTTCCTGTCTGCCGCTTGTCCCTCATTAAAATGACTAAAAGTGGCGCGTTGCCTCGCAGCGGTGTGAAGGGGGCTGTATAGTTGTTTATATTTACATCACGTCTGTCTCACACTGGAGGAGCCGTTAGCCGGCTGAGAGTGGAGGTCTCCAGCTGGACCCCTCTAAACCAGTATGTACCTATCAGCATTAATTGAGCCTTCGCATGTGTGCAGGTTACCCATGCCATGGGCATGCTCCAAGAGCTTCAGACCAATGGGTGTTGTTAGCCTATGCTTCCCTCACTGCTGTCTTAAAGCCTATTTAAAATCACTGTTTGCTTCACATTTATTCTTTTTTATTGTTTTATCACCCAAAACTATGACAAACAAATGCTCCACTACTGAAAGCTAACTGTTCCCTAAAGAGTACGAGTCTGATCACTTTCCCTTCTGCTGTTGTTTACAAAGCAGACATCAGGAGTCCTGCTTGTCTTCTGATTGGTCAGTGAGGGAGAATCAGAAGCAGCCAGTAGGAGGTCTTGAAGCCACACTCTGTCCAGTAACTACCTGCTAACGTCAGAACCAGCAGAAGCTCTCTCTGTTTTCTTTGACAGGCTCTGGAGGAGCCACAGTCTGGGCTCTGAACTTGTTTTGTTTCTCTGACGTCTGAAGAATGCAGTGATTAACTGAACGTCTGAATGTGAGGAGCTCCCAGTTTATGTTCCTCTGTCTCTCCAGCTTCTCTGCTCCTCATGACATCATGGAAACTGTGGAGGGAAACGTTGCGTCGCCCTGGGTCTAAAAATAAAGATTTAAATCTCAGGATTCCTCGCATGCTTTCACCTTCAGCCCTGTGATGATGATTTGAGCGGTGGAGCTGAAGAGTGCAGATATTTCACAATGGATTTATCATCAGAAGGATTCAATAAAACGTTCAGAGCTTTTGTTTTTTCTGGCTCCGCTCGATCTCTGGCAGAGACGTGTGACTCACATTCTTACCTGTTTACCTGATCTGTGGACGTTGGCTCTAATCATTATTCTCCTCATCAATTATATAAAGTTTCAAAAGATAATAAAACAAACCCGAGAGTGTAACAGGAGGTGAGCTTGTTTGTGTTTAAGACTTTGAATTTTTAATTGATTCAGACGACTTCATCAATCATCTGAGAGTCTGAGAGAACAACAAGTCCTTCAGCTCAGAGCAGCAGGAGCATTAAGGAAAAGCATTTTAAGGTAAAGAGTCAACACGAGGGGAGCACAGAGCCAAGTGGGTTATGTCCCAGAACTTTACATACAGTAATGTTGGCAACCAGAGATGATGTCCTTAAGTCTTTCTCTGCCCTCAACCCCTCTCTGACTCCACCTCATTATCAATGAATGTCAAAGAGGCAAAAGATGTCATAAAATAAAAAGAGGATAAACTTACATCTCAAACATCTGTCTCAAATTAACTACTGTGACCTGTCATATGGAAAACTTTAGGGCAAATCAGAAAAACAAAAATATATTATCCCATAAATTACTTTTGTTGGTAAAACCGAGCAGAACAATGATAGGCAGTAATGATTTCCTTTAATAGATTTTATACTTATACCATGATTTTGGTCAGACAATATGTTCCTAGCAGGATTATGGTACCTATCAGCTAGGTTTCGCCGCTTAAAGCATATGGTTTTATTGGCTTGCAGTGTGTCATAGTGGACAACAAACAAGTCCAAGTTCTTATCTCATTGTGTACTGCGTTTTGTTACTGGCTGCAGACGTCTCATTCATCATTTTGACCTTTATGCCGAAGCTGAGTGGCCCTCCTTGAGCTCCCTGAGGTATACCCACTGGATGCTGCTGATCTATAAATCTCTTCTGGGGTTATTACCATCCTATCTAGGGATGGGAATTGATAAGATTTTATCAATATCAATGCCGTTAACGATCCTGCCAATCGCTCCAATTCTTTAACGATTCCCTTATTAATTCCAGCAAATTTTGCATGTGGGCAAATATTGGCCTGATTTTCAGTGGCAACAATGTCAAACACGTCACAGCATAGATAACTTCCTCTGCAAGTTGCTGGTGTTTCCACTCACTTAAGGTTGTGTAGTAGGTGCAATGAAAATTAAGCTACAATTCCGATGCTTCTGAACCCTGTCAGTGGAAGGAATTGATAAGGGAATTGATAAGCAAAAAGATTAATGATATCGATTCTTTGATGGAGCTGTTAACGATTCTCAACTGGAATTGGTTTTCGATCCCCATCCCTAATCCTATCTATGCTCACTACTGCAGAAGTCGAGGAGCACCTATGCCCTACGCTCTCTACCACTTACACGTGCCCAGAGCCTGAACTGAATTTGGAAAAAGAGCTTTTTCTTATGCTGCCCCCACAGCCTGAACCACGATACAGACTGAACTGAAAATGGCTGAACTGGTGTCCCTCAAAGCTTTCTGTTCCATCTTGCTCACCAGACAGCGAGAATCCTATGAATTTGATAGGATTTGTATATTTCTCAAACAAGCACATGCATAAAAACGAATAGTAGGTGTAAAGGGAAAAAAATGACACAGCATGACAAAGTGCAAGTTCAAGAACGGGCTGAAGGAAGCAAAGCTTATCAAGTTCAGCCCCCCTCTTATGCTGTCATATAATTTCAAGATACATGAAACATAATTCATAGTCCATTAAAACATTCAACTTTCATGAAAATAGAACCGTGATATAAAAAAATGGCATCTAAATAAGTTATTTAAAAACAGCACATACCATGAGCCGTCTAATTCTTTATACCTGAACAAGAGTTTTTTTGTAGTTACTTTTATATTGTTTTAAGTCAATGCAAATTTTTAAGTCCTCATCTACAATATGTAGTTTATTCCACAACTTTACACCACAAAAAGAGATGCACATACTTTTCAGAGTTCAATGGATGATCGTTTTTTTAAAATTACCAATCGCTCTGAACTTGTATACTCCCTCTCTAACCATGAACATTGTTTGGATGTTACCTGGTAACAACTTATTGCTGGCTTTAAACAAAATCTGACCTGTTTTCTATTTAATAAGGTCCCAGAATTTTGAAGTACCTGATTTAAAGAACAAAGGATTTGTACACAGGTGGACAAAATTGTTGGTACCCTTCATTTAATAAAAGAAAAACCCACATGGTCACTGAAATAACTTGAAAATAACAAAAGTAATAATAAATAAAAATTTACTGAAAATCAGCTAATGAAAATCAGACACTGATTTTAAATTTTGGCTCAGCAGAAATATTTTAAAAAACAAAATAATGAAACTAGCTTGGACAAAAATGATAGTACCCCTACAAAAGATTGAAAATGGTGTGACCATAGGGACATGTTAAACTAAGGTGTGTCCTGTAATTATCATCACAGGTGTCTTCAAGCTTGTAATCAGGCAGTCTGCCTATTTAAAGGCTGAAAAGTGGTCACTGTGCTGTTTGGTATCATGGTGTGTACCACACTGAACATGGACCACAGAAAGCTAAGGAGAGAGCCGTCTCAGGAGATTAGAAATAAAATTATAGACAAGAATGTTAAAGGTAAAGGCTATAAGACCATCTCCAAGCAGCTTGATGTTCCTGTGACTACAGCTGCACAGATTATTCAGAAGTTTAAGGTCCACAGGACTGTAGCCAACCTCCCTGGACGTGGCTGCAGGAGGAAAACTCATGACAAACTGAAGAGACGGAGAATACGAATGGAAACCAAAGAGCCCAGAACAACTTCAAAGAGATTAAAGGAGAACTCCAAGGTCAAGGTACATCAGAGTCAGATCGCACCATCCATCACTGTTTGAGCCAAAGTGGACTGGTTTTATAAATATCTGGTGTGTGCTGCTGACCTCTTGGCCAGGTCGCCCTTGTAAATGAGAACCTGATCTCAACGGGATTTATCTGGTTAAATAAAGGTTAAATAAAAAAAAAAATCTGAGACACCTCATCACCTCCTGACAGAAAGTCTAACCTCAGAGCTCCACTGGTCCGTTGTGTTTCCATTGTGCTACACTTGGAACCCAGGACCCGCCATCTGTCAAACACCAGCAGCACTTTGATTTTGCACCCTTGCCCAAATCCATTTATCATTTGAGTTTAACCTCCACTGTAGCCCAAGGTGTAGGTCCAAATAGCCCTGAACCAAAACAACACAAGTCAACATGTGGCCTGCTGTGCACCCTCTCAGGAAACTAACGAAAAACAACAGCAGCTCTATCATAAACTTATCAACCTGATCAGCATCAGAGGAAGGTGAAGCAGCTGGAGAGAACCCAACACTTCAGCCTGCAACCGCTGCACCATCGTACCATCCCAGTGTGTCAGAGACAATCTGATCTTACCTCTCTGGCCCGCTGTCAGCTTCTTTTTCGGTCCAGTTTTCTTCGTTACTGTCCTCTGAGCAGCATCTCCATCACCCTGGGTCATCCTCTGCCGCTGTCCTGGACCATCTCTGTTCTCTGGACCGTAAACCAGGACCTCAGAGCGCCTCATGTCCAAACTTTAGTCCCCTCTGGACCTCATGTCTCCTCAGGTCACCTCAGATCATCTTTGGAGAAAAGACAAACAGTTTAGTCCAAAAAACATGACTGAAGCACAGAAGATTTTAAGATCACAAAAAATGTCTCTTCTACAGGAACATGCAAGGAAAATATAAACATATATATGTATATATATGTATTTGTAATATATAAGCAAATATAATTATTAGATCAAAAAGATCAGATTTATAACAAAATGCTACTAGAAAAGCACTCGGAGAGCCCAGACCTCCGTCAGCGCCACAGTCCTCACCCATATTGTGATTTTCACCATAAATATTAGTCCTACCTTTATTTCATCTAAATATTTAGATTCATGGCCATGAAAACATACCATTATCCATTGGATTCATCATGATATCAATTTTAGTGCAGTAGTTATTCACCAAAATCACATTTTTTTTCATGGCGGTTTTCTTCTGGAAGTAGCTACAAAGTTTTTGAAGATACAACAAATCCGATTGAACACTCCAGACTCCACAGTATCTTGGCTATATTTTGGTGTTTGTTGCAAGTCTATGCCTTCATTTGTTCAATTGCTATGAAAAAAATTCCAAAGATATCTGAATTTTTCTTGTTCAGGATCAGAGAGTCCAGAATCTAACCGGGATCCAGATCAGTCTTTGATATCTTGTAGAACCTGTTAGAAACTTGTCCTATTTTTTTCCAAATGCCCTGACTATTTTTGGTGGAGTAATATGCACAAATGCACAAAAATGGTCCTATCTCGCAATGTTAAATAATCCTTGAAAATTTTTTGGCTCTAGTCGATGATCTGGATCATTCCCAAAATGTAATCCTTTGTTCCTTGTCCCAACCGGACATTTCCTGAAAATTTCAATCCGCCCATAACTTTTTGAGCTATGTTGATAACAGAGAAACAAACAACCAAACAAACAGGAGCAGGCAAAGACATAACCTCCTTTAAGGAGGTAAAAATCAGGAAAAATAATTCTTTACGGTTTTTAATGAACATGAACTTATTTAAAGCTGCTATGAGGAGAGTGTATTTCCGAAGATATTAAGACTCTGCTACTCATAAGCACATGCGGCAACTGTCGAAATGCTGTGTTCCAGTAACCTTGGAACTGGGAGTGACATCATCTCCGACTTATTGGTATTCCAGTTGAAGTCGGAAAAAAACATGCCGATCTACCAAGCTGTTGTTAGCACGCCCTGCGTTGTTGTTCACAAATATCACATGAAGAATGTGATTATCACTATGGCAGCATTTTTGTAAATATAAGTCTAACAATACGATGTATACAGCTGATCTAGAGTGACACACCCCAGTCAGAAGTGCAAATAAATGGATTATTACAGGAGCTAAATAACTGTTCACACTGGGGGCATCCATCTTCCATTGTCAACTCGGGAGTGGCGAGGTTCTGACTACAACTGGAACGCACCAAAAGACGTGACCCAAGCCAAAGCGTGTGTTTGTTGTGATGCTAATGAATGCAGCTTGGACCTTCCTCAGAACTCTGCATTGCTTTACAACTTCTTTTTTCAACAACTTACAGGATACAAAGCCACGAGGTAATGTATCTCTTTCTAGTTACGTAGCGGTAGTTTTTTATTTGGGACAACAAGCAATTTTTGGAAAACTTAGTATCGTAGTTTTGTAGCCCGCTATATATCCCTACTTACCTTATGGCAGTCCATCGTTGTTGATGATGACTTCATAACTCCCGGGATGGGGGGTGGCGGTTAGCGCTTGGTGCGCTCATGCCACCTCATGTGGCTGTGTAGACCAATTGCTGATCCGAACACTTTTCCACATGTGGCGCAGGTGTGTGTTGGACCTGGTGGGATAGTCCTTGCAGCGCACTCATACCGCTGCCTGCGCTTCTCTGAGCGCCTCAGTGTTGTCTTCTCGTCCAGGTGGGAGACTCCTGAGAGGCAGGAGGAGCGCCAGGTGTCACGGTTTGCTGCTATCGTTTCCAGGTTGTTAGGGGGTATGTTACAGTTTTTAAGTAGCACCTTCATGTGGTCCTTGGTCTAAAAGGGTGCACACATTCCAGGTTGCAACTGTGAGGAGTATCTTGCGTTTTGTGTTTCGACCGCAGAAAGGGGATGACCCGACAGCCGCGGCAAGCTGTCCGGGTTGAGGAGGAACAGGCTATTTTTGGGCCACCTTTTCTAGGCCTCTCCCTCTTCAGGGTGAGCAGAGCGGGGCTGCCCAGTCGCATGGGGAGCTACCGAGGAGACATGCTGTTCCATCCCACGTCTCAGCGACCATCACTCCCATGCCGCCTGTGTGTAGGGTTGGGCTAGGTGCTTCCAGTCACATCCTGACCTGCACCCACCGCTCTTCCCCATCGCCACAGGGCTTTTGAAGGGGGGTGGGGATGGGGGGGGGAGTATGGGCCTGCACAGAGAGTAGATTAGAGTGAGCGTAGGGGTGCGCAGTACCTACTCTCACTACCTTGGCTCCCTCCAGCGTCTTCCAGTGGCATGACTGATCATGACGACTTTCTGCTGGGTGGAGTTGCAGGGGACTGCCAGAGATCCAGTCTGTCGGTATCCTGCCCAATG
This sequence comes from Scarus forsteni, assembly GCA_036419115.1. Lineage (NCBI taxonomy): Eukaryota > Metazoa > Chordata > Actinopteri > Labriformes > Labridae > Scarus > Scarus forsteni. The sequence continues at coordinate 2,622,043 of JAZDUH010000226.1, read as the reverse complement.
TGAATCCCCGGAACACAGATTTTTCGTTCGGGGTTTACTCCTGTAGCCATACACTCCCCCGGGTTTACACACATGGCAGTGGGGCAGTGGTTGGTGAGGAGCCAGGGCGTGTCCACATTGGAGTGGGCCTGCACACCCCACCTCTAGGGACCACTGCAAACTCCGAGATCCCCTACTGGTTTAGCCTTGCTTCGCGAGAAGCCAGTTACCGTGCGTGGCCACGAGGAGGCACAATAGGAGTCTTGGTGAGGGTGAGGCTATGTACTGACCTCGGAAGTCTTAAGCATTCGGCTTCCTTTACCCAGACTGGCTTGGTCAGCGGCAGGGACTAAGGGAGGGGGGTCACATGCATCTCTACACGCAACGTCTCTCTAGCATGCTGCACTAGACGCATCACTACACCCTGCGAGCAGAGCTCACACCCTACTTACAGCCCGGTGCTCTAAGACGTGTCCGGATAATATAAATTTGCTCTAGTTTTAATTGTCTTGTTCCCGAAGTTGAGTATCCAGGCCAGTCCAGCCCTGTCCGATCCAACTGCGAAGCTAAGGAATAGCATTTATAGATAACCTATTTTGATGCTATAAAACTCATCTTTAAGCGTGTATTTCCATCAGGCATATATCTAAAAGTTAAACTTTTTAGTAATTACTTAGAAACTCCTCACAGTCCCTTTAACAACACACAGTTACATTAAACAAGGACAAAACATATGATACAAAAGGAAATTATTATAAATTATTATATCATTCATGTTTTATTGGTGTTATGAATATTTGGCACAAAAACATGTCAGATAGTGCAAAAATATTTTTAATGTAAAGTCTAAAATAAAATGCCAAAATATCAATGCCAAACTAAATGTACAATCCTCTGGTAGGCTGTGGGGTTTAACCCAGGCTCAGGTGGGACTAAGGGGCCCAAAGTGTGCAGAGAAAATACCCCCAGCCAGATCTTTCTGATGCTCAGTTTGAACTTCAGCAGGCCGTCTTCACAAGTCTACATGACTAGATGCATTGAATTGCTGCCATGTGTTTGATTGATTAGCTATTTGTGCTACGAGCTGTGAACAAGTGTCCCTAATGAAGTGGCGAGGGAGTCTGTGCAGCTCTGTTTGCTCTCACACCGGTCCAGGACTTGAGGTTGAGTGTGAGCTCAGCATACGCCGTGGCGTGTCTGTTTGTTTATGGAGCTTCAGCTCCCTCGCTGACCTCACGGCGTCATCCCTCCATCAGCCGCCAAATCATCAATAATCAGAATCGACAGATCCCGGACCCTCTTCTCTCCTTAGTGAATCTAAAACAAATCATGTGCAGGATTCAGTAGCTTGGATAACCCCCTCAGGACGTCTGTGAAAACCGATCCTCTGATTCACATCCAGAGTTTCTCTGCTCAGCCGATCTCCGCTCCATAGGGCCCCACAAACATACACCAGTGTTTTCTTTAATAAGCTCTGTTTGGAGAACAGCCTATATGTTTAAAGGACAATAAAACTCTCATAAATTTATCCAACGCCCAGTAAAAAAGCAGGTTTTCAAAGACTCCTGCAGTAGGTTATGGTGTCGAGAGGATTTCATTGTACAGCTGAGGCTCCGCAACTAGAACAAAATATCAAAGGATTAAAAAAACTGAGATTTATGCTAAAGTATTCAGAGAAAAAAGTATTAAGGACATCCAGGGTCAGTCTGGATTCAGAAAAATGCATATTCCAACTCTTTCCTGTTTAAGTTTATGGTAGCACTTTAGATTACAGCCCGCGTCTTACAGTGTAGTTTCCTCAACTGTTGGGGTAACTCTAACACATGTACTATGATATTTTGCAGTATCTATGGGGTAGTTACCCTTGCGTCTTACAGTGTAAGTCCTGGAGTCTTACAGTGTAGTTTCCCGTGTCTTACTGTTGCACGGCAGAAGTAGGCTATTGGTTTTATTTTGTGTTTTTATTCTACATGTCTTTATATTTTGTGTGATTGTTTTTATTGTCTTTAGTTTATATAGCATGGTTTTTAGTATGTTTTTAATTACTTCCTGCGGGGACACTCTTAATGTTGATAATCTGCACCTGTAGAGCACTTTATTACCCCCAGAGACTCACAATGGGGCCGGAGAACGGAGTGGGTCTGTGGCCAATCAGACGAGAGAGGGGACAATTTAACCTGTGGCACACCTGGAAGTGGGAGAACGCCGGAAGGAGCAGAAACGGGGTGGCACGTGTCGACAGGACGCAATACGGGGAGCAGCAGAGCACAGCGGAGCAGACAGCCGCCGAGCACTGCGGACCAGCCGAGCACCGCGGAGCAAACAGACGCTAAGCACCACGGACCAGAGGCTGGACTGGCCTCTGTCCACAGGTTTCATTTTGAACATTTGCTGCAATCATTTCTTTTCATACTCTTCCAGAACAGACTAACAACTGTCTTGGTAACTACTATGCCTTTGAAGCATTGATAAATCTTTAAACCTGGAACCAAGTGGTGCAGTGAGATGTTTAAGCTATGGTCTACGATTTGGAAGCTTGGTACATCTTAATAACACCGTTTATAAGGCCGTTATGGTCCTATGGTCCGATCTACGCAATATAAAGAGCAAAAAGAATGAAAAAAAATCCATTCAGTATATCTGCTGCAAAGAAGCATAATAGTTGACCAATCCAAACCGCCGTTCCCTGCAGTTCGGATTGGTCTGTGAGTCCATCCAATCCACTGTCTCCCCTGCTCCGCACTCCACGGCCTCCTCCCCACTACCTCCCTCATGTACCGGTGAGCAGCTAGCTGCACGGCTACTGAAGCGTCATGGAAATGTCCCAGTAAATTTATCACCAGTCCAACTGTGACCCAGTCTCTCCACACAGGGACACTTTTTCAGAGGTGTTTCAGGATAAATTAAACTATAACTAGTGTATGATGATCATGCACACTCATCATCATGGTTCCTAGGGCCTGTTTAACATCAAACTTCCTCTGGTTTCCTCCAGGTCCTCCCTCTTCCTGTGTGATAGAATCACTGATCATCCTTATCATTAATTCACTGCACATCACTTCAACCTTTTGAGTCTACTGTTGAGAGTTCCCACATCTAGACGCTTCACAGCAACCAGGAGTGAACACCTGCTGTGAGGATCTTCACCCAAGTACTCGGGTGGATCTCCTGATCTTTAAGAAAGTGCATCAAGTTATTCCATCCCTGAAATGCTGAGGAGATCCTTTTTGATTCAACATATTAACAGTATTCATTATCAGGTATCAAAGGTAACAAAATGATCGTACAATCTTTAACGAGGCTGTATCGACAGTATTGACAGATTTTTTTTTTTTCTTCTAGGATATGCATCGTCCAAATCTAAGTATCAGTCATTTAGGTTATACCATTTGCTCTCGCTGTATGAAGTGCACAAGGGGGAACTTTATTTGGTATTACAAAGTCTATTGAGCTCCAGACTTAGGAGTGGCAGAGACTTTCTCATCTTTGCTCACTGAATCAAAAAGTCATACAGACTTTTAAGTGGCATAAAGTGCCTGGTGTGACAACCTATCAAAGAAACACTGCGATAAAAATCTCCCAAACACTCTCTCATCTGATATCACAATTTTAGAGTCTGGCTTATTGAATTCATAGGATTGAATAATGCAAAAATCAAACTATTTAATCTGACAGGTGTCTGTGGAGTGTGCACCTTAAACTCAGCAGCACTGTAACCATCACCTTCACCACAGCAGTGAGGAGTCGACACATGCTCATTTTATTGGTTCATACAGTCTGCATCACAGACGTGCTAACAGCTAACACTACAGGGAGTTTAAGTTTCTATGGCTGAAGGCACAAGCAGCCCGTGACAGAAAGGCAGAGGATGCGCACAGTTCAGTTCAGCATAGCATCTTTCAACAACACATCAGAGGAGGCCAAACATTACAGGCTCACTTTGGGCTTAACAATTAACTTCTGGCCTCACAAACTGGCAGCGGTTCAGCTGCAGAAAAGAAACTCCAGTCTAGCTTGAAAACATTCAACAATGTTTGTGCTTCTCCAAAGATAATCACAGTTTGTCTGCTTTAAACGGCCATAAATCAGAATCATCAGAATCTTCCAGCTGTCTGCAGCCTGCGAGGCCAAAGCTTTTCCAACATGGCTGCCAAAGGTTGTGTTATCACCTGAAAGCCCTCCGTTATCTGCCCTAAGAGTTTGAACAAAGTTCTTTGTAAAATCAGAGAAAGACGCCCTGGCAGCTCCCTGAGCTCTTCTGGGAAATCATCCTGAAGTCGCTGTGTCTCCTCAGCCGTATCTTGACACCAGAGATTAGGGGCAGTGTGTGGTGGAGGGGACGCAGAGGGGGCTGCTCCTCGCTGTACGGTACATAAACACAAGAGGCAAACAATGACAGAGCGGTGCATTTACCTCAGAGGCAGAACAACAGCTTCAGTAAATCAGAGTCTGGTAAAAGCTGAGCGCCCTGCAGGAGGATCCTCTTTAATGAAGCCTTAACTGATGGGACCGGCTTGAAAGCCCACCCAGAGCCCACCCAGACGCTGATAGGGACCACTCTGAGGATTTACACTCACTGACGGGGACAAGGTGGAGATAGGTGGAGGAAAACACGGCCGCAGAAACAAAGACACGATGTGATGTGATAAACATCAGAGGACCTGCTGCTTTAACGAGGAGATGCCCGAGTACGCGAGGAACGAAGGGAGAAGTGTGGACAGCAGAAGAAAACAAACACACAGCAGTCTTCAAAGATCCAGGTTATAGTCTGATCCTATCTGCGTGGCCTGCAGCTCTGTGACAACACAGTAAGAGCTGGGACACGAGACTGCAGCTCTGTGCAGATGAGCTGATAGGAGGTTGTCCTCTTATTGATGGGACGTTTTATCTGCCTGTCTCTGCAGGGAGAGAGAGTCTGAGGATGGTAATCTTTATCGCCTCGCTTTGTCAGCTAACGGTCACAGGAGTTCCTCATGCGATGTCACACGTAAAAAAGCCATGATGGAGATAACGAATGTGGCTGAAGATGTGAAGTTTGAGTCCATCACCACACATGCAGCTTTTTCTCTGCTCTCTGTCCTTCTGTCCACACAAGAATGTTTTTTTTAACGTCACTCAAAACACATAGTTTGGAAAATTAGCACCAAGGTGAAGATTTCTAAAAACTGTTGAGAGTGTCTTCATGTGGACAGGTCAAAGTAGAAAGTAGGCCAGAGCAATGGTTTCTGCTGAAGAGAAACTAAGAATGTCTTTTAACAAGCATTATATCTTTGAAATTCAATCAATCAATCAATTAATTAATCAGTCTTTTTTTATATAGAACAGTTCACATTGTGTGTTATCTCAAGGCACTTTACAATACAGCAACTCTGTAAACTCTTTATTTTACACACACAGACAGCACCTTTGGGATGTGGTGGAGCAGGAGACTCTTGCTGGGATGCTCAGCCCATAAATCTGCTGTCATGTCAACATCATGGACCAAATTCTCTAACGAATGTTTCCAGCTCCTTGCTGAATCCATCTGAAGTTTGTGACGTGATTGTTTTCTTGAATATTCTGGCTCCAAATTTCTTCTGAGCTTCTGTTTAGAGCTCTTGGTCAGCCTGGGATAAAGTTTAGAGCTGGAGATGTTTTCCTGCAGCTGTGCCTCTACTGTTCTCCTTTAGATTGTTTAGATGGACATTTTTATCCACATCACTGGTCCACTGTGGTCATAAAGGGATGGACATGGCCAGTAACAACACCCAAGTAGGCTGTGAGGTTTGAACCATGCTCAGGTGGGACTGAGGGACCACCAGCAGCAGCCTGAACCGCTGATCCATGTAGAGGATGACATTTTTCGGGAATTCCCTTGGGTCACGTGATTCCCACGGGATGGAAGTCATTTTTTAATTGATCCCGTTATCGGGACAGGATGGGAAAAAAAAGCTGCGGGAGCTGGCGGGAGTGGGAACAATATTAGTAGATGATCATTTTCAGCCGCGTAAAACAACCAGATGAACAGAGACTACAACATTTTTGTAGTGATCTCTCAGTGACAGCCAACACTCTTGACCGTGCTAGCAACACAAAAGAACTACAAAAGTGATTTGACTTCCTGTCACCACCGGAAGTGAAAAGCAACTTGGAGCGGCTGCCAGCGACACACATAACAAAACAACATGGAGGGAGAAGATGACACGTCCAAAAGAGAGCTGTTTACACCGACCAAATGTCAGGCATGTGAAACTTAAAGGCGAGGCATTTTATATGCACTGAACTTTTACCTAAAATAAAAATGCAACATTTTTTCAACATGTTTAGTTTTATTCAACTGGAACGGGACAGGAGTGGGAGTTATTTTGAGTGGGAGCGGGATGGGAGTGGTAGTCATTCTACGTGAGTGGGACAGGACAGGATGAATTTTTTTACTCCAGCCCGGGATTGGGACGGGACAGGATTTTTTCTCTGGGAGTGGGACGTGACAGGAGTGAGATGTTTCATGCTCGAGATCCAAGGCAGGATGGATCCATGTTTCATGATGTTCACACCAAACTCCTACATCTGAATGTGGAGCAGAGATCCAGTCTCATCAGACCAGGAGACTTTGGCTGTGTCCAAAATGACATACTAACATACTACATACTCATGTGTATATACTGTATACTACATACTATAAGTATGATTAGGATGCAAACCATTCACACTGTAGTATACTACTAAGTTTCCCATGATGCATTTCAAACCTCCGACGACAAAAATCAGAAGCACACCAGGCTATCAAATATCTCTGTTGATTCGTCACATTTGTAAGTTCAGAGAGCATTTTAGGCGAGAAAGTCACCACGTAGAATACCAGAATGTGGTCATTTGAGCCATAAAATGCACAGATACAAATTTCATTTCGGCATTTTGGTCATTCCGTTACGTGCGCCATTATGCTATCGAAGAAACTTCCGGTCGGCTCCAAAACAAGAGCCCAATTTACAAAAGCGTTGAAGAACTAAAAGGAGATAATAAAAGATGCGTTTATTTTGAAAATGAGAAGTTTGCTAGTGGCTGATTTTTAGCTGAATGCCGGTCGGTCTTGCATGGCGCAATGCATTATGGGGCTCGCAATGCATTATGGGGCGTTTGAGTCTGACTAGTATGCCCACCTCCCATACTAAAGTTTTTTCAGATATAGTATACATGCGGGTATTTCTCACACACTCAGTCTTTTCATACTATCTAATGTGAACACACTACATACTCATTTTGACGTAACACTTAGTATGAGTAGTACGTTAGTATGACATTTCGGACACAGCCTCTGTTATGATCTTCTGTTGTCCAGTTTTGGTGAGCCTGTGTTAAATGGAGCCTCATTCCTCATTTCCTGTTCTTAGCTGATAGCTTGATCGAAACAGGTGGTTATTTGAGTTCTGGTATCAACGAAGCTGAGAGGTACTGCTCACTGGATATTGTCTCTTTTTTCACCAGTCTTTTTGAATATGTAATATTACAACCCTGGTAGATCAGCAATGTGATGCTTTGAGTTGCCACCATTTGATTGGCTGGTTGAACAGGGGTTCTAAATAAAGTGACAGATGAGTATATTTAATTACAGATTTGGGGATGATTTGGACAGATATGTGGTGATACAAGTCTTTCATTGGCCCATTCTTTCTGCATACTGGAGCAAAACGTCATCACCCTGGACGTTCAGATGAAAGGACCTCTTTCACAATACATGTAATTTTGCCCACAGCCCAATTTTTTGTTTATTGTGTGGTATTTGTAATACACCCAGAGACTCCCAAGAATATACCTTTAGAAAATCCAAAAGTCATCCAGGGCCTCTACTATGACCTATTTTGTGACCATTGCCATAAGTGTGAGCCAGGGTGCACACTTTACCCCAAAACTTACTCAAACACAAATAATAAATCATCAAATTGGGTCAAATCACCTTCACTGAAGTCTGGTGCATCTTTTGAAATCAAATGTAAAGCTAAGTATTACAATTGAAAGAAGTTATTGAATTTTAACTGGAAAAAAAAATAGTTTTTTTGATGATTTTTTCAACAAATTCAATTCTTTAGAGATGTGTCTGACCAACTTACAGTTGCTGTACAACTAAAATACTTACAAATTATTTGGCCACATATATATTCTCAAAGTGGGAAAAAAATCATCAAATTCTGAGACCGGTAAAGTTGTTCAATTAACAGGTTGGGTTACTGTGGAAGAATCAGGATACTGTTCCATGTCTTGTATATCAGGGAACCTTTAAAGATTTGTTCAGAATTTATCCTTTAAGTATGATTTCTTTTAGAATTTGAATGCTAGATTCAAAACAAACATTTCACATGAAATGTTATTCATTTTAATATTGAACAGCCACAAAGGGCCTGTATATTATGCCTTTGTGATGAGATAATAATGAGACATTGATACAAGTAAAAACCGATGCAGTTTTGGATTGTTGTAATCAGATTGTATTTATCTACAATGACAGCAATACATAAACATTACTTATGTCAATTTCTGTTTCTAGTACTTATATATACATGTAATCTGTTTTATGGCCTTCGTGTCTTTTTGCATAGCAATGGCTTGGACAATTTTAATTTGTAGACTGGAACTATAGTGAGGGAAAGGGGATCTGAGAAATCCATAAGATGTATGATTGGCTGGTTATTTCATAGAATGGAGTCTTTGAATTTGCTTGTGTATGGTTGGAGGGGTTTCTGATTTTGAAAATGTTTATAATATCCCAAATAATACATTACAGATGCAACATGTGCACACATGCCAGAGGTTCTCTTTCCAGCAGGACAGAGACAATAATATGCCTTCACAGGATCATCTGATGCATTCTTGTCAAATTGAATCCAAACATTGTATTTTATTTGAGATCTGTGACGAGAATGAATCTGTCCCCTAATGAGATCAGCATCATGCTGGTAAACCCAAATCTCATAGTCACCATCATTTTTTGATGCTCAGCAATGTAGCCAGGGGACTGTTTGATTTGGTATGTACCGCATGTTATGGTCTCAAGGTATTCCAGATCCACATGAGGGAACGAGATATCAGATGCTTCAAGCTTCTGCCATTCACTACGAGCTCTACGTGACATATTTGGGTCTTCTGCAACTCGCTTTTGCCAAAAACATTGTCTTTTTTAAAAGTGAAAGCATACGCTGAGCCATCTTAGTATCTCGTCCCTCTCTATCTGGATCTGAAACATATATTGGTCCTCTGAGGGCATTGAGACATGCAGTTACTATGCGCACTAATTTGCCAATGACCTCAACGAAATAATTTGAGGTAAGTTGTTCCTTAAACAACATCCACTTCTTTAAACGCCCGTGGTAGGACTCTACTATCCATCTTGTTTTGGTACAGCAACGATCACTATTGGCCGTTGAGGAATCCAATTGGGATTTACCAGTTGGTAAAAATGACGGCATTCTAGCATCATACCCCAACTTAGCAAGAAGATCTAAGGCATCCCTGAAACAGCGATCTACAATCATATTGTCATTTGCTTCTAACCAAGATTTCAATATTTCAATTTTTTCCATGATGAGCCGAGTTATTGTTGCATCATTTACATTACCATGGTAGGGGCCAATAGTGTCTAAAACATATCCATCAGGCAGTACAACTGACATGAATTTTAGGTAATTTCGTTTTTTCTGTCCTCCGTAAGATGCCCTTTGAAACTGATGATCACTGCATTTGTTGAGGTAGATATATGTACCATCTAAGATAAGAGTGACCTGGTCACCATAAAAAGCTTTAGTAAAGACAGTGTTGTGAGTTATGGCATCGTGGCGTGAAATATGATTTGTGCCAAGGTATTTGGGAACAACTATTGTGTTTAAAATATCTGCAATTGTATGAAAATATCTTGACAGTGTAGCTTGGGAAAGATTAGTAAGCATGGTCATTTTGACACCCCTGCTTGGAACAGTATCCTGATTCTTCCACAGTAACCCAACCTGTTAATTGAACAACTTTACCGATCTCAGAATTTGATGATTTTTTTTCCCACTTTGAGAATATATATGTGGCCAAATAATTTGTAAGTATTTTAGTTGTACAGCAACTGTAAGTTGGTCAGACACATCTCTAAAGAATTGAATTTGTTGAAAAAATCATCAAAAAACTATTTTTTTTCCAGTTAAAATTCAATAACTTTTTTCAATTGTAATACTTAGCTTTACATTTGATTTCAAAAGATGCACCAGACTTCAGTGAAGGTGATTTGACCCAATTTGATGATTTATTATTTGTGTTTGAGTAAGTTTTGGGGTAAAGTGTGCACCCTGGCTCACACCTATGGCAATGATCATAAAATAGGTCATAGTAGAGGCCCTGGATGACTTTTGGATTTTCTAAAGGTATATTCTTGGGAATCTCTGGGTGTACTACAAATACCACACAATAAACAAAAAATTGGGCTGTGGGCAAAATTACATGTATTGTGAAAGAGGTCCTTTGGCTGTTGGTGATCTCTTTGGCCCTCTGCAGGTGGAGATAAAAACATGTCTTGTACCTGTACGTTTAATTTTAATCCATCTCCCAGCACATTTAGAGGATTCAGTATCAGATGTTGGGCCGCTGCTCTCTTGTTGTCTTCTTCCTATTATAGTAGAACTGCTGCTAACGTGTCATTAAGGTATTTCTTGTGGCATTCGTGAGCAGCTTCACTGTAATCAAGCGTCTGTTTTATTGGACTTGGAAATGGGAGCACAGATTGCAGTATTTCATGCTGAATTACAATGTTCCCTCTGTTTGTTGTTTTTTATGTTTCAGGCCAAAGATTCACACGTTTAACCTTCACCGGATCTCCCCATCAGACGCGTTGGTCTTTCATTGATAAATGGTTCAGTGAGTGGTCACATCTGGTATTTTTTTTCTTTCTTTTTGTCTCTTCCTGCCTCTCTCTCAAACACACGCTCTGAGCGACCACCAGCCGAGCTGAAGGGGGGCCAAACGTACAGGAGGCTTTCACCGGCACTCATATTTACGCTGGGACGGGTCCAGGAGCTCGGGCTGATGATGGTGAATTTATGTTCCAATCAATCCGAGGCATCCTGCAGCAGCGTCCAGCTCCTGAGCATTTGTGCTGCACATTGTGATTTGGAACATCCTAACGAGCTGTTAGAATAATAATGGTCCACTTGTTTATGACTAACAGGGAAGTTAAAACAACAAATACGGGAACACGTTCATTCATTTATGAAAATATACAGCAGAACAAGGCCAGCGTTATTGTTTCTGATTTAATCAAATATGAGGTTTTATAATGTTTCCTTTAGTTATAAATTAAAATAAAAATACTGTTGTAAAGGAAATAATTCTCATTGCCTGTAGAAAAACCTGGCTAAAGTCACATATGATGTCAGCCGCTTAATTATGTACAGAGTCTTTGGATCGTTGTTGTTGCATCATGATGGATGCTGCCATACCGCACGTGCCACCGCACAGAACTTAAGTTCAATTACTGACAGATGTAGAGGCCGTGTCAATATAAGGTCATCTGACCAATAGAGACTTAAAAAGAAAACAGAAATCCTAAATAATATTAAAAGAAGGGGAAAAGTAAAATAATCACCCCCTGTACAGTAAGAGCACATAGATGTGTCTTTTTTATATACTGAAGATGTTTATTTAGGCCATAAAAACAGTCCATTCCACAGAGACATGTAACCTTCTGGCTTCCTGCAGCCAGCCTCCAGTGGACACTCAGGGAACTGCAGCTTTTGGCACTTCTGCACTGGCCTCCTTTTTCTGCCACCTTTTCTTTACACCAGGACTAACGCCAGCCTGTCCAATAAATCCACAAGGTTTAACACAGCATGTTACAGTTGGAGATCAAGAAGTCTTTTTTGATGCAGTAACCTTTTGGTCTCATTAATTCACTGAAATCACTCTGACTTTTGACCATAACCTCCAGAATCTAATCTCATGCTGTTCTTAAATCAGAGTTGACGTGAGCAGATATTTAAGAATTTCTAAAGCATTCTTGCTTCAAAAGAAGAATGAATTCATGAAACACCAAAATTTTGGAAAACCAAAAATGACTCATGCTTTGAAAATGACTTATGCTCATAAATACTGGCGTTATTATTTAAGTGCAAAACATCTTTGGATTTTTGAGACAGTCATGTTGTAAAGGCAAAGTGAAGACATTTGATTGTTTCATTAGCGATAAGGTATCAACCTGGTTTATACCTCTATGTTTCAGGACATGCATAAAATGAATAACACTGCTGTGCCTTAAAGATGCTTTTAGGAGTTTCTAAGTAATAAAAAAGTCTCACTTTTAGATATATGCCTGATCAAAATACACACTTCATGGTAAGTTTTATAGCATCAAAATAGGTTATCTATAAATGCTATTCCTTAGCTTCGTGGTCGGGTCGGACAGGGCTGGACTGGCCTGGATACTCAACTTCAGGAACAAGACAATTAAAACTAGAGCAAATTTATATTATTCAGACACGTTTTAGAGCACCGGGCTGTAAGTAGCCATATATAGCCGGCTACAAAACTACGATACTTAGTTTTCCAAAAATTGCTTGTTGTCACACATCAGAAACTACCACTACGTGACTAGAAAGAGATACATTACCTCATTGCTTTGCATCCTGTAAGTTGTTGAAAAAAGAAGTTATAAAGCAATGCAGAGTTCTGAGAAAGGTCAGAGCTGCATTCATTAGCATCGCAACAAACGCACGCTTTTGCTTGGGTCACGCCTTCACGACAGTTGCCGCGTGTGCTCATGGGTAGTAGAGTCTTTATGTCGCTGGAAATAGATTCTCCTCATAGCACCTTTTAAGTCATATGTTAAAAAGAGGGAAATTTCAGAAATTATGGCAACAAGTGTCTCTATAAATTATGGAGCAAAGCGTTAGTTCAGACAGGCACGGAGTCAATCTGCTTGGCTGAGCTCTCACTCATATGCATACGGGGTGGCCTTATCGCGCAGTCTCACGTCAGATGATCGGTCTCCCCTCCCAGCCAGATCAGCTGATCTATTTGGCGCGTTATTTAAACTGCCCCAGTCTACCTGAGTTTCTGGCTGTCATCTGCACGCTGCTCATTACGCTGCTTACTCTATCGCTCTCTATGTTGTCATGTACTTTGCTGTTTGTGCTGCATCTCACCTTGCTGCTCGGCATGTCGACTCCTGGCCGTGATGTCGATCCATGGCAACTCGATCGCTTTTCCGAGCCTCAATCTCAGCCGTCCGAAGCGGAGGATGCCTCTTGGGATGGGAGCCCCGTCGCTACCCGGCGCAGCGCCCGTCCAGCAGGCAAGAATCCTTTGATTCCCAGCATGAATGACTGGCCGGTGTCAAGGCTTTTAGAAGCCTATTTGAATGTCAAATCGCCGCTCCGATCGGCGCTTCTCATGAAGAATTGTTTGAATTATTCATGGAAAAAGTTCCCTCCGAACCACTACCTGCAGTCCTGCCATCCTCTCTCCCCAGGAAATGTGCAAGGAAGAGAAAAAACATCTGTCATCTGTCAACTCCTGCTCCGGCTGCCAAACAGGCTCGAGCCCCTGCTTCCACCTCCGTTGAGCCGGAGGCCAGCCTCGTCCTGTCCGCTCTGTCCAACATCCAGGCTTCAATTGAGAGCATGAACTCCAGGATCCAGGCTCTGGAATCCAGCTCCACTCCAGCGACGGGTGCCTGTATTCCGAGTTTGGCCGGTCCGTCCTCCTCTTCGGCTCAGGGATGAGTCCCGGCTTCCACTCACATCCATGCTTCCACTCCGTCCGCGGGTCCGACTCCGGCGCAAGCAGGTGACGTCACCCCGGCGACCATCGACGGCATCACCCTCCCGCGAAGGACTCTGGGAAGTGCAGTTCCCATTTCCACCGGCGCTCCATTCTTTCCTCCAGCTGCTGCGATCTCTCCCAGCCTCAGAAGCCAGATTCTCGCAGGTAATGACATTAATCTTGTTAAAATCCTGCTGTGCTCAGAGCTCTCTGACATACGTATTGTGAGATATGTCAGTGCTGCTTAAGGATAGTGATCCCCGCCTGTCAAAAACTCTGACTCTGGCCGAATTTAACATTGCGTTTGATGTTTTCGGTGATGTCATTGTGAAGTCTTCCCAGCCCGTAGAGAAGAGCTTGACACCTATCTAGCCATAATTTCAGATCTGGCCATGACCTATGGAGGTGCTTTGTTTTATGAATACCATAAATCATTTTCGGCCAAAGCTGCTATGTACATTCAACGCTTCAATCAAAGACTGGACTGGTCTGTAGTCGATCTGAGTCTCATCAGCAGGCATTTCACGGGACATCAGGCCCTGTCCTGTTCCATCGGTGGCTCCTTTTCTCATTCCCCCAATCTGTGCTCCAAAACTACGATTAATGTCCATCCGTCCAAGCCTGTTTCAAGCCCCCATAAGGAGGACGCCATGCTACTGCGGAGAAGCGCACCCCAAGTCCGTGTGCCCGAGACGAACCCGCTTCATGAAAAATGACAAAAAATAAAGCGTCAACGCAGGTTAACATCCCTGAGCTGGGGAAAGCATCGGAAAAGCTTCCAAACTGCATTTGTCAATTGTTTGATCACGGGTCTGGTACATGGTTTTAGCTGGATTGCTTTGGCTTCCTAAAGTGTCTTTGTTGTAATAATCTGCAATCTGATTTAAAGGAACCTGAGGTGGTAGACGAGTTACTAAAAGTTTCATGATCGGCCCATTTGTTAAATCCCCGTTTCCAACTACCTGAATCAATCCAATAGGTGTAGCCACTCGCAAATACTCTGGGGGGAAAAGCCCTTAATAGTTGATTCTTGTGCCCCTCACAATGATGAAACTCAGAGCATTAACAGCCTCATTCCTCTTGCAACATTTTCTGTGTTATGCAACTGTCAATAATGCCATTAACTTCATTAAGAAAGCAGGCAGAGGTGTGCGGCTAGCCAAAGCAGATATCACAGATGCGTTTAAAGTCATGCCTTTGCTTCCATCTCAGTGGCACCTATTCGGTGTCAAGTTGAGAGAAAAAATGTTTTTGCAGTCAGACTTACTTTTGGTTGTCGCAGCAGTCCAAAAAAATATTTGTTACCCTGTCCGAGGCTCTTTGCTGGATTCTCCTGAATAAACATAGACTGCCTTTGTGCTCCACCTTCTCTCGCCCTCAGGCTGTATACAGATGCTGCATTTTCTGTAGGTTTCGGAGGGTTTTACAATAACCAATGGTTTGCCGATGTGTGGCCAAAAGAATTATCAGCTTGCCAGCTAATGCTATTTCCTCTGCTCTTATGGAAATATATCCTATTGTCATCACTTGTTGCTGTGGAGTGATAACTGGGCAAGGAAACAAATTCTGTTCTGCTGCCCCCCATTCACTCAAACAGTGCTAGACTAAGCCCAGCCCTGCAATCTTATCTGTGCTCTGCTGCTCACTACATGCGGTGTGGACTAGCTAGATCCACATTAAAGTCATACGATTCTGCAGGGTCCTATTTTGTCTCTTTTTGTGCCAGTTTTTCTGTAGCAGTAACACCTGTCAATATTCCAATGATATGTGCTTTTATAGTTCACTGCTTTGAATCAAAAAAGATGCAGCCTTTCTCTATAAAGGGATCTGTAGCAGGTATCCAGTTCCACCTCCATTGTCTGGATCCATCCACCATCAGCTGCTTCAAAAACTCCTCTATCCGCCTCCTGCTAAATGGACTTAAGAGAGAGAAACCTCAAGACAAAGACATTTGTCTCCCTTTAACTCTCCCACTCGTACACAAGATAATTATTCAATTGAGAGCTGGGTTCTTTGGTCACTGCACTGATTTGTTATTGGAAACAGTTATTCTCACGACTTTCTATGGTTTCTTAGAGGTGGGGAATTCACTTCTGTCAATGATTCTTTTAACCCTCCCATGATCTAACAATAGCAGATGTATCTATTCACCCTCATTACTTATTACTGCTTAAACACTCTAAGACTAATAGGGATAAGAAAGGATCGCTGATTTACATTTCTGCCATTAATTCTGATTTTGTCCTCTGTCCTCCATGTTCCGTTCCTGAGGAGCCGCCCTCACGCTTCTCAGCAAGAGCTGCTGTTCATGGCTGAAAAGGGAAGCCCATGTCAAAGGCTTGGTTTGCCTCTCGCCTCCGCCTCCTCTGCCAGTCCTGCGGTTTACCTGCAAACCGCTACGCCACTCACTCTTCAAGATCGGTGCAGCGACAACAGCAGCTTCCTCTACCTCTGTTGCAACACTAAAGGCCATGGGTAGATGGTCATCATCTGCTTATGAATTCTACCTTCGGCCAGATGCTAAAGTCATTCTTGATGCCCAAAAGCTATGAGTGCTCCTTGAGTTTGAAATAAATGTGAAATCATGCTAAAAACTTAGATTTCTATCCAGTGGGGAATTTCATCTGCAAATTAGTAGATGTGATTGGCTATTCTGCTTAATTTCTAGACTCTTCCGCTACTGCTAATTTGCTGACAAAAGTGTACTGGTACATGAGTATGGATGCCTGGTATGTTCTTTTTGGGGGGTTCTGCGCTGCTCTCCCTCCCTCATGCTCCTTCAAGTCGGCACTTGGAAAGGCAGGGAAGAGTGCTCTCCCTGCCTCAGGCTTCCCTCGCAGGCCCGGGGAAGGGGAGGGAGGTTCCTTCGGGGGCGCTAGGAAGCAGGGGGGAGTGCTCCCCCTGCCTCAGGCCTTCTATGCAGGTATGCTATTTTTCATCTGCTGCAAATTACTCGTACATGCGTACGAGTGCCTGGTGTGGTCGTTTTGGAGGTTCTTGCTGCCGCTCTCCCTCCCTCATGCTCCTCCAAGTCGGCACTTGGAAAGGCAGGGAGGAGTGCTCTCCCTGCCTCAGGCTTTCCCCACAGGCGTGGGGAAGGGGAGGGAGGTCCCAGAACAGAGCCACACCGCCAAAGTTCAATTTGCATGGTTAAGCTTTTGTAATTCCTTTGGTCATTGTTTACTCAAGGCAATGTAATTGTCATGTTATTCTAATGCAAGCAGTTGTAATTAATGTTGATGTTATACAAATAATTGTAATTTCAAATTATGCTTTTACTGAATTAATTGTAATAAA
Organism: Scarus forsteni; assembly: GCA_036419115.1. Lineage (NCBI taxonomy): Eukaryota > Metazoa > Chordata > Actinopteri > Labriformes > Labridae > Scarus > Scarus forsteni. The sequence continues at coordinate 2,605,000 of JAZDUH010000226.1, read as the reverse complement.
TTTTTGACAAAGTGATCCTGGCTGAACTTATGTTAGTGAACCACAATATGGCCACCAGTCTGAAAAGACAACCGTCCTTCATTGTTGTTTCCTTTAATCACGCTGTGAGACACTGAATCTTCAAGTGCAATTCAAAGTTTCACATGATGTCTCTCCCCCGTTGGGTAAGTGATTCTCTCTGACAGACATGGTTGGGTATATAAGGAGTATGTCACAAGGCTCAGTTGTTCACAACGGTTCAAGAGCAATGCTTTCCAATGTACAACTGCAAGAATGTAGTGATTTCATCATCTTCAGTCCAAAGTATCTGTCAGGAAAATTTCCCAAACTGCCTCTGACTCGGCAGCCCATGTGGAAAGAACGACAGGAGAGAGGAGTCTTTTGATCATTGACTTCGAAGGTGTGCGTGAAGTTTACAGCAAAGGCAACTTCCTCAAGCACTGAATTGTGCATCTAAGCTTGTGTTGTGCTCAAGACCACTCAATCTGAGACCAAGACTTGCACGAGACCAGAATGCACCAAGACCAAGACAAGACCAAGACTTTTGGAAGCTGAGACCGAGTCGAGACCAAGACCGAGACAAGCCGAGACCAGGACAAGACCAAGACCATCAAAATCAGTTTTACAAAACATGACAATGTTGAACAGCTAAGGTGGGTGTCCCTCAGTCACAACACTGGGAACTTGTCATCACAGGGGTAATAACAAATGAATTGAAGCTTTCTGCTGTTTTACCAAGTGTTCCTTCTTATTTATATTAATGAAGTTGAAGAACAGCAAGATCAGTGCTGGTCTTGGAAAATCCTGAGTCCAGCCAGTCCGAGACCGAGACAAGTCTGAGTAAAAATGCTCTCGAGTCCAAGACAAGACCGAGACCTTCAAAATATGGTCTCAAAACTGGTCTTGAGGAACATAACACTAGTCTAAGCTTCTCATGTTTTAACAGTCCAGGTAAAGTTTATCATACAAGCATCAACCAATGACATTGCAGCTTTGGAGTTACACAAACACGTGTCACAGCAGTTGTCATCTTTCACATTCAGAAACTGTGAGTTCTTTTGCTGATGTGACGCTGTTCTTATCAGGGACAAGATGTTCTTCCACTGATGTGACAGCGCAGTCCTCTGCTATCAGAGACAAGAAATTCTGGTTCCCGGTTTCTAGTTTCAGCATGAAGGCTTTTCACACAAACATATGAGACCCACGACTACATCCCAGTCTCAGAACTTAAAGGTGCTATGAGGAGAATCTATTACCGGCGACATTAGGACTCTGCTACCCATGAGCATGTGCGGCGACTGTCGTAATGCGGTGTTCCAGTAACCTCGGAAATGGGAGTGACATCATCTCCGACTTATCGGCGTTCCAGTGGAAGTCTGAAAAAAACATGCCGATCTACCAAGCTGTTGTTAGCTGTTGTTAGCTCCAGAGTGGCAGGGTTTCACCGAGTTCCCAGTAGGAAATTCCGACTTCGAGGGACGTTCCAGTTGCAGTTTCCTACTCAGAACTCGGAAATTCCTACTTCTGACTACAACTGGAATGCACCAAAAGACCCAAGCCAAAGCGTGTGTTTGTTGTGATGCTAATGAATGCAGCTCAGACCTTCCTCAGAACTCTGCATTGCTTTACAACTTCTTTTTTCAACAACTTACAGGATGCAAAGCCACGAGGTAATGTATCTCTTTCTAGTTATGTAGCGGTAGTTTTTGATGTGTGACAACAAGCAATTTTTGGAAAACTTAGTATCATAGTTTTGTAGCTGGCTATATATTGCTACTTACAGCCCGGTGCTCTAAGACGTGTCTGAATAATATAAATTTGCTCTAGTTTTAATTGTCTTGTTCCTGAAGTTGAGTATCCAGGCCAGTCCAGCCCTGTCCGACCCGACAGCGAAGCCAAGGAATAGCATTTATAGATAACCTATTTTGATGCTATTAAACTCATCTTAAAGTGTGTATTTCCGTCAGGCATATATCTTAAAATGAGACTTTTTTGTAATTACTGAGAAACCCCTCATAGTCTCTTTAAGTCCAGGTCAGGTCTCAGGTCTTCCTTGAGTAAGATTTCAGTGTGACTGAAGTCTGCGTATCTAACTCAACTCCACATCTCTTGACAGCGGGTTCTTGAGCTTCATAAGTGCTCTCATCAGATTATTCTGAATCTACACAGATAAGAGAAAAAATCTTTGCTCTTCACTGGACTGTTTTTTTGATGAAATGATATCTGAACAGAGCATTTGTGTAGATTAAGATCTTTTCTCTTCTACAATAAACATGGACGTGGTCAGAATGAAAATATTTACTTCATCCTCTAAAGTGACTTATGACGACTTCGGTCACTAAACACGGTGTCAGAGTGTTATGGCGTCAGGTGCCACAGTCTGTTTAAATACTGCCTGTACACTTGTTTATAGGAAAACCCCCATCTGGCCTCAGCGCACGCACTCACACACACTCAGGAGGATTCTTCGAATGGAAAATATAACAGCACTGTTTGCTGAGCGACTCTGCAGTCAGCTGTCAAGTGACGGAGCGGACGGCGTTTTAAAGAGAGCAGACTCCACGCCGCGGAGCCCGGCCCTCTCCAACCTGTAAACACAGAGCCGAGCTTTTGAAGAAGAATCCAAGAAAACACAGAGAGGACTTTTCATCCGACGTTTACAGGATTACAAGAGATGACAGCAAAACAGAGCCAAGAAGGTAAAGTTCAAGAGGACCAGGACCGACAGAGTAAGAAGAGACAAATGAAAACCAATAACCAGCTTCATCTCATGATAACAAATCAACAAACTCTGACCGCCACTGTTTTAGGATTTTTCATTCAGAGCAGCAGCTGTTTCTCTCCTGTTACTCCTTTCTGTTTTATGGCCGTTGTGGTTTAGTCTAGAGGCCCCTAAAAGCAGCGGGTGACAGTCCACGCGTACACACAGCGCCTCTAACTTATGGCACAACGAGCGTCGTCGAGGGTTAAAGGTCACATGTTTTCAATAAACAACAAAAGGCTACAATAACTGTTTGAGCTGCAGATTACGAAAGAGCCTGGACAAGGATAAGTGAAGGTTGTTATTGACAATATCTTATTTAACCATGAAGAAGGAAGTTCACAACAATCAGTTAAAGAATCTTTGTAAAGCTTAGAACAAGCTTAGTTTTTGTTATGGAAATCTAAGTGGTTATTTACCCTTTAAAGGAACTAAATGACAAAAGTGCAGCCTGGAAATTTTTGTCTTTATATGTCAAGAGTGGAAGCTGAATTATGAGGGGCCGACAGGGACATTATTCAGGATTACTATTCACACGCACATATGAAACTAAACATGTTCACACATTATAGTAAAAACCTCACATGCTTACAACTGAAATGCTCTCACACACACTACTGAAATGTTGTGCTCTTATACACACAGGTGAAACACTCTCACTCACAATAGTGAAACGCTCTCGAAAACAGTACTGAAATGCTCTCACACACTACTGAAATGCTCTCATATACACTAGTGAAATGCTTTCACACACACTAGTGAAATGCTCTCATACACACTACTGAAATGCTCTCATACACACCACTGAAATGCTCTCACACACACTACTGAAATGCTCTCTTACATACACTACTGAGATTTCAGTGTAACAGGAAGTTGTTGAAGTGTAACAGGAAGCTGTCTCCGCTGATGCCAAAATGTTGCTTAACAACATAGCAGATTCTGTTAGCCGACCCGAGAGCTCCTGCAGTGACATTTGCGCTCCAAAGCTACCACTTCCTCTCATGGGCCGCCTTCCTTTTACACTGAAACGCCTTCCTGTTACACTGAAACGCCTTCCTGTTACACTGAAACGCCTTCCTGTTACATTGAAACGCCTTCCTTTTACACTGAAACGCCTTCCTGTTACACTGAAACGCCTTCCTGTTACACTGAAACGCCTTCCTGTTACACTGAAATCTCAGTAGGTATGAGAGCATTTCAGTAGTGTGTATGAGAGCATTTCAGTAGTGTGTATGAGAGTGTTTCAGTAGTGTGTATGAGAGCATTTCAGTAGTGTGTGTGAGAGAGTTTCAGTAGTGTGTATGAGAGCGTTTCACTAGTGTGTATGAGAGTGTTTCACTAGTGTGTATGAGAGCATTTCAGTAGTGTGTATGAGAGCATTTCACTAGTGTGTGTGAGAGCGTTTCACTAGTGTGTATGAGAGTGTTTCACTAGTGTGTGTGAGAGCGTTTCACTAGTGTGTATGAGAGCATTTCACTAGTGTCTATGAGAGCATTTCAGTAGTGTGTATGAGAGCATTTCAGTAGTGTGTGTGAGAGAGTTTCAGTAGTGTGTATGAGAGCGTTTCACTAGTGTGTATGAGAGTGTTTCACTAGTGTGTATGAGAGCGTTTCAGTAGTGTGTATGAGAGCATTTCACTAGTGTGTGTGAGAGCGTTTCACTAGTGTGTATGAGAGTGTTTCACTAGTGTGTGTGAGAGCGTTTCACTAGTGTGTATGAGAGCATTTCACTAGTGTCTATGAGAGCATTTCAGTAGTGTGCATGAGAGCGTTTCAGTAGTGTATATGAGAGCATTTCAGTAGTGTATGAGAGCATTTCAGTAGTGTATATGAGAGCATTTCAGTAGTGTATGAGAGCATTTCACTAGTGTATATGAGAGCGTTTCACTAGTGTGTGTGAGAGCATTTCAGTAGTGTGCATGAGAGCATTTCAGTAGTGTGCATGAGAGCATTTCAGTAGTGTATATGAGCATTTCAATAGTATAATGAGAGCATTTCAGTAGTGTGTGTGAGAGCGTTTCACTAGTGTGTATGAGAGCGTTTCAATAGTGTCTATGAGAGCATTTCACTAGTGTGTATGAGAGCGTTTCAATAGTGTCTATGAGAGCATTTCACTGGTGTATATGAGAGCGTTTCACTAGTGTGTATGAGAGCATTTCAGTAGTGTGTGTGAGAGCATTTCAGTAGTGTGTATGAGCATTTCAGTAGTGTGTGTGAGAGAGTTTCAGTAGTGTGTATGAGAGCGTTTCACTAGTGTGTATGAGAGTGTTTCACTAGTGTGTGTGAGAGCATTTCAGTAGTGTGTATGAGAGCATTTCACTAGTGTGTGTGAGAGCATTTCACTAGTGTGTATGAGAGCGTTTCACTAGTGTGCATGAGAGCATTTCACTAGTGTATATGAGAGCATTTCAGTAGTGTGTATGAGAGCATTTCACTAGTGTGTGTGAGAGCATTTCACTAGTGTGTATGAGAGCGTTTCACTAGTGTGCATGAGAGCATTTCAGTAGTGTGTATGAGAGCATTTCAGTAGTGTGTGTGAGAGCATTTCAGTAGTGTGTATGAGAGCATTTCAGTAGTGTGTGTGAGAGCGTTTCACTAGTGTGTGTGAGAGCATTTCAGTAGTGTGTATGAGCGCATGTCAGTAGTGTGTGTGAGAGCGTTTCACTAGTGTGCATGAGAGTGTTTCACTAGTGTATATGAGAGCATTTCACTAGTGTGTGTGAGAGCGTTTCACTAGTGTGCATGAGAGCGTTTCACTAGTGTATATGAGAGCATTTCACTAGTGTGTATAAGAGCACAACATTTCAGTAGTGTGAGTGAGAGCATTTCAGTTGTAAGCATGTGAGGTTTTTACTGTAATGTGTGAACGTGTTTAGTTTCATATGTGCGTGTGAATAGTAATCCTGAATAATGTCCCTGTCGGCCCCTCATACTGCATGATGATTCAGCATGTTGGTAAGATTATGATAGGCTCCAGCTGCATCAATCAGACAGAAAACAAGAGCAAAATGCAGCACTTACCAACTTTACAGGAGTCTTGCTGTTTGAAGATGATTAACACTATAATTTCTGTGAATCCATCCTAGAGACAGGGCAGATAATGAGGAAAATGAGTGCAATCTTCTGTATTCTAATGTGGTCCAAGTTCATTCCATCTCCAGACAAACAAACTGAACTACAGGCCATAACCTGCACACCATTCCCAATAGCCTTCTGTTATTGTTCTACACCTGTTCACCAGCCAGTCACATGGCAGAAACTCAAGGCTTTAAGGCACGAAGACATGGTAAAGACTATTGGTGAGTATTGGCAAGAACCTCACGATACTAGGGTCATGATACGATAATGTTACGATATAACAATATTGTGATACATTGTGATATTCTACAGTTAACTAAGAAAAAACTAAATTTAATTTTTATGGAAATCACACAATATTACTCAAAACTACAAGGTTTCCATTTTATTGTTTTTGAAATGTCATAGGCAGTATTACATACACACACTTAATTTGAAACACATAGTGCATCAAGTCACTTAAACAAATGTTTAAAAGAAATTACTATTTTTCCCTTTAAAAATGTATATAAAGAATCCTAACCCGCAGTGCAGCTCAAACTGTAACTGAACACATGAGGAACAAAGTGCTTTGAGTTACTGACGGCACAACAGTAAGTAAAAAAAAATAAAAATCACATATTTCTGTTGTAACTGTCTGAACTGCATAGACTGTATGAAAAAAAAATACGTACTTACATATTAATAAGTTGTATTTATTCCATTTCTGATAAAATATGAGTTTTTTTAAAAAAAAAAAAACAATATTAAGTTTTGAAATATCGATGTATAAGTGGTCGAAATATGGCGATATATTGCTGTATCGATATTTTTTCACACCTCTAGTAAAGACAACCTGCTGAAGCTAAATCAGATCTCTGAATGGAGAAGAAAAAATTATTTAATAGACTCTGATTGTGGTTGAGTGTTTCGGAAACTGATCGTTTTTTTTTTTCTAATGGAATGATTAGAAAATGTACTTAAAGGAAAAGTTCGGTTCCTGCAGCTTTTACATTGTTTATAGAATGAAGAACAACAATATACTCACCCAGAAGGCTTTCCTGATGCAAACGGTGCTTCGGGAGATATTTAGATCCAAAATCGAGCAGCGGACACCGATATAATGGTAGCCCGTAGGGCATAGATCGCCGCTCCTAAAAACTGCATTAATCGTTCAAAAACTCATGTTTTTCACCGATATTCCATCATGATTTGCTCCGAAAGGACCGCCATTGCAGCCTGTGTCTCTCCACACAGCGCTGTGTGGCTGAACTAACCTCTGAACTGACGAGCTGTTTACATGCTCTTCGCGCATGCGAAAAGTGCTCATTGTTTCAGGGAAGATCGGCAGCTACAATCAACTTTCTTCTTCCAGTTTTGTGCAAAATGGACGAATGTCTATGGGATGAAGATGTTGTGGAGGAGGACTTTGAATATGATGGACGCCCCTTACAGTTTGGAGCCACAGTATACAGATATACAGATAAGGAAGCGATCGCAACGCTCCAGAGAGTACTGCGCATGCGCAAAGAGCATGTAAACAGCTCGTCAGTTCAGAGGTTAGTTCAGCCACACAGCGCTGTGTGGAGAGACACAGGCTGCAATGGCGGTCCTTTCGAGCAAATCATGATGGAATATCGTGAAAAACATGAGTTTTTGAACGATTAATGCAGTTTTTAGGAGCGGCGATCTATGCCCTACGGGCTACCATTATATCGGTGTCCGCTGCTCGATTTTGGATCTAAATATCTCCCGAAGCACCGTTTGCATCAGGAAAGCCTTCTGGGTGAGTATATTGTTGTTCTTCATTCTATAAACAATGTAAAAGCTGCAGGAACCGAACTTTTCCTTTAAAAAGAGAAAAAGTCCAGTTATCAGAAGTTTTCTGGACCAAATTGTCCTGCCAAAAGGGAATGTTCAGAGTGGTTGGAGATGAAAGAAAGGCAACAGGGACTCAAACAAGGTACAGCAGCAGAAGGCCATCCCAGGTGCCACGCCTTTCAGCTAAGAACAGGAAGCAAAGGCTCCAATTCACAAGGCTTCAAAAGAATGGATAACAGAAGATTGTAAAAGTTTGTCTGGATTTCTGCTCCACATTCAGATGTAGGCTCAGAGTTTGGTGTACACATCATAAAGCATGGATCCATACTGCCTTGGATCAGCGGTTCAGGCTACTGGTGGTGTGATGAGCCCCCTTTTGACTCCTTAGTCTCACCTGAGCTTGGTTCAAACCCCACAGCCCACCTGAGGATTGTTGCAGACCATGTCTATCTCTATATGACCACAGTGGACCATCTTCTGATAGAGAAATCAGCAGCTCCAAGCTCAGATCATCTCACACTGGTTTCTTAGACATAACAATGAGTTCACTGTACTCCAATTACCTTTACAGCCACCAGATCTCAATCGAATAGAGCACCTTTGGGATGTGATGGAGCAGGAGATTCTTACTGCTCAGCCCACAGATCTGCTGTCATGTCAACATCATGGACCAAATTCTCAGACGAATGTTTCCAGCTCCTTGTTGAATCAATCTTAAGGTTGTGACGTGATTGTTTTCTTGAATATTCTGGCTCCGAACGTCTTCCGAGCTTCTGTTTAGAGCTTTTGGTCAGCCTGGGATAAAGTTTAGAGCTGAAGATGTTTGCCTGCAGCTGTGCCTCTACTGTTCTCCTTTAGATTGTTTGGATGGACATTTTTATCCACATCAATCTCAAACAGAGTGCAGCCACATTTCATCAACACACTACCAGCAGAAGCAGGAGCAAACAGTCTCACACACACTCTTACACACTTATTTAACTGGTAAACCGATGGCGTGGCATGCAGGAGCAGGAGCGTGCATCACATCCCGTCAGCTCGCTCATGCCAAAAGAGATTAAGATATTCAGAAGAAGAAGATCTGTTAATATTTTATGCTCCAGCAGATGTGTTAAGACAAACACGCTTTCTCTAAATCCATCACCATCATCATCATCGTCGTCCTCGCTGAAGGCTTCAAAGGCGTTGGCACGTGATGGAGGCGGAAATACTCCCTGAAGAATGAAGCCGTCCGAGCAGATTCTCCTCCACGTTTGACCTCTGAGGATGTCAGGGAAGGCCAAAGGTGAGACTATGTTAAATATCACGCTGAGACTCAAACACACTCAGAGCAGCAGGGTGTGTGTTTGCTCTCTGCTCCTCAGGCTTGGACCTGCACGACATCTGCTCACGCCGAGACGGTTTACTAACAAACTCTGAGCTGATTTAAACACTTCATTCAGAGTTTAAAGCCAGAAATACAATCAGACTACATCACCCTCTCTGCTTTTCTACAGAAAATACTTAAAAATGAAAATCAGAGGAGGAAAAGTGACCATGACCTCATGTGAACCAGACTCAGACTGATCCAGCTCGCAGGAACAAGGAGGACTGACTTTAAGAGCTTCAGCAGGAAATAAAGACCTGATAAAGATTCTGTTAGGCAGCCAAGCCATTATAAAATTCAAGGTAACGAGTTAGAATCTGAAACTTGTCATCAATAAAGTAAAACAGCTCGTTACTATGGTGGTCTGCTGTCTGGACCTCCAGGAATCCAGAGGAATCCTGACCCTTCATTTTAATAAAACACGACATTTAATTCATTAAATCAACCTGACTCTGTGAAGCCAAGGACGTCATGATGGGACATTTATTCAGAGTATAAAGAAGTCAGAAATCCTGTTTACGAATTAGATCTAACCTTACAGTCAATGCATCTGAAGAGGGAACCTTTTGTATCAGAAGTTTGCATGTAATTATTTCCAAACCTATAGACCAATCCTATGGCTGATCTGTGGGCGCCGCCATTATCAGCGGCTGCCATTACTGCAGTGGTGGAACAGTGCGTCTACTACCACCTGCTGTCTGAGACAGCGGCATGGAAGTTTGTCATCAAAACGTTACAGAACATCAAGAGTACTGTAAACTAAGGGCTCAAACTTTTGGTATATTTCACAGATAAAGGATTTTGCTCAAGTCAAATATCTATTAAAAAAATGACATCTACATTTTACATGAATTTTGTTGCTCACCCATTTACGATTTCGATCTTCGTTCCCCTTAAACTTTAACATCCAGCTGTGAGAAACGGGGTCATTTTGTTGTTTATCCCTCCATCGGCTTTACGTCCTCACTGCTGTTAGCCCGAATAGCCTTAAGCTAACCAGCTTCAACTCATGCATATTCAATTAGCCATGTGCTACTTACGTGTTTGGCACTGAACAGGAGGGAGTATTACTACCAAATAGTTACACAAAGAAAATGCAAATAATGAATATAAAATAATGAACAGAACAATATAGTATGTAATTGAGAATCATGATTAATTTACATGTGCGATTGTTTTGTGGGCGCGACCATCTTGTGGTGGATGGCGTCACTACTGTCGACAGTACAGTAGTGCTGTAGTACAGTAAAGTACAGTCCTGTCTGACTGTGAGAGCAAGATGAATAGTTGGATTGATGATGTTAGACACTACTGTTGCGGCAGCCTAAAACAGCACAGGTTCTCCCAGATCGTCCTGGCATGTTTTTAAGGTAATAAAAAAAGGAAATAGATTTTTGTTCAGTCCACTCTCCTGATCACCCTCAGTCATACGTATGCTAGCTGCCCAACTTACCAATGCAGTAACGGCGGCTCAACAACTTCAGGTGTTTCTCAGGATTGGTCTACAGCTGGTCAGTGCTAACATGTCAAATGATAAAATGTCACTGAGTGAATTAGAGGTTATTATCCATTTGGACTGTGGTCTTTTTTAAGTCTGACCAATGAAAGCACCGATCAGAAAGCACATCGCAGTCAAAACAGTCACATAGAGGATCACCTGAGTGTGTTTGTGCCTCAGGTCTCTTTAAAGTTAAATAAAAAAAAAAACCTCTGATCTGAGGGGGCATGGCTATGGAAGGCTAAGATAATGAACTCTGTGCTGATTGGCTGCTCAAATAATTTCTGATGATATCTGAGGGTCCACAGTTCCTGTGTGAGTAGAAAACACAGATGTGGGAGGAGCCTGTATAGCTATGACATCACAAACACCAGGAAGTAAAATCAGAGCATTATGAGAGCCATTTTTCTTTAAAGAGGGACAAAGCTTTTCTCTGTGGGCTGAGAGTTTAATAAAACATGTTATGACCTTTTCATTGGACATGTGACCTTTGAGACTGACGAGGATAAACTTTCAAGGAAATCTGGAAGGACATATAGACATCTGGTAACTGACGTTTGCCTATAACTATAATTATGGGCCAATCAGAGGCTTTAAACACTTCTGACTTTTAGCAAATCTCACCCATTCTCACCGCCAATTGGTGCTTATTTCAGCAAGCAGATTGACCAAAAACAGGAACAGCTAAGAAACAGTCATAAATTGGTCTAAATCCATCTGCCTGTTCATCTCCTTAAGTTTTTCTCTTCTGTGTGGAGCATTGTTTGAGTTTCTAGCGATACTGCACACTAAAAACAATTGGGTTAAAAAATAACCCAATTTTAACCTAACTGCTGGTTCAGAAAAGGACGAACCCCTTTTTGGGTTATTTTAACCCAACAGGTTGGGCTCTTTTTTTTTCAACCCAATTTTTGGGTTGTATTGTTTAACACAAAAGTTGGGTTATGCTAAATACAATGCTGGATTGTTCCTAACATAACTATTGGGTTGCGCAATTAAGCGCTCCCAGTAGTTTGACACAGAGGCAATTAGGACCCAGAAGCAAGAGAGATTTTGCAGTTCACAATAACCGGCTTCATTGAACAGACACAGGGCCAGTTCAGTAGAGAGCGGGGATCGAACCTGCCATCCTTGGAACACGAGGCAGTGACATAGTCCACTCCGCCACGCAGGAGCCACACACTCGGAGTCGAAACTCAGAGTCTTTAAGGTGCAGCAAGTTAGGACTCACTTTGTCTTTCAGAGCAGGAAATTGCCAGAGATCAGGCTGCCACCACTGATTCGGGCTCATAGACAGGTACTCGGCGTCACACACAGGCAGAGGGGTTAGATACCGGAGAACAGATGGCCACCACAGATCAAGATTCACTAACAGGTACTTGGCGTCAGGAGCAGAAGGCAAGGTTGGCAACCGGGGATCAGGCAGGTAGGTAGGTGCAGGACAGAAAAGGGTCGGTACCCTGTAGTCTAGCCGAGGATCAGCCAATAAAGGTGGAAACAGGAACAAAACAGGCCGGCAACGGGTGATCAGTCCGGATAGCAGGTCTGGAGTTCTTGGCATGAGAGCGAGATGATCTGACGCCGAGTGAGTGTGGAGCTGGTTGTGACATAGTTGGGTTAAAAAAATAGCCCTATAACCCAGAAAATGGGTGACTCTTTATAAAAAATAACCCAAAAATGTAACTCAACACAAGCAACACATAAATTGGGTTACCAAAATAACTCAACATTTTTTAGTGTGTGATATGTTTTGTTTATTTATTTCTAACACTGTGTCAGTATTGATATTGTATTTTGTTGCCAAATGTCTACAGTTCCTACCACACCTAACAAATAAACCTCTTGGCAGGTTCGAGGGGCGTCCAGTAAAATAATGTCTGGGAACCTCAGTAACTGGATTCTGGAGGAACACACAAGGTAAGGGTCACTGTGAGTTTGGAGCACAATATTTTAGAAATAATAGGCTGGGACTTTAATTGAATTTGGGACAAATGACACTTTGACTTAGAGCTAGCCTGATCAGATTTTGAGGGTTAAAGGAGACTGTAGTCTAAAACTACAACAACAAAAAGCCCCAGCCCTTCCTTTTTGTCTCATCACTGTTATTTCGATGTGTGATACATGTAAATACCACTGTTAGCCATCAGAATATCAACTGGCAGGATGAACAGGAATAAAATGAGCCTCTGGAGACACATTTTATTTTTAGGTTTTTCTGTTTTATTCTGAAAGGATTTGTGTTTTCCTGCCTGCCTCCCTCCTCCTCTCCTCTATGAATGTGCCCCACCGTCTCTGTTCAGCTGAACAGGCTCCCTGCTGGCACTGTGAATGATGGCCTGTGTGTTTAACTCTCCCCACACAAAGAAGCCATGTAATCTAAATACATACGCTAATATAAATACAAAAGAGCCGTATAATCGGAGCGGGCCGTGGACCTGCAGAGTGTGTGCTGGGTGACATTTGTGCTGTGCCTCCTGCTCCGTCTCTGCTCGGGCAGCCTGGCACTCGGCGTGTTTAAAAAGCTCCCGGAAAGTTTACAGAGAGTGTACTTCTGCTGCGCTTTGTGTGACAAGCTTTAACGCACCATACCCATCAGCCCCAAAACAAGTGCAGACCTCCCTGGAATCCACTCTGCCACTTTCCATTCAAGCATTTCCACACATTCCCCCCCGGGCTTCCTCCAGCGTTCCGTCTCACAGAGAGCCCTGTTGACCATTAATACGGCTCTGTTTGTCAGGCCGCAAGCTGAGAGGCTACTGGATGTTTACCCATCATCCTCCTGTCGTGTGTCAACGTACAGTCAGTCTGATGTGAGCTGGACAAAGGAGAGGACATCTAAAGTTATATTAGAGTCTCCATCTCAAATAAACTCCAGATACATGAGTGACCATTCACAAAACCAGAGCTTTCCTATGCAGCATCATTCTGCATTCTGCTAATATAAGAGAAGTGGTGCTTGGACACAAGGAGAAGGAGGAGGACTGTTTTCATATTTTTATGACCTAAAACTTTGGAGGGAAGGTCAACAGAATGTGTTCTTACCACTGAGATGATCTGAGAAATATTTTGAGTTCAAATAGTAAATGTTATGATCCTTTTGTTAGTATTGTAACCCCTGTGATATTTCACTATTACAGAGGTGAAAGAGAGAGTGAGGGAGCATCAGTGGTATAATAAACACAAGAAGGGAGCACACATTGCCAATGGGGGAGCACGGCACTAAGTGTTTGTGTCTGCCTTTGTGAGCGTATGAAGCATTTGCAGCATCGTTAACTGTGGAGCTGCTCCAAACAGTAAATCGACAGAAAGATCATGTTCATAAAATCAATGTAAAGGTCTCCTGATGTAGTGACAGTGAAGCTCTGTTGTTGTGCTGTTACATTAATGCACTGCAAAAGGACTGAAACTAGAGAGAGACAGTTCATTTTTAATGCAACCCTGACATTTCCACAAAAGTACAAAAGGTACAATAAGTACAAACAAAATCTGAAAATGTCCTGACCTGCTTGTTCACACTTTGATTCTGGTCTGCTAAGATCCAAGTAACTAATGCTAAATTGCATGTGCATACTAAAAATTGCACATGCTATTAGTGGGCATGTTGCAGGTCGCGCAATTGGATAGTGTGCTTGGTCAGTGATCGGGAGGTTGCAGGTTCAAGCCCAGCTCCGGGCGACACATGGTGATGTGTCCTTGAGCAAGACACTTAACCCCAAGTTGTTCTGCTGTGTCAGTGGCGTGTAAATGGACATGAAAGGGTGTGAATGTGTTAGAGATACTGATGGATAACTAACATAGATACTCTGAACCATCAGTGAGTGAATGTGAGAGTGAATGGGTGTGAATGGGTAGGTGTGACCTGCGGTGTGAAGCAGCTTTGAGTAGTCAAAGACAAGAAAAGCGCTATATAAGCTCAAGTCCATTTAGTCCATTTATTATGACTGCATGCGCAAATGACAACAGGAGCAAAAGTGGTGTGAACCGCTCTCTTTAAAGAAAGATATTGCGTGTACTATCAGGTGTCACCATGGAGAGTTTAGGAGAGCAGAGAGGCCGTAAATGAAAAATGAAGTTTGAAGCCATGGAGTTTGAGGTAAACAAACACACTTACAGTAACCTTTTGTGGACATTTTAGACATTTTAGACATTTTTGTCATTGTGACGGACAAGGTCGTCATCTTTCCTCAGGCCATATTTCTATCCATTATTTTAAATTTTCCTTACTGATTCCAATTAAACATAATCTAATGACAGCATTCACATTGTTACGCAGCTCTATCATCAATAACCTCTCATATAAGGAGCAGTCTAACCATTACGCACACAGACTGCGTGAGTAACTGTTGCCTTTTACGCACTGATTGCATCACACTCTCCACACGCTGTTAGTGCATGGAGAGTGTAATGCAGTCAGCTCTAAGTGACAAAGTGATTCAGAGTGATAAAGGCTTTTGTCTTTTTTATTTTTTACTTAGGTGAAATGACCTCCTCTGTGATGTAGAGGGCAAAGCAGAGAGGGTTTACTTTACCCGCGTGTTTGCATGGCACACTTGATCTTGAAAAAAGTAGATCTAGAAAATCTAGAAAAAGTAAAACCTGATATAAACTCATTGTTAAACCCAATGCACCTGTGCTCTGGATGTTGCTGTAAATAAACTGACCCCATCTGATGTGAGAAACTGCAGGGCAGTCAAGGCACAAGAAGGTGCTCAGTTTCCTGATGTTAGAATGGACAAAATACTGATCAGTAATCAACAGAAACATAACATCAGCTCACATGAGGCTGGAATAGTCAACAGCAGTACTTATGTGGGTTCATGCAGAAAACAGCAACAACTTTGTATCAGAGAAGACGAAGAAAACAATATAAAAAAAACCTCAATGAATAATAAAACAAAACTATTTTAGAATATGTAAGCAGATCTCAAAGATGTGTTTTCAGGCAGGAAAAGCAAGAGGACAATCTGAGCCACAAATGTTTTGCAAGGTTAAATTTATTAATTCCAGTCTAAAATTAACAAATCAAACAGTATGAATGTGTATAACGTTTTAAATCTGGATTCAGCCGTGTTACTGAAGTATAAACTCAGCTCCTACCTTCAAAGCTCCTGAATTCGTCTCCTTCTGCCAATATTTGAACAAAGAGCAGCGGGGGCCAAAACATTCGAACACTTTCTAAATGATGAGCACAACTCCTGGAATGAATATGAAAAGATTTCCACTTTGCACTGACTTCATTGGAAGTGAAAATGAGGGATGTTTTGTTTGTGTTTGGAATTTACAGAGTTTAAAAATGCTCCACAAACACACTGATCATCATCGATCTGTTATTCTAACTTATCACAGATAGTTTTAATAATAACACACTTCTCCATGATGTCACTTGTAAGAAGACGCAGCCCACAGCAGGTGACTGGAAATAAGGTACAAAGGATTCCTGGTAATGTGTCTAAGCTGTATTCTTTGATTGGTATACATCACCAAGAAAAAGCATCCAAATAAACTGTGCTCACATACACAGACACCTGAATCCAGATGTTTTATGAATACATCTTTTAATTAATGTGGATTTTAAAGCCTGCTTGTCTTTGTGAAGCTCCTCTTGTTCCTCCAGAGACTCCCTGGCTTACTGTCAGGCTGCAGGAATGGAGGAGCAGCTCATATTTTACCTGAGAGCAGAAAAAAGAGAGAAATCCTGAAATCCCAGACTAAATGTGAACATCTGCTCTGTGTCCTCTGTCACACAGGCTCACCTACAGGAGGATTTTTCAGTGACGCTCTGATAGAAACCACAGCAGCAGATGATGGAGGGCCCCCTCTCTGATGACAGCTCTGTTTCTGCACATTAATAAAATGTCTTCCTGTGCTCTGAGCTTTTCCTTCAGTCATCCTCTTGCTTTTAAAGAAGACAACAAACTGAGGAGGCGGAGGAAACGGCAGCAGAGAGGTGACAGTAGTTATGAGCAGTGTTGGGCACGTTACCTTAAAAAAGTACTTAGTTATAGTTACTAGTTACTTTCCCAAAAAAGTAACTGAGTTACTAAGGGAATTACTCCTTCATAAATGTGATTAGTTACCGGGTAAAGTAACTGATGCGTTACTTTTCTGAAAAAGCTTTTTCTGCTTGAACTGCGTCTCCGTCTCTGTGTCCTGCCTTGTTGTTGTCACCTGCTGCAGCAGCTCTGACATCATCAGTTCTCCAACGCAGCGCTGCAGCGCATGCAGGGGAATTTGCTTGATGGAATGGAATGGGAGTGAATGCTATTCAGTACGTTTCAAGGGCGCCACACCGCTTAGTGCTGCGTTGGGGAAGCACCGGCAATTTTCTGCCCGGCCGCTTCCAAACCTCGTAAATTCACTGTCGTTAAGAAAGCACCAGACAGGAAGTCACCGTGTGGAGTATCTGGAAGTTTCAAAATAAAACACAATGCGCGGACTCTCGAACATAAATTTGCTCAATTCTTTTTCACAACGTCAAAACCGGAGGCACAAGCATCAGGTAAGCAGTCAGTCAGAGGGTCCCAGAGACAACACGACAACATGAACGAAGAAAAGTGAATCGTAGAGGTACAGAAATATATAACACTGTGTTCATGACACCAAACAAGGATACAAGGATATAGGCGGATAGAAGTTGAATAAATCACAAAGCTGTGTGGTTTGGACCAGCAAAAGGACCTTAAAGAAGCAAAGTGAGGTGTTGTTTATTATTTGTCTCAGTCTATAACATGTTTTATGAGCGTGCAACATCGCTATTCTCATGACAAACTGTGGCTCTCCTGGGATCAGCCCTCCCTCTACAGGGCTACGAGCCATGGCGCTCCTCAACGCGCTGCTTTCAGTGGGGTTTGTCTGTCGGAGCAAGACCGCGACACGGCGCTTCTGCGTGCCGTGGAATTTGGGGGTTAGACAGATCGGATAACAGCTGCTTGACACTGGTGCAAAGTAACACGCCACATTCCACTGTTGGTAACGGTAAAGGCATTGTAACACACGAAAAAGAAATTAATTAGATTACCTGTTACTGGGAAAACATAACAGCGTTAGAAATGCTGTGATTTCTAACGCCGTTACTCCCAACACTGATTATGAGTGACCGCAGACGCACTCTGTCCTCTTTGTTAAAGAGCAGAGAGGAGGCACCTCCTGCAGACCTCAGCTCATTTTTAATAAAACCTTTTAACCATGAAATGATTTGGGCGTGGACTGTCTTCATCATGTCATCAGTTATTTTAAAATACCTATTCTAAAATGAGAGGAACATTTTGCACGTGTCCACATCAACAATATTTGATCTTCCCGGCACCTCTTCTGCTTCATATCTTTCCCTTCACTACAGCACACATTTAGCTTGATCCCAACTATATAAATGATTAAGTTTTGCTACAGAGCAAAATTTACGAAGTTATTGTATTACAGATATCAAGGCCCTGAAACCTTGCAGTGCAGCTGATTCAATGTCCATAACCAGACATATCCATCTTGCCAAGCTCCAATTTACAATGATCGTGGCAGCCCAAAGTGACACAGCCCAATCAGAGTCCTTTATAACAGTCTCATCAGATCTGGACCACATCAAAATCAAAAACAAATATCAACACTACAAACTTACAGAAAGGATGTTTTCACTCTGTTGCTGACATTATTTGACAAGAGTTTTTTAACAGTGTCTGATGTTCTGTCCTGTGCAGCACTGGTACGACTACTTTATCGAGTTGGCTCAGCATGAATGTGATTGACAGAATACTCTTCCAATCAACTGCCGCCTATGCTTTGGAAAGTTTCTTCCCTCCATAAAGATTTTCTTTGGGCTCTTTCCCAGATGGACCAATGAACGGTTCACCTGATGTGTCAGGTTAAAGGTGCTATGAGGAGAATCTGTTTCTGGTGACATAAAGACTCCGCTATCCATGAACACGCGCGGCGACTGTCGTAAAGACGTGACCCAAGCTAGAGGGTGTGTTTGTTGTGATGCTAATGAATGCAGCTCGGACCTTCCTCAGAACTCTGCACTGCTTTACATCTTCTTTTTTCAACAACTTACGGGATGCAAAGCGACGAGGTAATGTATCTATTTCTAGTTATGTAGCGGTAGTTTTTGATGTGTGACAACAAGCAATTTTTGGAAAACTTAGTATCGTAGTTTTGGAGCTGGCTATATATGGCTACTTACAGCCCGGTGCTCTAAGACGTGTCTGAATAATATAAATTTGCTCTAGTTTTAATTGTCTTGTTCCTGAAGTTGAGTATCCAGGCCAGTCCAGCCCTGTCCGACCCGACCGTGAAGCTAAGGAATAGCATTTATAGCTAACCTACTTTGATGCTATAAAACTCATCTTTAAGTGTGTATTTCTATCAGGCATATATCTAAAAGTGAGACTTTTTTGTAATTACTTACAAACTCCTCATAGCATCTGTAATGTCCCTGGAGAATTTCATCGCTTTTGTTTCAGCTACGGTTGCTGAACCTTACTGATTCACTTCTACTCAAAGCCGCTGAAAACCACCGCTGGAGCCCTTGTGCTTTTCAGTAGATCTGTCCATGCTGCTCTTGTAGGCACAAATATCAAGAAATCTCAAAATCTGTTCAAACTTTTCACTGACTGTTTTGGTTAAATGTCCAGGTGCCTCATGTTCATCCCCAACGCGTCTGAACAATGAATCCAGAGGATGATTAATCAATACGCTTTGGGTGACATTTCAATCTGTGGCTGTTTCTTTATATATCAATATTACTGTAGGAGCCAAAGTGAGCTTTAAGTTGATCATAATACATTCCTTTTTTTCTTATCAGTATGTTGGTGAGAGAGAGAGAGATGAGCTGGTGACCTGAGGGCTACCTGAGAAGCTAAATGAGGAGCCAGGGGAAGGCCTTCCTTAAGGAAAGCAGCTGCAGCATCTGGGTGTGGCTGAGGAAGGCATACAGCCTGTTGACCATGTACTGTGAGCTGTGTGCTGGTCCATGCAAAGACAGTTGATTTCGATATTTTTTGTTTTATTTGTGAAAAAAATTTCTGGTCTGTAAACCACTACCTGCAATAAATGGTCAAAGGGACCAACTGGATCAAGCTCTACTCCTCATTTTTGTCTACATGCGTCAAGATTTTGATCTGACTCAGTCACCAGTGGATGCAAAAAACAAAAATGCTTCTACAATTATGATTGCACTTTGTGCACAGTATTAAATTATAACAACAATATATTTTTTCTCAGACTTGAGTGGTCGGCTTCTCAGATAATCTGTATAGAGACCGTATTTTTATCTTCTTAAAGCTGAGGTAAGTAACCTTCTCCATGGCTATGCTGCTGGCTGCATAACCAATCTTCTTGTGCACAACAAACCGCTGTGTTTGTGTGCCTTTAGCTGCGATTAGCTTTACGCCAATGTCTTGTATCTGCAGCCTCAAACCACTAACCTGACATGCCAGATGGACAGTTCCATATTGAAAATATTTCACTATCCAGATTAACAATATTTCCCTAATCCATCTGGGGAGGAGCCCTGCGAAAATGTGTTCAGGGGCGGAACCTTCAAATACAACAGCAGCTTGTGATTGGATGATCTTCTGGCTCAAATCAATCATCACGGCCCAATCCATATCAAGCAGCGCTGCTATGACGTAGCATATGTAGTGGCTAAACGTAGCGGCTAACAGTTAGCCATAAGCTGAAACAGCTACTGGCTGACATGGACAAACAACAGTAAATGGCCATTAGCCATAGGGGCTAACTGTTGTTAGCGGATAACTGTTGTTTGCCCATCTTAGCCGTTAGCCATAACGGCTAACTGCCGCTAGCCATAGCTGCTTACGGCAGCTAGCCGATAGCTTAACTACCTTGAGACTATGTTTCACATTAAACCACACAGGTGTATCATTTAACATTTATATGGGACATGAACCTTGTCAACGACAATCCATATTAAGTAAACTTGCGAGGAGAGCATATTTCGCCAAGTATAACAGTAATCATGATAGCTAACTGACATTAGCCTCCATGATTTGTACAACAGGAAGTGACTTCACTTCCTGTTGTCGTCATTTCCAAAGCTCTCGCCTCTCTTCCCTGATTGGGCCGTTAAACATTTGGCCAAGTGAAACTGTTGGACAATGGAGGCTAGCAAGACGGAGATGCATGGAGATGGTCTGCTCTGCAAGGCTATCAAACCACATGTCCATTTATAAAATCAACATCATCTGTTTGATCTAACAGCTTATGCCCTTTTAGGTATAAAAAGCACATATACCTTAGTAGAGGAACCAATAAGAGCACAATACCTGACCTGAGCTCTGATTGGCTGAAAACTGGGTGTCCCTGCTAGATTTGCCAAAGGCTTAAAACAGAGAAAGGTGTAAATGATCCCTGGTGTGGCTTCAGCGATATGATGCTTCATTTTTTGGAGTGCAAGTGACGAAAAATAAACTACATACTGCAGCTTTAATGCAATAAAAACTGCTTTAGTAAAAAAAAAAAGAAAAAAGAGATGTATTACCCTGTTAGTAAAATCCTGATGAAATATCATATAATCACCTTTGTACTGTGATTTACCTTGTGTCTTCTGATTCCTGCTTATATTTAATATCTGACAGAGGCTGAAGGACTTTCCCATGCAGCTCTGCAGAAACGTGACAGAGACTCTGGATTCTAAGACAAAGTGTCTCATTCCTGTGAGACATTTTATCACCAGAGACACACAGCAGCACATTCCTGCACCCAAACACTCAGAGGTGACATGCTGCAGGAGCTTGCCTTCAGGGGGACCGTGAGCCTTTACACCAGTGTGAGTTTTCATCACTCCAGCAGGTCATGGATCCGTGTGAATGTGCAGGACTCAGAGTGCCTCTGATCTGACCTTCATCAGACGGGAAAACGCTGGAACGAGACAAAAAGATGCTGCGCTTGTTTAAAGGCTGTCACATCAGCTTCAGAACACACTCCCCTGCCCGGGCTGCAGATCAACGCCGTCTGTTTAATAAAAGAACAGTCCGTGAGAGAAACACCAGCAGCGTTTAGTGCATGCCTTCACATCTCCACATAACTCCAAATCCACCCTCAGAGTCTGCTCCCTTTGTTTTATTTATCCAAGACGGAATAATTCTGCATCCTCCAGTGTTTAAAAAGATCTGATGCAGATAAGTGCTGCAGGAATTTCTCATAAATGAAGTCATGTAAATGAAAGCCTGCTGTTAGCTTTGTATTTTGTTAATATAATAAATAGCTTTAGTTTGGACAAAGGGCCTGAATAATTTGTATCTGTGATGAGTGAGATAGGAGGACTAATATGGTGATTGTGTTTGGTCTAATTGGCGAGACTCAAAGATTCGCAAACTGTAAAATATGTGCTTTTCTCCTGCTGTTTTCTTACAGTGAGGACTTTAAACATCACTTTATCACGCCACGGGACCACGATCTATACAAGCAGAGGCCATGGAGTCCTTTAGGAGACCTGAGCAAAGGCCAATATGAGACCCCATCATCGAGCTTCAATGACAAGCATTTGAGGTTAAATGAGGAAACTTGTTAAACTTGATAACACAGAGAAAGAGCAGACTGCACTGCTCACAGGTTTGAGCATGGTGGTGAAGCTGGGAAGAACAGCTGAGGCCTCAGATCACTTGTCAAAATATTGCCAACTTATCTGTGCAATGTATACATTCTGACCCCAGAGTCGCAGATATTTTAAGACCCTTGGGTCATTGTTGCATTGTCAGTATCCTCCATCAGCCACAGGGCAGTGAGATGAGGAGAGTCTGTGGTTGTTGCATGTCGTAATTGCTATGAAAATAATAAATCAGTCTGAGGTTATTGCTCAAGCTGATGGAGTCAGGACAGATGCACCTGCCTGCCCAACATTTTAAAACGAACCCGGGCATGTACTGTTGTAAATGTGATGCACTGCAGGTTAACTCCACCTATTCTTGTTCCTGTAGATGTCAATGCAGGTTGTTTCATACAGAGCCATTAAATATGAACTAAAGTTGCATCAGAAAAACATGCAGCTTTTGTTTAATCTAAAATCTAAAGTCTTTAAGATGTCTGACTCCTCATCTCATTCAATGCTTAACTGACGAACATTAAATCCCCATCTATCTGCTGCAGAGGAGCCAGTGGAAGAACTCTATGGGTGTTTTCACACCAACCATATTTAGTTCGCACCAAAGAAGTTTTGGCCCAGGGTTTGGTACGTTAGTATTGTAGTGTCTGAAGTGGGTGCTTCTTTATTTATTCAGGGCACAGATGGCCAGGTGGAAGGCTCAGGATGCTTAAAAAGAAACATTCTTCACATTTGTACTCCTGATATAACTGAACCCCTATGGTTAGGTAAACAGCTGAGGATTTAAGACTGAGACTTAAGGCAACAAAGAAAGGTTAAAATTGGCAAGAGTTACAGGGGCCTTCACTTCAGGCCATATTGGGTCAGTCTTTAGGTCACTGGTAATGTATCTCAAGATGCTCTGGTCCAATGAGAATCCACGCTACATGTTATATTTAAACAATGTCCGGTATAAATACATGTTCTCTTAGTTTGTTCGGGAGGTCTCATTTTCGGCTTTTTGAGCCTCTCAGGCTGTCCGGAGTGCCTGATTCAGACACTTGCTTGGTTTGTCAATAAACTGCTCTTTTTTGCAAACAAGCTTGTGTCGGCGAAGCTTCATTCTTCATCCGCATCTCCAGATCAACCAACCACCCCACTTTGGTGCATGCCAAATCAGCTGATCCAAGACCTCCATGAAGGGGTGGTCTTGATCCGCTCCATCTCCCTACATTTGGTGCGGTTTCACTGGTGTGAAACAAAGTGGTCCGAACCGATCTACTTTTGATGCATTACTTCCCGTTAATCCCGCTGTTGAATCTTTTGCTTACTCAATTTGTCGATTTGTTTATTCTGGTTGAGGATTACGATGATTTACGAGGGTCCAGAGGGTCGCTGATGCCGTCTTAAACACGATAAAAAAAACACATTTGAAGGAAAATGTAGAAGAGAGCGAAATGTAAACATTGGTTGTCTGGTGTAGGAAATG
Source organism: Scarus forsteni (assembly GCA_036419115.1). Taxonomy (NCBI): domain Eukaryota; kingdom Metazoa; phylum Chordata; class Actinopteri; order Labriformes; family Labridae; genus Scarus; species Scarus forsteni. The sequence continues at coordinate 2,581,473 of JAZDUH010000226.1, read as the reverse complement.
GTTCCCATGGTAGCCTCTTCTTCGTTCTCCTCCGTAGCAGGTTTGGTAACCAGTTACGTGCATATCGCCCCCTGCTGTTTCAAACTGAGTAAATACACAAGTGGGCCCGGGCACAGTTCAATGTTGCAAGTGTGAATGCAAGCCAGCGGGGGAGGGGGAGGGGGGCGAAACAAGTGGACCTAATGTGAAATCGCCTTCACCCTGCATTCCCACATGATCTACCTGTGCAGCATCAGGTCTGCAAGGTGGCTTTGCTCCGACTGACAGCAAGGAGAGCAGAGCAGAGCAGAGCAAAGCCCAGGTCTGTGATTCAAAACATGAGATTGAGAAAGAACCAAAACTTCTGGAGGTGACAGTGAGTTTATGAGGAAACATGAAGAACCTGATGGTTCCTGCCTGATGTTGATATTCTGTGGGCTTCTTTACTTCCATGATTTCTGCTGTATTTTGAAACCGAACAGAATCTCTGAGCACTTGATTCCCTGTTTTGTTTCGACTCGATGAAGATTGATGCAGAGTTGAGGCAGAAGTGCGCCCCTGGCACACTCTGAAGATGGAGCAGCTCACAGGCTGTGGAAATGGACTGATGGAAAAGACCGGGGGTGATTTGCTGCAGACCGCTGTGAACACTGGGAGTCGCCTGCACAGCTGTGACAAGGGGAAAATCCAACATGAATCTGGTGAAACTGGAGGACTGCTTAAAATACCAACTGCTTGTTCATGATAAAACAACATTTTTTGCCCTTACTTGTTGTTAAAAATGCACAAATAATTTGGAAATATTTAGAGATGATGACAGATCTGGCTTTTTTTTGACACTGCTCTTATTTAGAAATAATTCTGAAAATTAACCGGCAGAGAGCAAACAAACCCCCATGAAGCATTTCTGAGGCTGCACAATACAAATGTTTCCCACATTTTTACCAATGCATCCACTCACAAATTTAACTGGTGATTTAAATTCTAATCATAAGCAATTAATACTCAGGTTTTTTTCTTAATAACCTCCTAAATACTGTAATAAGCTGTTGAATATGAATTACTATCCTGATTAGCTTTTCTCAGTGAGGCGTTTGCAAGGCTGCAGTACCACAAGAGGAGTTATTCTTCTTTAACTCCTCTCAGTAAGTATGGACTTATTTACCCTGAACTAAGATCAGACGTTTGTGATAAGAGTATAAAGTAGGAGGTTTTTCAGAAAAAAACTCTTAATAAATAATGTACTCGCTGTGTGTTATTGTTGTACAGAATAAGGTGGTAATAACTCCTTAATGTTGGCTAATCAAAAGGAAGTAAGTGGTGAATATAAAACATGTTTGCTTTGAAGGAAGTGTCCATACATTTTATATGGCACATTGTAATTTGATAACCAAAATAAAACTCAAGAAAAGACAGAAATAAAACATTTATTAAATTCTTAACAGCATCATAAAATACTGACAACTTTATAGCGAATTTATGTTATTTGGACACGTCTTAGTAGTGATATATAGCCGGCTACAAAAGGACAATACTACGTTTTCCAAAAATTGCTTGTTGTCACACATCAAAAACTACGGCTACGTAACTAGAACTACGCTTTGGCTTGGGTCACAACTTTTGGTGCGTTCCAGTTGTAGTCAGAAGTAGGAATTTCAAAGTTCCGAGTAGGAAAGTGCAGCTGGAATGTCCCACGAAGTCTGAATTTCCTTCTGGGAACTCGATGAAACCTCACCACCCCCGAGTTGACAATGGAAGATGGATGCCCCCAGTGTGAACAGTTATTTAGCTCCTGTAATAATCAATTTATTTGCACTTCTAACTGGGGTGTGTCTCTCTAGATCAGCTGTATACATAGTATTGTTAGACTTATATTTACAAAAATGCTGCCATGGAGATAATCACATTCTTCATGTGGTATTTGTGAACAACAACACAGGGCGTGCTAACAACAGCTAACAATAGCCTGGTAGATCGACATGTTTTTTTCCGACTTCAACTGGAACGCCGATAAGTCGGAGATGATGTCACTCCCAGTTCAGAGGTTACTGGAACGCAGCATTATGACAGTCGCTGCGCGTGCTCATGGGTAGCAGAGTCTTTACGGAAATAGATTCTCCTCATAGCACCTTTAATGAAAGAAAATAAGTGAGGAAAAATCTAAACATTTTTGAAAAGATATCCAAAAATAAACTTCTCTTTGAAGGCTTGATCCCTGACATCATCCAAACTGCAAACATTAAACAAAATAAAATTCTAAAAACAGATTAAAACTTTGGAGTGATATTTCATCACAGTGGTGCAGTTAGGTTGGCGATGTTGGTCAGTGTTTGGACAAAAGATCAAACTAACGAGGGCCGTTTCGCTCTCCTGTCCTAACACCCTGCCAATCTGTGGGATTTGGACTCTCTGAAAAATTCACCACCAACATTTTTAGCCAAAACAGAGAAAGAACTGTTGAAACTGCAGGTCTGAAAAGAAAGATACCACATCATTAAATAAACATTATCAAGATATGCAGCCAACTCTTTTTACATTGTAGAAATATTTTGGCAGTGAAACTGGTCCGCAAGGTCATTTCTTACCAGTTTAATCACTCGTCAAAACTGCCAACATGACTGTGCAGTTTGGACCAGACAAATTAAAGACACATCTTAGCTTGTAAAATATTTGATCAACATCCACATATGTGGTGCAGATCTATATGACGATGTTCTGAGGCCTCCTCAAGCTTCCTGTGCCTAATGGTTAGGCTGTGCATGAGCAGAGCATCTTCAGAGACTGTCGGGTGTGAACTAAGACCAGAACACTTCAAACCCGAGCACGAGGCAGACTCTTGTTTTATTCACTCTCACTTTTAAAGACGAGTCCTGACGCGTGTAAAATCTTATCTCCTCTGTGATTTCTGTTGTTTTTCCAACACAAGCAGAGCTGGAGCCAGAGGAATCCACTGCAGCTCCACTCTCTGGGCCCTCGGGGGGGAGAAGCACCCAAATCAGCCCCTCAGCCCGGGGATGGAGGGAGTCAGGGGAGACGGAGGGGAGGACAGAGAGAGACGGGAGCGATCAGATGAGGTGGTGAAGTGAAAGCCGAGCTGATATCTGAGCTGTGATGAGACGTGCTGATGGTATTCAGGATGTGAGAAAGAAAGTTCAGCGCTGACTTTTACTGGAGTGAAAGAATAAACAGAGAAGATTTATGACCTCAGAGAAGTTTCCATGAGTAAATAATTATTATTTCTACATCTGTGTCATCATCACAACCTGCTCACTGCTGTAACCAGGACTCTACCAAACAGATTCAAGAAGGTTTCCTCAGGGCTTTTATTTCTGTTTCAATCTCTGAAGCTCTTTTTGATAACCAAAAGTGCTCATGATGGTGAGGCTGCACTCCACCTCTCTGCAGGTTCACCTACTTTCTTCTGGAACGTTAGGAGCCTTTTCAGAAACAACTGGACCTTTTCAAGTGTATTTTCAAAGATCAGGATTTAAGCAAAACTGTACGTCTTGTTTCTAAAATAATTTTAACATATTAAAAAAAAAGTGGATTTGAAGGTGAAAATGCTGCCCAACTTTTAATGCAGCCAGGGTACTTAGGTAGTGTCTCATCATGAGGGGTGGGCTGGCATCACCCAAAAGAGGCATCACCCAAGGGAGGCCCCACCCAAGGGAGGCATCACCTAAAGAGGCATCAAGCAAGAGAGGCATCACCCAAGGGAGGCATTACACAAGGGAGGGGTCACTTAAGAAAGGCAACACCCAAGAGTGGCATCATCCAAGGGGGGAATCACCCAAGAGAGGCATCACCCAAGAGAGGAATCACCCAAGAGAGGCATCACTCAAGGGAGACATCACCCAAAGAGGCATCACCCAAGGGTGACATCATCCAAGGAAGGCATCACCCAAGAGAGGCATCACCCAATAGAGGCATTACCAAAGGGAGACATCACCCAAGGGAGGCGTCACTCAAGGGAAACATCACCCAAGAGAGGCATCACTCAAGAGAGGTATCACCCAAGGGAGGGCTCACCCAAGAGAGGCATCACCCAAGGGAGGCAACACTCAAGGGAGGTATCACCCAAGGGAGGCATCACCCAGGAGAGGCATCACCAAAGGAAGACGTTACCCAAGAGAGGCATCACCCAAGACAGGCATAAACCAAGGGAGGTATCACCCAAGGGAGGCATCACCCAAGAGAGGAATCACAGAAGAATGGAACCATCGCAGGGGGGCATTTTCCAAGACAGGCATAAACCAAGGGAGTTATCATCCAAGGGAGGTACCACCCAAGGGAGGCATAACCCAAGAGAGGCATCACCCAAGAGAGGCACTATGTGTGGGCCATCTGGTCCCACGCACTCATTAACTTGACTGACCCGCAAAGGACTGGTATAATTAGTCCCACAATAACTAAACCATCTCTCTACATCTTAACAAAGAATATGTTGATAAACTTTTGGCATGCCCTCGCTCTTTATTTCAAAGAGTATGTTGGTTTCCCTTTGTCAGTGGGAAGAGTATGAGTATGTATGTTGATCAGCAGGTGACTTTGATCAGCTAACCCATGTGCTCGTCAAACATTCTGCGCTGTGATTGGCTACTTGCTCAGTCAGAGGGGGGATTTATGTCAAAATCAATGTGAGTAACATCAGGCTTCTGTTGGGTTCTCTCTGGTTAGTGTTGTCTAGTGTGGATAAATTATTTTAACTTTAAGTGGCTCTAGACTTAAATTATGTTGTGGATGTAGTTGTCTGATATTTGTGTCTCTACTTGATATTCATGCTTGTAACTCAATAAATGTGCTGTTGCTTGTCTTTGCCAGGATGCTCTTTTACCAAATCAGTTTTTGAATCTTATTTGGGTTTTTTTGCTAATTTTTCATTTTATTGCACTTTGGTCAGCTGCTTTACGAGTGATTCTATGTGCTTTATAAATACATCAGGGTTTAAATCAGATCTCTGAACCTTGACCTTCTATCTAGAATGATCCCCTCGAGTGGCCGACAAATATTTAAGGATCTTTGGTTTTAGCCAAAATCAGAGCAAATTTAGACAAAGACCATCCCAGTCATTCCTTTAAGTGTTCAAGTTTCTCAAACCAGATTCACAGTAATGAGTGTTAACAAGAGTTGTACACCATCACGGACTATGTGTTTATGTTATTATTCTCAAAAAATATTAAATTATTACAAGAGTTTTTCACCATGAAATTATTTTAGGACATCATTCTGTTATTCAGCATAACAGGAGGGTCAAAGAATTGATGAGGCTCATTTTTATTGGGTGGCAGACTGGGATGTTATTTTTGTTTTCAGTCCAATTACTTTGAATTTGAAAACCCACAATGCCTACCCGTGGCGAATACTTGATATGTGGCTATTTTATATATTAAAAAAACACCTGTAATTAAAACAAAACAACAAAAACATACATGATTAAAATCCATCTGTCCTTTCAATACTTTCGTCCAATGTTACAGCTATAATCAATTATGATTTACAAAATGAGTTATAGTTAAAGGGACTGTGAGGAGAATCTATTATCAGCAACGTAAAAGACTCTGCTACCCATGAGCCCGCACGGCGACTGTCGTAATGCTGTGTTCCAGTAACCATGGAACTGGGAGTGACATAATTTCAGAGTTATCAGCGTTCCAGTTACAAAGTCGGAAAACATGCCAATCTACCAGGCTGTTGTTAGCTGTTGTTAGCATGCCCTGCGTTGTTGTTCACAAATATCACATGAAGAATGTGATTATCACTATGGCAGCATTTTTGTAAATATAAGTCTAATAAGTATTGAGAGGACAGATGGATTTTAATACAGCTGATCTAGAGCGACACACCCCAGTCAGAAGTGCAAATACATGGATTATTACAGGAGCTAAATAACTGTTCACACTGGGGGCATCCATCTTCCATTGTCAACTCGAGGGTGGCGAGGTTTCACTGCGTTCCCCGGAGGAAATTCAGACTTTGGGGGACGTTCCTGTTGCAGTTTCCTACTTGGAGCTCAAAATTCCTACTTCTGACTACAACTGGAACGCAGCACGAGACGTGACCCAGAGCATGTTTATGTCATGGAGCTAAAGATGCTCGGACCTTCATTAGAACTCTGCATTGCTTTACAACTTATTTTTTCAACAACTCACAGGATGCAAAGCGACGAGGTAATGTATCTCTTTCTAGTTACGTAGCGGTAGTTTTTTATGTGTGACAACAAGCAAATTTGGGAAAACTTAGTAGACCTATCGTAGTGGACTAGTGGAATGCACCAAAGACGTGACCCAAGCCCAGTTTGTTGTGATAAATGCAGCTCGGACCTTCCTCAGAACTCTGCATTGCTTTACAACTTCTTTTTTCAACAACTTACAGGATGCAAAGCGACGAGGTAATGTATCTATTTCTAGTTCTGTGGTTTTGATGTGTGACAACAAGCAATTTTTGGAAAACTTAGTATCATAGTTTTGTAGCCGTCTATATATGGCTACTTACAGCCCGGTGCACTAAGACGTGTCTGAATAATAAAAATTTGCTCTAGTTTTAATTGTCTTGTTCCTGAAGTTGAGTATCCAGGCCAGTCCAGCTATGTACGACCCGACCGGAAGGCTAAGGAATAGCATAAATAGATAACCCTTTTTTGATGCTATAAAACTCATCAATAAGTGTGTATTTCGATCAGGCATATATCTAAAAGTGAGACTTTTTTGTAATTATTTAGAAACTCCTCAAAGTCCCTTTAAATTTATTTCTCATAGTTGAAATAATATAACATTGTTTTTTAAGTTTGGGAGAGAGCAATTGTCTCATTTGGGTCCCAAGTTGAAAAGTTTGGGATCCCTGATTGACAGTTGCACAAGTTATATGTTGGACAAGTTACATTCACAAAAATATTATTTTCAACATTTCTGTTCATTCATAGGGCTTCAACAAACATAATTTATCACCAAAAAACAGCTTTGTGTTCCTGGCCTCTGGCTTTTTCTGCCATTTATGGAGAAAGGGATTCATTTCCACTTCATTCTGATTTTAAATTATAATTCAGAATTTAGTGTTTTACTACAGATCAACCTGGAAGTGTTAATTTATTTTCAATTAATTTTACTTTCTTTTATAAAATTTCTTCTGGGGCATGGACCGTATAGCAATGCAGAGCAGATGGACCTGCCTGACTCATTGTCTGATATCCTGCATATCTATCTTGCCAATTTCCATTGTCCAAACTCGGCTAAATGCTTAACGACCCAAACAGGGAAGGGAGGCGGGAGCTGCGGACGTGACGACAACAGGAAGTGACTGCATGTTTGAAAACAATGGCTGCTTCTGAAGCAGTCTCAATAACTGCAGTTTTTATATCAGAAATTGACTCAATTTATTCTTTGAAGAGGAGCAAAGAATGTCCATTGACCAATGTCCAATTCAAGGCTTTTGCTCTTCTCCTAACTGGGGATCGATGTGGAAATCCTCCACGGACATGCCTGTTAGTCCGTGGTCGTCATGGTTTCTCAGTGATACTCTGCAAAATCTGCTCTCCTCAGAAGTTTATCGGGAAAACTTGATGGCGATTGTCTTTGACGAGGTTCATGTCACATATAAGTGTTAAATTATACATCTGTGTGGTATAATTAATATAAGATGATAGTCTAAGGTAGTTTAAGCTAACAGCTAACAACAGCACGAGCTGCTAAGTCATACATAGCAGTATTTCTTGATATGGATTGGTTATTTTTGACGGTTCTGCCCTCTGAAAACATTTTCGAATGGCTCTTTCCCAGATTGACTAGAGAAATATTTCTGTGGAGGATATGTTGAACTGTCCATCTGGTGTGTCAGGTTATAGGCCGTTAAGGCTAAGATCGAATGTAAAGGGTGCATCAGCCCCCTCAAAAGGATCTAAATTTGCCTTGCACCACTTCCTCTGCAGCCTCAGGCCTGTTCTCATTTACAGCAGTAATTGGGACTGATCTTGGTGCAGGTACAGATCTTTAAAGTAACACACTTCAGTAGTTTTTACCTTTCTTTTCCTCATGACCACAGCCCCAAAAACGGCTGATCAAGCCAGACTCAAACATTACAGTCTTATCCTGGCTCTGCCCAGCGTATTCTGTTTTTCTATGGTTATGTTTGAGGTGGTAACTCTTTGTTTTGTTACTGAGGTTGAAGTCATACAAATGTCCCGCACTTGTGGATTTATAAGATGACAAAAGTACAGCACAGAACTCCTAACATCTAACATTACAGCGCAAACACGGAGGTGTCCAACTCCTGTCCCTGCTCCATAAATAACATCAACATCAATAATGGACCCTCTATAAAACAGGACTGTTATATTTATAATGATCTCATCTGAGCCATGGGACATATTTTACTAACATGTTTATCCTTAAATCATTATTTAACAAGCTCAAAAAACACGAAGAACACAAAGTGCAGTCCGAAGGATTTATGATCCTGAGCGTACTTTTACCTTTTTGGAAAACAAAAGTCTTTTTGTGTAAATTAAGAGTACAATAATGCCTGACATGCACTAAAAGAATTTACTAGAACTTTGTTCAGACTGTAGGCTGAAGACTTTTCTTCACCAGCTTTAAGAGTCGAAGGATGCTTCAGGGTCACCAACTACAGGACTACAGCATGTCTTCCTGTTCCTAATAATATGGCCTCTCACTATTAGCTTTGAGAATATTAGTGTAAATACTGTCAGTGCAGCCATTTTTCCTCTTCTGAGTTGTGACAGAGTTCATACTTACATTGTGTGAGTGCAGAGGGATTATGACGGCAGTTTTAGTGAGCGGCCTCAAGGCCAGAGAGCTCCTGGGCCGACTTCCCGTGTGACCCGGATCTTTCCATGTGGAGTTTCCATGATCTCCTTGTGCCTGCCCGGGTTATCCCAGGGCACTCCCATTTCCTCCCACAGCCCCAAAACACGGTTGTTAGGTTAAAGGTGACCGGACTTCCCTTAGATACAAGTGTGAGCACAAATTCTTGTCTTTCTCTTTATGTGGCCCTGTGGTTGGCTGGCAGCTGGTTCAAGGTGTACCCCGCCTCTTGATCAGTGTTATCCCCCCATAACCCAGAGAGCCACAAGCGGCACAGATGATGGACATTAATCAGGTGATTTATCGACTTTGCTGTGTATCACAACAGTGTCTGGACGTATAAATGAGGAAGAGTTCTCTGGGTCCCTGTTGAGTTTGATACAGCGAGTGAGCGAGGTCACTGTTTAGCCTTTGAGCTAAAAGTACATTTCAGCATTTTTGTTGCTCAACAGTGATGTGCATTAAAGCTGTGGTTGGTAATCTGATTTAGATACACTTTTTGTAATGCTGGTTAAAATGGTCTTTATGACCCGATGGCAATCAACTCATAATGTATTCTTAAAACAGAGCAAAAAATATACGCTATCTACAGTAGGAGTAAAACAGGGAAAACACCAACCAATGAACATGTCGTGTCACCAATTTTTAAACCAATTAAATCCCGTCGCCATTCTGCCCACCTTCTGCATACATTTTGCCAGCGTGCACAGACTCAGTGCATTTAGCCGAGCTGAGAGGGATCCAAGTCCGCTTGATTGGATTATATCGTCACATGGGAGATATACAGGAGAATACTGATACAGGAGGACGGCGGGAAAGAGGATAAAATACATAAATACGGTAGTTTCATGGCCAAAACTGGAGACTTGACAGCTCTGTGGAGAATGGCAGAGGAACTACCTATACCCCGATCAACATCGGGCTGTGAGCACTAACTAACTTTACATGTTTGTTTGTTGTTTTTAACTTTACTATGATAATGTTTTGTAGTTTTCTTACTGCTGACTGAGACATGACTTGGTGTGGTGTAAAACATAAACGTTGTGCTGAGGGTTTGGAGTTGAATCAGTCTGCTGGATATATCAGCCGCGCGCGTGCATGTGAGTCATTTTGGAGGAGGGGTGGGAGGGGCTAGGCCGAGCCTTGAGGAGATGCTACATTTGAATTCATGCTAGTTTTCCAAAATTACCAACCCTAGCTTTAATATGCAATCGTGGGTCTGTATAAGGTGAAGATTTAGGACAGGGGTGTTCAAACTATGGCCTGGCAGCCAATTGAGGGCTGCGGCCTGACTTCAATTCTCCTTCAGTAAACTCAAAAAACAAAGTTTGATCCACATTAGAACATAAAACTGGTGCTTGTCTGATCACCAAATCAAATGTATTTCACCAGTAAACTGCAGCACATATCAAACTCACTGGAATCACCACATGCTCTGAAATACAGCAAGCACTGAGCTAAACATTCACAGGCAACAGAGGTCTTACAAACTGGGCCAGCTGAGAGCAGTTTGTTCTTGTTTTGAGTCTGAAAGTGGAGATTAGCCACCAGGGTCTTCTCTCCTTTGTGGAGTTTTCATGTTCTCCCTGTGCATGTGTGAATTCTCTTTATGTTCTCTTATTCCCCTCCACAGACAAAAACCATACTCCTTAGGTTAAGTGGTGACTCTAAATCCCCCTAGATGTCAGCCCTGTGATTGACTGACGTAGATTCCAGCGTGGGCCCTGCCTCCCAGCTGCAAAGGAAAACAGGAGGACTGACTCAAAGCAGACAAAATTGTGCTGTGACAGCGATTTTACACCAAACAGACCTGATCCACAGGAGGGCGTCCTGTCTCTGCAACACTCAAGATTTTACTACCAATTTAGCAATTTGTCTGCAACTTTAAGATCTCAGGTATAATCCTGTGGTGTAAGAGTGCACAAGAATAACTTCTGATTTTGAAGAACTAAGGGGTCAAAGTGAAGCTCTGAACTGGTTTCAGGGCTCGAGAGTGGTCGCATATAAGACCAAAATTGGTAAGAGTGCGCCTAACATTTTTTGTTGGTCGCACCGGTGAACCTGGTGAAACATTGACTTCTGTCACAAGCCCATCATTTCTCTCTCTCACAAATCAAAAGGTTAGAAGTTGAGAAAGCACAATTAAATTTACCTACAAACGTAATACAGCCTATTAAAGTTGAAAAAACTAGCTGCAGTCGTGGAAAATCCGGCAAAACGGACAAACACAGTGCCTGCTTCCTCTGTCTCTCTCTTTTACATCTGGGCCAACACATGCATGCACGCACAAACACACAGCCCCCAGTAATCATCCAATCAGCTGTTAGTATGCAAATGAGCCCAGACTGTGGTGTCAGGTTTCAGCACTCTGAAAAAGCAACTAAGCTCTGCCGAATTCATCTCAGAGACTGTCAGATAACTAATAATTAACAACAATAACAAGTAAAACAAAGCAAAGTTTATTATGACATCTATGTTTGCTCAGTCTTTTCTGCTGTTAAAGGGGGGGGGGGGGGGGGGGGGGGTCTGAGTCACACAGGCACAGAGGTGAGTGTTCACATCCACTGAGGACAAATGACCTGACTGACAGACCACGACTGAACATAAAGTTGGGCTGTACATTTTTTTTAAAAAAAGGGAAAAAAAGATTAAGAAATAAAGAAAAAAGTCATTTTCATAAATTAGTTTGTGAATTGTTTTTTCATTATTCACCTTAGTTTCAGTTTTGGAAATATTGACTTTAATGTGAAGTTTTATTCTAGGTTCGAATTTATTGGAGAATAAGACCATCCAGTTAAATGTTTTGTTGCTGGTTGTTAAAATCTGGATATTTATTTCATTTTCAGTTCAGTTTAGCACCTTAAACATAGATGTTTGAGTTTGAAATATAAAATTTCAGTTCAGTAAAACACTAAACACTTTAAACGCTCTGTTTTTCTTTAAATAAATAATTTTGCTTCAAATAAAGACAAGTATTTCTTTACATCTTGTTCTTGTTTAAAAATAATTTACATTATTTAAAAGTTATGGAGAGTGATAAAATGGTAGCCTTGGTGTTAAAGGTGACACTATGAAAAATTTGGGTGCAGCTAATTTTTGTGCTGGTGCACCTTAAAACATTTTTTTTAGGTTGCAACCAATGCAAAAAGTTTGTCTGGAGCCCTGGGTTTATATGACTCCAAAAGATTTAAAATCTGACCTTTGAAAGATAAGACATCACTTGTGGACACAGTTCTGCTTCAAAAGTGACCTGAAAGATGCCTGGTGGTTTTGTCTGTCTTGAGGTAAAAATCTGCCTCCACAGAAAGTACAGCGATGAGTCAAGAAGAAGGGCTGAGGGAGGTTTGGGAGCGTGTCTGCAGAAAAATCCCTCAGAATGTTCTTGAATTATCACCTTCACAAGTAAGAGGTGTTACCAATAGGAAAGTAGTTATTGGCTGTACTAAAGTCATGGAAAACACCATTTTACTGTAATTTCGCTGAATGCTGTGGGAAAGGAATAATAAATAAAAAGGAATAATGTCTCAGAGGAGACAAAAGGTGAATAAAAAACACCACAAATATGTTTAGAACTACAAATGAACTCATTTCTGTTATTCTTGATTGGATGTTTTATTTTGCCACTGAAATGATCAAATGGTCGCTTCTCTAGATAAATGGACCCACACTGCATAAATTCTCATTTGCTCTGTTTTGTTAAAATTTTCAAAATCATAATTTATAAAAGACTACCCTCCTCCTTAATCCAGGTTTGTGATGGAAGTTACCCTAAGACACTTTGGCAGAGTTACTTGTTTTTTTTCTTTATAAAGTTATTTTTGTATTTGTTTGTTCTGAAACAGGGGATACATGACCTGAGTTGGCTTAGGTCCGGATAAACTTTATATTTCTGAAAGGTTAACGCACTTAAAAAAATTCATATGTAGTGTACTCTTAAACTGTGGTATTATTTTTTGATTTGAGTTCTTGTAGGTGTAGAAAATAACCTTTAAATATGATACGGTACTTTCCCATTAGCGTCTTTTCTTCGTCACCGACGGTCACAGACTGTGGCTTTCTGGTGGAGAAGAGAGAACTTTCTACTGTATCTAATGTCCTTAGTGACCATATGGAGCTCATACAACCCCACTTCAAAAAAACTGAACCGTCCCTTTAAGCATCACAGCAGCATGAACACGAGCATGTTTTTAAAGAGCCGGCCTGTCACAGAACTTTTCCTGCACTAATGTGTCCCGGCTCTAACATCCATCAGAGTCACAGACATTAACATCTTTACTCTGGAAAGAAGAAGGGCTTCAGTGTGAAAAATCAGGAGACAGACACTGTCCCGGGTGTGAGTGTGTGTTTGTGCAGTGAGGATCTGAAGGCTGTTGCAGATGGACTCTCGTCTGCTCCGGTCTCCTCCTGTTTTGACTCTGCTTGACTCTCCTGTGAGATCATCAGCCTCCACAGCGCTCTTCATCACTTTGGCTCAGGACCAGAAAACAAAGCCAGAGACTGACTTTTACTAACATGATGAAACTTTGGAAGGTTTTGAGTTTCATTCTTACAAAGAGAGTCTCACTCTTGTTCCCTTGGCTGGTCCTGAACCTGGTGTCAGCAGAACCTGGAGGACACCTCCACGTGGAGCGTGTTTGTGTTTGGGGTGGTGTGGTGGCATACCTGCCAAGTTTTGGATTTGAAAATAAGCGCAATTTTCCAGCGCTTGCTGTGAGCTGTCCCACCACCCCAACCAAGCTCCAGTATCCCTTACATTTTAAGACAGGAGTACAAGTAGGCCTGTCAAGATAACAAATTTTGCTGGACGATAATAGTCCAAAAAATTATTGCCGATAAACGATATTATTGTCAATATTAATTGGATTTTTTTTCAAAAATTTTCATTGATGTAAATATAATATATGGCATAATAAAGTGAGTACACGATATCAAAAGCAAGAAACTTTAATTTCTTAAGAATATTTAACTGTAATTGGGTCAGGATATTTTAAATAAAATAAACAAAAAATATTGTAAATTTAACAAACAAAAAAGAGAAAAAAATTAAAATGAAATGGACTCTCTTTTAGGAAAATTGCATGTAAATAAAGATAATTATACTAGTCAAAAACAATAAAAAATAGACCCTGTCTCTGTAAAGAAAAAACAAAAATCATACAACAAAAAAACTATGGCCTAAATGAAATGGAGTTTATACAGTTCAGGAATTGTTTGTCACATGTACTTTCTCCCAGTCAATCCGTAGGCTACTATATGTCAAATGTTTGTACCTTGCTGGCTTTTCAGCCATATTGAAGGGCTGCATTTCTTTTGCAATGTAGCGAACAACACTGTCTGTGAGCGCGCATCATTTTGGGCTTTTATCTATATTTTCTTTGCCGACCAAATGCCTCAGTAACTGTTGACTGTCAGGACGAAGGCTCCGCTGCACCTCTCCCCTTCTTCGTCGCCACTACTTTCAAACAAATGCGACATATCGGCACGTCAGTGTTCATGAGCTCACACCTTGTTCATCCTGTTTAAAACCAAAATATTCCCACACTGGGGCATTCGGCTTAAGAACCGTATCTTTTGTGCTATCATTCATATTAACCTTTGTTTCCTCGTTACTCCTCAGGGCGCTCACTTCAGCTCTCTCCGTGTTTACGCGCGAGCGGCCCCGTCTTCACCCCAAAGATCGCATGTTTGACAGATGCTCACTCGGCTATAAATCCGCTAAATCCGCTATAGAACCGATGCACCCCGGTGTTAAGAAAGATAGACGTAGTGAGCCATCTTGTCATTCAGCCTCTTTGGTAGTAAAAGAGGAGGAAAACAAACATGCAGGTGGCATTTCTCGCCAGACGAGTGACAGTTCAGTTAGGAGCAGAGGCAGAGGAATGTTTTTTTTTTTTAATACGGGAGAATTACGGGAAAATATTAATACGGGAGGACGGCGGGAAAGAGGGATTAAATACGGTTGTTTCCCGGCCAAAACGGGAGACTTGACAGGTATGTGTGGTGGGGGGTGGGCGCTCGCACATCGGACAGAAAAAGACTCAATAAACTGATTAAAAAGGTGGGCACCAAGCCAGAACGCACAGGAACGCTGTGGTGGTAAGAAATATACAGACCTCTTCTACCGGAATGTCTTTGAAAAGCATCTTTCACTCATGCATACAATGCGAGCACTTTCTTTTTTCAAGCAAATTTTACCGAAATAAATGTTAAACTGATGAATTAAAAAAAACTCATCCCCAGAATATTCCTTCTGTGACGTGTTGAACACAGTTTAAATGTGTTTGACAAACACTAGGCTATCATTTGTAGGCTGTAGTTCTCGCTTACTGTGATAGGTTGCATCTTGTAGTAGACAGGCACTCACTGTAGCGTAACGTTAATCCAGTGTCCACTGGTGTGTTTTTTTTGCAGACAACAGGGTAGTCATTGTTGCAAAATAAACAAAACAAAAATCCACAAGTAATAAATTGTGAGGTTTTACGTGTCATGAAATACTCTCTGTCCTTGTGTTCTTTTCATTGGATGGCTGGTTGCCTAGGTGATGTAAGCCCCCCCCTCCCCGGTAGTCAAGACAGATAAAAAAAATTCAAAGAAAAATTGACTGTATGTTCAAGAAAGATGACAAGCAAGATGACCAGAGATGAGCCATGAAGTCCATCCTTCAATTCTATATTTTTTTCTACTTATTTTGCATAAATGTGTTAATTCACTTCAGTTCTGATCAGAATTATTTTTATTTTTTTATTTAATATTTTAAATGCAAATTTCATAAGTGGTCTCACTGATTTTAGAAAAAAAAACCCACAAAATTACTGCTTTTCAATATAAAAAAAGGGTTTTTTTTACCTGTTATCACAGTCTTGGATAAAACAAAGATTAGTAACAACAGTGACTTTGATGTATTGTTAGTTTTTGTGTACCATCAGATGTTTACTTTTTCTCCCTTTCATACCATTAAGGCCAAAAACAGCCACTAACAAAAACTGCTGTAAAAATTTGTCATATAACTATATTTTTTTCTACTTTTTTGGTATAAATGTGTTAAGTAGACTATAAGTCTAACTTTAGCAGGCTAATCATTCAGTAATTTATTCTTATTCACCAATACTGTTATTATTGTTCTGATGCTATCTCCCCCTAAAGAACATATGCCACATATTACATTATGTGTCTGACATCTTACATTATGCACTCAAGGATGTGCACAATCTGTCTTGTATGATGCTCGCGCAAAGCTGCAAGCTAAAAAAAAATTTGAGTTGCACAGTTCCTGCAAGAGTCTTATCCATTTTCACCCCTTCCCAGGACTGGGTTGAACAGGAGGCTGCAGTGAGGATGCTCAGAAGAATGATCGCTGTTACGAACAATAACACGCACCCTAACCTTCCGGTCTTTCAGCAGAGCACCTTCAGTGGGAGGCTGCTTCCACCAAGAGCTCAGACTGAATGTTATAGAAAGCCGTTATCAAACTCTTTAATGAGCAAACAGCTCAACAGTTCTGTTCCATGCATGTGCAATACTCCAGCACTTTACTACTCCATTCATAATTTTAAAATATTTTGAATCTTTTTTTATCTCATATGTACTTTTTTTACATGTATTTTGTTTATTTACCCCATATGTCTTTTCTAGTTTATTGTGTCTTAAGCTTATTATCATTGAGTATTCATCTGTAAATGATCTGTTTTTATATTTCTGTTGTTACAGTGATTGACTGAATCCACAGCTGCTCTAACATTTGCATTTTCCTGTGAAGGATTATTAAAGTTTCTATCTAAATGACAATACATCATTTATACCACTGATCTCTGGAGCTCAAGCCAATCACAGGGCTGACATGAAGAGATGCATATGATTTGCTGATTAGCTTAACAGGCAGTTGAACAGGTGTAACAAAGTTCCCTCTCCTATCCAGAATATATACTGTAATAGCTTTATCCTTATCCTGAGATGAGCCTTCATAATAAACCCATTCAAACTGTCACTCTAAACTAAAATCATTTCTTTCAATGTGGTCAAGCAAAGTTTTGACATTTAACACTCTGCTTTCACACCTCTGGGTGAGATGACACTAAAGCTGCCTTTAAGATCTATTTGAGTCATTTTTGTCAAATGAGTGGAAAAGTGTCTTGGATTTTTTTTTTGGAAATGAAAAAAACAAAAGAAAAGGAAAGGACAGCCTCTGAAGCTTACAAGAGTTTGTTTGAGGTGCCCTCAGAAAAGGGATTCACAAAATAATTTAAGCAAAAAGTAAAGACTCCAAGGCCTATAAAAAAATAACTGTCTTTTAATGGCATGGTCATGTAAAGAGACCATGAAGAGTGTCTAAGTAATTACAAAAAAGTCTCACTTTTAGATATACGCCTGATCAAAATACACACTTTAAGATGAGCTTTATAGCATCAAAATAGGTTATCTATAAATGCTATTCCTTAGCTTCGCGGTCGGGTCGGACAGCCAGCTACAAAATTACGATACTAAGTTTTCCAAAAATTGCTTGTTGTCGCACATCATAAACTACAGCTACGTAACTAGAAAGAGATATATTACCTCGCCGCTTTGCATCCTGTAAGTTGTTGAAAAAAGAAGTTATAAAGCAATGCAGAGTTCTGAGGAAGGTCTGAGCTGCATTCATTAGCATCACAACAAACACACGCTTTGGATTGGGTCACATATTTTGGTGCGTTCCGGTTGTAGTCAGAAGTAGGAATTTCTGAGTTCTGAGTAGGAAACTGCAACTGGAACGTCCCCCGAAGTCGGAATTTCCCACTGGGAACTCGGTGAAACCTCACCACCCCCGAGTTGATAATCGAAGATGGATGCCCCCAGTGTGAACAGTTATTTAGCTCCTGTAATAATTAGTGCTGTCAGAAGATTAAAAAATAATCTAACTAATTACCGGATTTATAATTAATTAATCTTATTAATCGCATTTTAATCTCATATCTGTTTAAAGTACCCAAATAAAGAATTTGAATTCTAGGATATTATTAAATTGTAGTGCATGACTAATCAAATGAATACAGTAAGAAGTGAAGATTTGTAAATCCACATTTTTATTGGTGACTAAATAAAACCAAAGTCAGGGCAACTTGTCCAGAAAATTCTAAGCTCAATCAGGCAACTCAAATTACATGTGTTTCATAAATCAAATTCAAAATAAGAAAAAGGTCGAGGACATCCAGCAAACCAATTAGGCCTGATGCATTATTAAAGAATGTAGTACAAATATAGATAAATAAATTCAAAAATAAAATCAGACTAAGTCTTAAATATGTCATTCCTGTTGTCACCTGGGCTTTGTTTGGTTTGATTAGAGACGCATGTGTGAAGTGGTATGCCACTGCCATGTATGGGTCCTCCAGCTGGACAATATTAAAATGTTTGTGTGCTATGATTAATCTTGCGATTAATTTTTATAACGCATTAATTTGCAGTGTAATTAATTAATCTAATTAATGCACTAAAGTGACAGCCCTAGTAATAATCAATTTATTTGCGCTTCTGACTGGGGTGTGTTGCTCTAGTTCAGCTGTATACATAGTATTGTTAGACTTATATTTACAAAAATGCTGCCATAGTGATAATCACATTCTTCATGTGATATTTGTGAACAACAACACAGGGCGTGCTAACAACAGCTAACAACAGCCTGGTAGATGGGCATGTTTTTTTCCAACTTCAACTGGAATGCCGATAAGTCGGAGATGATGTCACTCCCAGCTCCAAGGTTGCTGGAACGCAGCATTACGACAGTCGCCGTGCCTGCTCATGGGTAGCAGAGTCTTTATGTCTTCGGAAATAGATTCTCCTCTTAACACCTTTAAAAACAAGATTTGACATGTTTCAGCATCAAGCCTTCATCAGATACATGACTTCTCAATGAAGGCTTGATGCTGAAAAGTGTCAGAGTTTGTCCTATTGCAGCTGGTGGAGATTCTCAAAAAGGCTAGGACACTGTAACTCATATGTTCCGCGTAATGAACTCTTATATCATGAAGACGAGCTAAATTCCGATCATTTGACTAAAGATAAAAACTATTTATACCAATTTATCTATCATTGATGGACGGGTGTGAGCTACATCTGATCAGCAGCAGACACTGCCCCCTGTGGCAGCGTGGTGAATTGTACACTTTTACGGGGCTCTGTGACCCACTTTAGAGTGTCAACCCACCAGTTGCAAACCACTGCACTAAAAAGTTGTATTATAAACAAGGTCCTTTAGGATTTGTTTACAACACCAATGACAAGCGACACAAGTTGTCTCAGGAACGTGTCATTAAGAAAACAGAACGGAGAGGAAACAATGGGAGAGAGCTGAACAGTTAAAGTTTGGACAAAAAAGCAGGAACTAAACATACGGGCCTGCTCAGCTCTCTGATCTCCTTCTGTCACTTCACCACAACACAGCGCAGGGTTACAGGCACAAATTCAGGCACTTCTTCTGACAGACAGTTGGACAGTGAGGCTTCTTGAGGCCCTTTTCAGGAGGTCCTGCTTCAGCTGTAGAGCAATCTTGAGTGAATCAGAGAGAAAGTTTTAAAGCTCTTTAAAATGATGTGACACCAACAGGACTACATCCTGCGGGCCGTAGCTCTAACAACATTTGAAACACAAAAACTCTTCGCTTGAGGTGCAAAGATTAAAGAAAGTAGCACAAATAAAGATACCACTGTGTCATCAAAAATGTTACATCAGAACTGATCAGAACCAGTCCAACAGTCAGTGGACATTTGTAGTTTTAACAGATGACAGAATGTTTGTTTAATATTGAACAGCATTCAGTCATCTGTGCAGGAAACATTTTAAACCAATATTATGTAGTTTGTTCCACCCTAATATATTTCCAAAGTCATTATCGGTCTGTATCACCTTCACTGGCCCTATGTAACTTCAATGTGGATGGTAGGAACACTTCACACTAAACAACTACTAATGTTTAATGCTTTGACTGCCTTACGTCATACGTCACTTCCCCTTCGAGGTGAAAGCTAAATGTTGGGAAAAGGAGAATATAAAGCAGTTTTTTTTATTATTTTAAAACAAATTTAATGAGCAGAAAATAGTTTAAAGTAAATATGCTCCTATTTTCCTAATGGAAACAGGGACCTCTGGCTCACACTCCAGCACAGTAGGTGGCGCTAATGCTGCTCTGACGCTGGGTGCAACCTGCTGTTAAACAAGAGGAGGAAGAAGAAGAAAGCTAAATGTAGAGTTGTTAACATGGTAAAAAAAAAATAAAAAAAAATGCCTGGACAGGGATAAACTTTGGCGTGGCGTTCACTCGCTGGCAACTGAATCTGATCTGGCTGATGCCTTGTTACCATTGGGCTTGTAACTACATGTAACTACTACTGAGAATAGAAACATGGTAGTACTGTATCTTATCAGTCCACGTGGTTTATTTGTCTCTCGGGACGTCCTGTCAGGTTCTCCTCCCTCTGTATATCAACAAATGCACATTGGTGGAGGACAGTACAGTTACACTCAGTGACCACAGAGGGCACCAGAGAGCAGAAAGCTGGAATCTTACATAATGCTGCTTTAACAGCATGACAGACCCAAGATGACTGAAACACCTTTGATGTTACATCCTACCAACCAGAACAATGTATATTTAGATCAGCAGTAAAGTTTGATACCTTTGTATTCAAATAGACGATTATCAGGCTGTCACCGAACACTGTCACAAATGTTTGCTGTGGGTTTTAGAGGATTTGAGAACATCACAGGTTTTGGTAGATTTCAACACTTTGACATTAGCTGGGTTTTCATTACAGTTTTTCGAAAAGTAAAAGTGATATTCCCAAAATTTCGAACAAGGTATATTTGCACTTTGAACTTGTTTCCATTGAAAGTTGTTCTAGGCAGGACCATCGTAACTCTCATGAAATATCATCCCGCAAGACTTTACTGCAGGAAGATGGATGCCAAGGCTTGTCAAACCCTTTCTTCCTCATTTCCATTTCTATCTCCTTATAACACTCTGCATTCCTCTGTTGTTTGCTGTCTAGTATGGCAGTTGTGTTTTCCATGAGATTAATGGCAAGAAAAGTCTCCGTCTCCTCCTCCGTTCAAACGTATCGCGCCATGTTTACTCTGAGAGAAGTGGTCATGTGACAAGGTACGTCACGTCCTGTGACGTGTAATTGTGGAAAAAGCGTTTCCATTGGGCTTTTGCCATATATTTGAATATATTTGAACATCGAAACGTCTGAAAAACCACCTTATGGAAGCGTAGAAACTTTTTAGTGATATTTTAGCGCTTTTTCGAAATCCAGGGGTTTCCATTACCAGTTTTTTATTGCACTATTTACATTTTGCACATATCCAAGGGTCATGGAAATGCACTTAGTGACTCCTCTGACAGTGTTGGAAATGCTGTAGCAGAGGTTTGAGCTCTGGAGGCACTCAAAGTTTGAACCTAAAGCTGAGGATGTAGTCTAAACATGTTTTTGTCTGTTTTGTTTAATATTAATTATATTAAACATATACTTTTGACATATTTTTCTGATGCTGGCTGATGTTTAAAGTTTAAATTGCTATACAGGAATCCTTTAGGTGATGACACTCCAGCCTCTCAGCGTCTGTTTTGCTGCAGCAGAAACATCTCCAGCAGGTCAGCCCGGTTTCTAATTAGTAGCTAATTAAAGTCTGAAGTTTGAGCATGAAGCCTCAGTGTTTGTTTCCCTGTGCAGAGAGAGCAGCACCCAAATGACCCTGCACCCCCATCTGCATGCTCACAGCGTGGATCAGTGCTCAGAGAGGGGCCTGCACACACACACACAAATGCACACACACAGACACACACATCTGAGTGAATCTTCAAACAGAACAAATCCAGCAGCAAAGCTCTGATTTAAACAAGTCCAATGAGATGGCTGTTTTATTTTTCTTTCCAGGGTACTTATATCCATCTTTTCTCTTTTGTTTGTCTTATTTAACTTTATTTATAAGTCAAACTGATTACTAAATAATCATGTTTTAATCCAATTAAAAGAACTGTGAGCTTTATTGAATGCTCTCGGTAAAAACCTTTGGATTTGGATACAAAAGAGTCAGGAGCGCTAAAGAAAATATGAGTAAGAACAGCTTAAAGGTTGAAACTATTCCCATTTCCTGATACACTTTCATATCATCTCTGTGCTGGACCTTCTTCTGCAGCGCTGTGAGCTTCATATTTACAGCAGAGCAGCCTGCAGAGAGTCTGTCAGCTGACCAAAGCTGATTCTTACGGTTCTTGTGTTAAGTTTACAAAAACTTGGTTCAACTCTGGATAAGAGTCCTCTGCACCACAAGTGACGCTCAAGCTCTGTTTGTGCTCACATTGTCCAAAAGAGATTGTTGGAGGGTCTTTGCTGAGAGTAAATACTAGTTCACAAACGCTTCAGTAAAACAGAGGACATTCACCACCTGGCCAAAGAAAAGAAGTCGCCAACTAAGAAAAAGGTCACACACTCTAATATTTCGTGGGACGGCCTTTAGCTTTGATTACAGCACTGTGGCTTTGTTTCGATGAGCTTCTGCAATGTCACACAATTTATTCCATCTAGTGCTGCATTAATTTTTGCCCCCACAGGCTTGAACAGTAGGCACTAGGCATGATGGGTGCATCACTTCACCTGCCTCTCTTCTTACCCTGATGCTCCCATCACTCTGGAACAGGGTCAATCTGGACTCATCAGACCACATGACCTTCTTCCAGTCCTCCACAGTCCAATCTTTATGCTCCCTAGCAAACTGAAGCCTTTTTTCTGATTAGCCTTACTGATTAGCGGACAATTGCCCAAGTCCCTCCGATCCGATCCCATTTTGGGCAAGTCGAGTCGAGTTGAGTCATAGGATACGACGGGTTGAGTTCCTCACTATTGTTCCACCCAAAAGCACTCAGATTTTTATCTTGAAGAGAGAAACCTTATCTTCCCACACATACAACACATGTACACCCTCTTTACTAGTGTTAGCTTTGCTAGCTTCATATTCCATATTGACCTATGGCAGGAACATTAGCTACCTGGCTAACGTTTGCAGGTTTCACTTCCTTGGTCTCGTGTCCTCAGGTGGTGGATAAAGTTCGATGTTGTGCCCTCTTTTTCTCTTATCGAAGCATTGCAGGTTGTGCACTTGGCATGTCTTCGTTTTCCATTTGATTGAAATTCTTTATATGCAAAGAAAATAACTTTGGGAACAGAAGACATAGCAGTTCCCAATTTGAAACCCGCATCCCGCGCACCCTGCACACTGACCGTCACTGTAGCAGAAGCAGGTGTTTGGTAGGAACTTTTGTGTGTAGTACTGTGTCGTGTGCAGGACAATAATGGGTGACGGACAAGTGTAGGCCTACTGTGAATGAAGCATCAATAAAGAGCGGTGTATATCTCCTGTCTGGCTCTTCATATAAAGCTTGAGTGCGTGCAATTTTCCGAATCACGTTGTCTCAAGTCAGGTCAAGTCTGGAGACATTTTCTCCCGAGTCCGAGTTGAGTCTCGAGTTTTTACCTCCTGAGTCCGAGTCGAGTTGCAAGTTGTCTCATTAGCGGCTCAAGTCCGAGTCCGAGTCCCTATGACTCGAGTCCAATTGTCTGCTGATTAGTGGTTTTCTTAAGGCTACACAGCTGTTCAGTCCCAATCCTTTGAGTTCCCTTCACATTGTGTGTGTGGAAATGCTCTTACTTTCACTATTAAACACACCCCTGAGTTCTGCTGTTGGTTTTCTTTGATTTGATTTGGCCAAACGTTTAAGTGATTCACCGATCACCATCATTCAGGATTTTATTCTGACCACATTTCCTCTTTGAAGACGATGGTTCCCCACTATCCTTCCACTTTTTAATAATGTGTTGGACAGTTCTTAACCCAGTTTTAGTAGTTTCTTCAACCTCCTTAGATGTTTTCTCTGCTTGATGCCAATGATTTGACCCTTCTTAAACAGACTAACATCTTTTCCACGACCACAGGATGTGTCTTTGGCATGGTTGTTGAAGAAATGAGAAGCTACTCATTGCATCAGCTGGAGTTAAATAAGGGCTTGTACCTGTTTGCTAAGTTAAATCAAGGTGGCTACTTTTTTTGGCCAAGCAGTGTTTAAATGGAAGAATACTTGAAACTGTTTAGTATACTGTATAAAGGTTAAAAAATAGTCTATAAAATAAACAGAAAACAGAATTTATTTAGGTAACTTTAAAAGTCTTCATATTTTACATCCTAATCGTCTTTTTCCTACTAAATCAAACTATCATTAAAATGTTCGTAATCTCTGTGAAAATAATCTTGGGGATATTTTCAGCGTGTACTCTCTGTCCTCATCAGATTAAAATGCCATCTCTTATCCAAACACATTAACATAAGTGTGTGCCGAGCTGCCATGTAAACTGGAGCTCTGAGCTGCTGGAGGTTCTGGGACAATGGAAGTAAAAAGCAACAGATCTGTGTTTGATTAATGTTCCTTTAAATGGTTTATTTTCTCTGATTGAGCAGAAACAAACAGAAGGAGAGCTCAGAGCGTCTGAAATACAAACGTCTGTCAGATTTTGCAGCTGTTTGTCAGAAATTACAGAAACATGCCGTCTGAGCTGTACATAACTGAGTAATTGTTTCATCCTGCTCTGTATTTACTGCTCCCATACCCATCAATCAGCCTCTGTGGTTTAAACAACAATAAAAATGTTGATTTAGAGAGAATTACAAAGACAAACTCTGATTAACAAAACAGGCACAACGCTGAAAAATGAAGACGGGCATTGAGATTAACTCTGCCCAGTTTGTGGCCTTTGGCTTCAACAGAAAACCTGTATGTAATCAGATTTGTGCCAATGGAATAAAGCAAAGCTTTCTAGAATAAAGCAAAGCTTTCTAGAATAAAGCAAAACTTTCTAAAACTCAAACGAATAAAATGGATTTAATCAAAAATAAAACGTACTCAACCAAAAAAAATCATGTCAAAAGCAAAAAATATCACTCATAGTGAAAACTGTTTGACTTTTTTTCTGAATTGTTTCCATTGCTTCATTCTCTCTTCTCTCTCTCTTTTGGTTTTGCTTCTCGGTTTTTTGGTTTTGATTCCAGCTTCTTTGGTTATTCTTCTGGCACAAACCTCTCGTGTGGGCGGGTTCTATGAGGGGCGCGTTCCTATTGGCTGATGAGTTTTTGAGTGTCACGGCTGTGAACCGGATGTTATTTAGGGCAGAGCACAGCGGGGAACAGCAAAGCAAAACAACCAAACGTGAGGAGTCGTGTGTCGTCCTGTGTTCGTGTTCTTCAAACATACCTTAGGTAAGTATTGTTCACTGCATGGTATCCAGAAAGGTAAAGCACAGCACCGTGAGCCTACCTCGGACTGCATTAGCTTCTGTGTTCAGAGGACGCATAGTTCACTACAAAGCAAGACTTAGCTTTACTTTACTAAAACTGCTTTACCTTTCTGGATACCATGCAGTGAACTAAGGTATGTTTGAAGAACACGAACACAGGACGACACACGACTCCTCACGTTTGGTTGTTTTGCTTTGCTGTTCCCCGCTGTGCTCTGCCCTAAATAACATCCGGTTCACAGCCGTGACACTCAAAAACTCATCAGCCAATAGGAACGCGCCCCTCATAGAACCCGCCCACACGAGAGGTTTGTGCCAGAAGAATAACCAAAGAAGCTGGAATCAAAACCAAAAAACCGAGAAGCAAAACCAAAAGAGAGAGAGAAGAGAGAATGAAGCAATGGAAACAATTCAGAAAAAAAGTCAAACAGTTTTCACGATGAGTGATATTTTTTGCTTTTGACATGATTTTTTTTGGTTGAGTACGTTTTATTTTTGATTAAATCCATTTTATTCGTTTGAGTTTTAGAAAGTTTTGCTTTATTCTAGAAAGTTTGAAAACGTTCGGGGACAGGGCCTTTAGTGTGGCTGCCCCCACCCTCTGGAACTCTCTCCCCACAGAAGTCCGAAACTCTCCCACTCTGGACTGTTTCAAATCACTTCTCAAAACTCACTTGTTCTCCCTGGCTTTCCCTGTTTAAGTGTTTCTTATTTGTTTGTCCCCTCTACTGTGGAAAGCGACCTTGGGTTCCTTGAAAGGCGCTATATAAATTTAAGTTATTATTATTATTATTATTTATTCTAGAAAGCTTTGCTTTATTCCATTGGCACAAATCTGATTCCATAAAACCTGCTGTGATCTGTCAGGATGCTGTAAACTGAATTACTGTTGATGTGATGTTTGAGTTATGAAGCTCGGAGAGAAGTGATGTGCTGGGATGGATATTTGTCATCAGTCTGAAGCATGGATCAATCCCAAAGAAAAACTGTAGCTGAAGACACAAGGTGCTCCTGATCCAGACTGCTCACCTGTGGTTTTACCTGGACCAACATGATGTACAACTGCATTATTTTCTTTCTCACCAAAGTTATTTACAAACATCTTGAAAACTTTCCGACTACACGATGTTAACAGATCACCTCCAAAATCTAATCAGAGCCTTCTTGGGCCATGTCTTTATAGAGAACTTATTGATTTATCTTATACATAAACAAACAGAACCTACACCTAAAGTGTACCCCACACCATCACACCACCAGCAGCAGCCTGAACCACTGATCCAAGGCAGGATGGATCCATGTTAAGATGTTCACACCAAACTCTGAGCCTACATCTGAATGTGGAGCAGAGATCCAGATCATCAGACCAGGAGACACTTTTACAACCTTCTGTGGTCTAGTTTGTAAACTGTCACCTCTGTTTAATGTTCTTGGCTGACAGGTGTGACACCTGGTCCTCTGCTGCTGTGGACTATTTTCTTCAAGATTGGACTTTTTGTGTTCAGAAATGTTCTCTGCAGGCCTTGCTTATAATGAGTGGTAATTTGAGCTCCTGTTGCCTATAAGACATTTTGTCTCAGAGATGTGTTGCTCACTTTCTCTTTTTCAGACCATTCCTTAAAAACCAAGGTATGGTTGTGTGTAGAAATCACAGTCGATCCTTTTTTGGCAAAAAACACCATTCAGATCCTTCGGTTGGACTTCAGCAGGTGCCTGAATACCTTGAGTTGCTGTCATGTGATTGGTGGATTGGCTATTTGAAGCATTTGTCATATTCTGATGAGGTGAGATAAACAAACCTAGGATGTAACGTCTTTTGATTTCCGGAAATTAGCGGTGACATCCTGACCGTTCTGAAGCCTGTTCAAGATTAATAAACAATGCAACTAGGGGAGCTCATCTCTCATCTCTCTATCATGATTGGCTGGGCTCAGGTGCCAGCAGGTGAGGGTCTGGGACGGCACCCTTGGGGCAGGTGGGCCTGCTGTGTCATGTATCCCCTGGTGGGCTGGGGTGCAGGATCCATCGGCCTGTTGCCCTCTGGGAACCTTGGCATGTGTGGCTGCCTGTGGATTGCTACTCTGTGCGGGTGGTCTGGGGCCTCTCTTGGACATTTTGGGGTGGTCTTCGGCACTCACCTCCGCCTCAGCTCTTCTGAGAGACAGGACGTGACCTCGACCCCACCACCGCACGCCCACATCCTGCCCCACTTGGCCTTGCTGTGGCTGTTTCCCGGAGCCTCATAGGACTGGCTTGCGCCCTCCCCTCCTCTGGGGTTCTGGGGGCAGGGGTGGCTTGGGGCCGGGTGAACAAGTAGTTGGTGAGGGTGGGTGCTGTCTGTGCCCAGGGGTCCAGGGCAGTCCTTGGTGCTGTTGGGGGAGCGAGTCTGTGCCCCCTTGGGTCCTGGGGCTGTCCCTGGGCCCGGTAGCTTTGGGGCCCGTGTTGTGGGTCTCGGGTGCCCTGGTGGCCCAGGGGGTGCCCGTGGCAAGGGTTTCCCTGGGAGTGGACAACTATTTGGGTATTTGGTGACCACCTCACATGCAGGTGTGTACAGATACTCAAGCTCCTGTTGAGACTAACTAACAGAAATGATAGATCCCATCAGAACATGCTGAGTCGGGCACTCTTACACATCTTCTCACATCCTGTGATGCATGCCACTCCATCTCTTATCCATGTAGGCCCACCCCCTACTATTAAGACCCCACATCTCAGATGTCCCTGGTTTCTTACAGCCTTTACTTCCTGTATGGACTAAAATCAGCACAGCACTTGGACCGCTATCTCAAATCAATACCACTACCTGTTTGTCCTCCGTTCCGTTTGTCTTGTCTCATCCTGTCTGTCACTATTTCCCCTTCTTTCACACTGTGGTGTGGCACGGCCCTCCCCTTCAGCTCACATCAGAGGTTAAATAAAGTTTGATTTGATGGAGTAGCCTACAGGGAGGGCTGGTGATGGTCACTGTAGCTGTGAATCATATTCATATATCTCTGACTGCTGAAAAATGCATTGTTCTTTTTAATGCTGCCATCGGACACAGTGCTGAGCGAAAAAGATAATGAAGACAAGGGGGGAAAAGAAAAAAAAACGAGGCACCTGGACTATGTTGACTTTGGGAAGATGTTTCACTTCTCATCCAACAAGCTTTTTCAGTTCCTCCAGCTTCTTGGATGAGAAGTGAAGCGTCTTCCCAAAACTCAACACAGTCCAGTTCGCTTTGAATCCAAAGATTACCATGATCTGGATGAATGAGAATCCACACAGACGTGATGGACTGTCCTGTAGTTTTGAACTGTAATGCCAGTCCTCAGGTGTGGACGCTTTGCAGTAACAGAGTAGAAATGCAGGTGTTGAATTGTTGATAATGTTTAAAACCTGTCTCTCTGAGTCTTTATGTAAACAAAGCCTTAAAGGTTCTTGAAGGGTTGAGGAGCCACAACACTTGATCTTTTACAAGGTCAGGTGTCATGTACTCATCAGCGTCTCACGGCCCATAATGCACTGCTGCTGTCCCTCGGTTCCTCCTCGGCTCATCATGACACCGGTGTTTTGACGGAGAGCAGCGAGGCTGGCTCCCTGGGTAATCCCAGATTTCCTTCAGCGCAGCTCCGAGCTTAGCTGCAGCCTTGACTAATAGCTTTCTTTTCAAATGATCGCTTTGCTACACGACTTCAGAAGGAGGCAGCCAGCGTGAAATTCAATTACGGCGCACACGCTCCGCAGCCCCGTCCAGAGCTGTCCGCTTTAATCCCTGGCCTGCCCTGAAGGATTCTCCGTCAGATGGACCTCCATCCTCTCAGAGTTTTCTCCTCTAGTCTGACCTCCAAACAGTCCGTGTTTTCCTGCTGGATTCAGCCTTTCGTTGGCCTCCTTCGACCCTCACAATCTCTTAGGTCTCTCTGCTCTGCTGCATGTGCAACCTCCTCCGAACTTCTGCTAGTATAACCTTTTCCCTCAATTACACGCCTCACTTTCATCATTTTACTGTAAAACTCAAATCAGTCATTTGTGCAAAGACCTAAAAATGAAAAGAAAAATGCTCTCATGAAGCAGCAACGGTGACTATGACTTCTCTCTCTCTGTGAATGACAAAGTTTTTTTAAAGTTACAAAGCCTCAACTTTTACAGCCTTCAAATGGAACTCAATAACTCCTGTCATGGAGTCATATGGAGGAAAGGTTTCACATTTAAGTGGTAAAATCACACAGAAACACCAACATGGACGCCTTAAAATGATCTGTTCCCCTCTTGACTTAAAAAACCACATGGACAAACACAAGAAGATTAAACAAAAACAGTTATTTAAAATAATATCTGCTTTGGCATCTTTTGGTTTGGTAAATGTCCAGGTTAATGAGCCCCAATATTTCCTGAAGTACCATCCATTATAAAACATGACTCTTTTAACAATTAATAAGTAAATATGTAAACAAATGAATAAAAATAGAATTTGAAAACATAATTAATATTCTCATATATATATTAACTTATTATGGAAGGTGATATTGGGCTCTAATTTCGTAGACCAGGCACAGGCGCGGCACACCTGCCTTGCGCCGCGCCTGCGCCACACTGATGGGGTGTGTCCAGCGCACTTTGCGAGTTTCCTGCATGGTGCTCCAAGGCGTACAGAAGTGCATCCACGCCTCTGTTCCTGCCCCACCGCACAAGTGCTAGAAAGGGAGGAGAGAAGGCGTGAGTGGGTTTAACACAGCTGAGTGTTGTCTTCACCAATCAAATGAACGCCTCTCCTTGCCTTTAAATGCGCTGATGGTGAGGAGCAGTGATAATTTCAATCTCTCCTCCATTGACCCCAACTCCCCTGGTGCGCCGTCACTTCATCTCGGTGCAGCTGGTCTACCAAATTGTCAAATTGGCTGCGCACAGTGGTGTGCTGGATGAAATTAACACTGCGCGGACTGCATCAGGCACGGCGCCATGAAATTAGGGCCCATTGAGTGTAATGAAAGGCACCTGTTGTTATTATTATAAAAATTGAGAAAGCCATAATAAATGGGAAGGAGCAAGACCATCAAGAGATTGAAAACTAATAAAAGAACCTTAAAATCTATTCTAAGGGATACAGGAAGCCAATGCAAATACTCTAAAATGTGGGCCCTCCTTCTGGTTTCATCAGCATGCGTATAAAGACATGAACAGTCAAAGGTCACAACCTCATTGAAAACATGATCACTGAAACATTTGATTTTTGACCTCGGGTCTGGTTCCCCTGTGAGGGTACCTGAGATATCGGGGAGAAACTGACAGGCTGCCTTAGTTTGTCAAATGAGGTATACACTGTAAGTGTGTATGCTCATCTTAACATCAAAACAGGAGCTCCAAGGAAGAAAAGTTTGAGCCAATAAATTAAAGGAAAAGCTGCATTCCTCCACCATGATCCCAAAACTATGTTAAAACAAGAAAAGGCAAAGGACCTCTTTCACAATACATGTAATTTTGCCCACAGCCCATTTTTTTGTTTATTGTGTGGTATCTGTAGTTCACCCAGAGACTCTCAAGAATATACCTTTAGAAAATCCAAAAGTCATCCAGGGCCTCTGCTATGACTTATTTTATGATCATTGCCATAGGTGTGAGCCAGGGTGCACACTTTACCCCAAAACTTACTCAAACACAAATAATAAATCATCAAATTGGGTCAAATCACCTTCACTGAAGTCTGGTGCAGCTTTTGAAATCAAATGTAAAGCTAAGTATTATAATTGAAAGAAGTTATTGAATTTTAACTGGGAAAAAAAGTTTTTTTTTTAATGATTTTTTCAACAAATTCAATTCTTTAGAGATGTGTCTGACCAACTTACAGTTGCTGTACAACTAAAATACTCACAAATTATTTGGCCACATATATATTCTCAAAGTGGGAAAAAAAATCATCAAATTCTGAGACCGGTAAAGTTGTTCAATTAACAGGTTGGGTTACTGTGGAAGAATCAGGATACTGTTCCATGTCTTGTATATCAGGGAACCTTTAAAGATTTGTTCAGAATTCATCCTTTAAGTATGATTTCTTTTAGAATTTGAATGCTAGATTCAAAACAAACATTTCACATGAAATGTTATTCATTTTAATATTGAACAGCCACAAAGGGCCTGTATATTATGCCTTTGTGATGAGATAATAATGACCCATTGATACAAGTAAAAACCGATGCAGTTTTGGATTGTTGTAATCAGATTGTATTTATCTACAATGACAGCAATACATAAACATTACTTCTGTCAATTTCTGTTTCTAGTACTTATATATACATGTAATCTGTTTTATGGCCTTCGTGTCTTTTTGCATAGCAACGGCTTGGACAATTTTAATTTGTAGACTGGAACTATAGTGAGGGAAAGGGGATCTGAGAAATCCATACGATGTATGATTGGCTGGTTATTTCATAGAATAGAGTCTTTGAATTTGCTTGTGTATGGTTGGAGGGGTTTCTGATTTTGAAAATGTTTATAATATCCCAAATAATACATTACAGATGCAACATGTGCACACATGCCAGAGGTTCTCTTTCCAGCAGGACAGAGACAATGATATGCCTTCACAGGATCATCTGATGCATTCTTGTCAAATTGAATCCAAACATTGTATTTTATTTGAGATCTGTGACGAGAATGAATCTGTCCCCTAATGAGATCAGCATCATGCTGGTAAACCCAAATCTCATAGTCACCATCATTTTTTTGATGCTCAGCAATGTAGCCAGGGGACTGTTTGATTTGGTATGTACCGCATGTTATGGTCTCAAGGTATTCCAGATCCACATGAGGGAACGAGATATCAGATGCTTCAAGCTTCTGCCATTCACTACAAGCTCTACGTGACATATTTGGGTCTTCTGCAACTCGTTTTGCCAAAACATTGTCTTTTTTTAAAAGTGAAAGCATACGCTGAGCCATCTTAGTATCTCGTTCCTCTCGATCTGGATCTGAAACATATATTGGTCCTCTGAAGGCATTGAGACATGCAGTTACTATGCGCACTAATTTGCCAATGACCTCAACGAAATAATTTGAGGTAAGTTGTTCCTTAAACAACATCCACTTCTTTAAACGCCCATGGTAGGACTCTACTATCCATCTTGTTTTGGTACAGCAACGATCACTATTGGCTGTTGAGGAATCCAATTGGGATTTACCAGTTGGTAAAAATGACGGCATTCTAGCATCATACCCCAACTTAGCAAGAAGATCTAAGGCATCCCTGAAACCGCGATCTACAATCATATTGTCATTTGCTTCTAACCAAGATTTCAATATTTCAATTTTTTCCATGATGAGCCGAGTTATTGTTGCATCATTTACGTTACCATGGTAGGGGCCAATAGTGTCTAAAACATATCCATCAGGCAGTACAACTGACATGAATTTTAGGTAATTTCGTTTTTTCTGTCCTCCGTAAGATGCCCTTTGAAATAATAAATTATCAAATTGGGTCAAATCACCTTCACTGAAGTCTGGTGCATCTTTTGAAATCAAATGTAAAGCTAAGTATTACAATTGAAAGAAGTTATTGAATTTTAACTGGGAAAAAAATAGTTTTTTATGATTTTTTCAACAAATTCAATTCTTTAGAGATGTGTCTGACCAACTTACAGTTGCTGTACAACTACAATACTTACAAATTATTTGGCCACATATATATTCTCAAAGTGGGAAAAAAATCATCAAATTCTGAGACCGGTAAAGTTGTTCAATTAACAGGTTGGGTTACTGTGGTAGAATCAGGATACTGTTCCATGTCTTGTATTATATCAAGGGTAATGTTTTATTTCATGCAATTTGCAGCAAATGGATGTTAACTTCAATTTAGTATTGTGCATTCAATTGAATTATATTTTTTTTCATATATTCTATATATGAAGTATATATATTATATATATATTCTACATGAAGTATCCAAACATGAGACATCACCCAAACTGAAGTTTGAAACCTTGTCAGATTCTGACTGCCATGCATGGACTGGCTGGACATTGGTGCAGTTTAAGAACATGTATGACATGTGTGAATCTGATCCTGTTTCAGGTTCAAGTGATAGTTCCAGAGCAATAGATTTGCTTCTTTACTTTTGGGCAAAACTGAAAACAAACCTTTCATGGAATCAAACGACCATGCTTACTAATCTTTCCCAAGCTACACTGTCAAGATATTTTCATACAATTGCAGATATTTTAAACACAATAGTTGTTCCCAAATACCTTGGCACAAATCATATTTCACGCCACAATGCCATAACTCACAACACTGTCTTTACTAAAGCTTTTTATGGTGACCAGGTCACTCTTATCTTAGATGGTACATATATCTACCTCAACAAATGCAGTGATCATCAGTTTCAAAGGGCATCTTACGGAGGACAGAAAAAACGAAATTACCTAAAATTCATGTCAGTTGTACTGCCTGATGGATATGTTTTAGACACTATTGGCCCCTACCATGGTAACGTAAATGATGCAACAATAACTCGGCTCATCATGGAAAAAATTGAAATATTGAAATCTTGGTTAGAAGCAAATGACAATATGATTGTAGATCGCGGTTTCAGGGATGCCTTAGATCTTCTTGCTAAGTTGGGGTATGATGCTAGAATGCTGTCATTTTTACCAACTGGTAAATCCCAATTGGATTCCTCAACAGCCAATAGTGATCGTTGCTGTACCAAAACAAGATGGATAGTAGAGTCCTACCACGGGCGTTTAAAGAAGTGGATGTTGTTTAAGGAACAACTTACCTCAAATTATTTCGTTGAGGTCATTGGCAAATTAGTGCACATAGTAACTGCATGTCTCAATGCCTTCAGAGGACCAATATATGTTTCAGATCCAGATCGAGAGGAACAAGATACTAAGATGGCTCAGCGTATGCTTTCACTTTTAAAAAAGACAATGTTTTGGCAAAACGAGTTGCAGAAGACCCAAATATGTCACGAGAGCTTGTAGTAAATGGCAGAAGCTTGAAGCATCTGATATCTCGCTCCTCATGTGGATCTGGAATACCTGAGACCATAACATGCGGTACATACCAAATCAATCAGTCCCTGGCTAAATTGCTGAGCATCAAAAAATGATGGTGACTATGAGATTTGGGTTTACCAGCATGATGCTGATCTCATTAGGGGACAGATTCATTCTCACACAGATCTCAAATAAAATACAATGTTTGGATTCAATTTGACAAGAATGCATCAGATGATCCTGTGAAGGCATATTATTGTCTCTGTCCTGCTGGAAAAAGAACCTCTGGCATGTGTGCACATGTTGCATCTGTAATCTATTATTTGGGATATTATAAACATTTTCAAAATCAGAAACCCCTCCAACCATACACAAGCAAATTCAAAGACTCTATTCTATGAAATAACCAGCCAATCATACATCTTATGGATTTCTCAGATCCCCTTTCCCTCACTATAGTTCCAGTCTACAAATTAAAATTGTCCAAGCCATTGCTATGCAAAAAGACACGAAGGCCATAAAACAGATTACATGTATATATAAGTACTAGAAACAGAAATTGACAGAAGTAATGTTTATGTATTGCTGTCATTGTAGATATATACAATCTGATTACAACAATCCAAAACTGCATCGGTTTTTACTTGTATCAATGGGTCATTATTATCTCATCACAAAGGCATAATATACAGGCCCTTTGTGGCTGTTCAATATTAAAATGAATAACATTTCATGTGAAATGTTTGTTTTGAATCTAGCATTCAAATTCTAAAAGAAATCATACTTAAAGGATGAATTCTGCACAAATCTTTAAAGGATCCCTGATATACAAGACATGGAACAGTATCCTGATTCTTCCACAGTAACCCAACCTGTTAATTGAACAACTTTACCGGTCTCAGAATTTGATGATTTTTTCCCACTTTGAGAATATATATGTGGCCAAATAATTTGTAAGTATTGTAGTTGTACAGCAACTGTAGGTTGGTCAGACACATCTCTAAAGAATTGAATTTGTTGAAAAAATCATAAAAAAACTTTTTTTTTTTCCAGTTAAAATTCAATAACTTCTTTCAATTGTAATACTTAGCTTTACATTTGATTTCAAAAGATGCACCAGACTTCCGTGAAGGTGATTTGACCCAATTTGATGATTTATTATTTGTGTTTGAGTAAGTTTTGGGGTAAAGTGTGCACCCTGGCTCACACCTATGGCAATGATCATAAAATAGGTCATAGTACAGGCCCTGGATGACTTTTGGATTTTCTAAAGGTATATTCTTGGGAGTCTCTGGGTCTACTACAAATACCAGACAATAAACAAAAAAATAGGCTGTGGGCAAAATTACATGTATTGTGAAAGAGGTCCTTTAGGAGTAATCACTTCACATAATCTTGTCACTATGGTGATAGACAGAAAACAACATGATTGGTGTGATCTCTGTATTGTTCTGACTGTGCATCATTTATTTGTATTTATTTGTTGTTTATTATGTAAAGGAGCACCTTCTGTCTTTTTCCTCCTCCCTTCCTCTGTGCTCCTGCTCACGCCAGCTGCAGGTGCAGCATCCTGATTGGACGGCAGCAGAGATACGCACCTGCTGCCTACTGGAGGAGACCCGTGCAGTGGCGAATTTCGATTGGCTTAGTGCTGATGGTGTTTTAAAAATGACGGCAGAAGAAGAGACGCTGACCCCCCTCTTTCCTCACTACCCAACGCTGCAATTCTCAAAAGCCAATTGTTTTTTTGTGATTTTGTGAAAATTAATTTAAGTAAGCAGTCAGGTAACGAAAGGGAGAGTAGAGCTTTGATTTTCATTTCCTCCTGTTTTTCTGATAGGGAGACACTTTAGATTTGTTTCTATTTTCTTTTTCTTTATTGGTTAGGTAAGATTTTTGACTTATAAGAGTGTGTTTTTGTTGAGGTAATTTTGATTTAGTTTGTAAAAAAAAGAACAGAAGAATTATGAAAGAAATATTTTTGTTTGAACTACAAAAATCGTGTTTGTGGTTTGTTGCTGTGTGCCTTGGGAGTGACAAAGAAGTGGTCAATTTTATGTTTCTTCCAGTATCCCCTAGGCTGGTCGTAACGGTGTTCATTAACAACTGTTTGGTTACAGTCATATTTTTGTGCATTTATACAAATACATTACTGAAAAAAAAGTTTGGTACGTGTAGCAACCTGAGTTTTCCTGTCACTTTAAGCTCTGAGCGTTCTCGATCATACATGAGCCTAATGTTGATAACTAGACTTAATGTGACAGATTATGCCCTATTGTATTGTGATATTGTAATTGATTTTCAGAGTCTAGAGGACCAGATCTGCCATAACACGTTTAATCTTAAGCTGAAGATAGTGATCAGTCATGGGTCAGATCTAACCAATCAGACCTAGATTATCAAATCCTCTGATAAAAACATCAAATCATTCCTAAAGAGAACATCCTGCCCGAGGTCGACCCAGTCATGGAGAGGAGAGGTGTGGTGGTCTGACTCTGGGTCTGCTCTCTGTTGGGAGGTCTGGTTTTTAGGTGGGCCAGCAGCAGACCATTTGAGCAGCCAGGACCTCCGAGAAATGCAGGGGAGGTTTCCTGCAGCAGATCCTGGTCTGGGAACAGAGACTCCCTCTTCCATCCACAGACCCCCAAGAGGACCAGACAAAGAGGAGGGGGGTCACACGCTGTTCTGCTGAAAATACCTCCACTTCACTGTGTTGGCTCCAGACCTCAGGCTCTCTGCTTCTCTTCTCCTTCTGATGTCCTAATCTGGATCTGTGACCTTGACTTTTAGCTCTCTCCATTTTTCTCTGCTCTCCCTGGGACAGAGGGCAGGGTGATAAAAACAAATGACCATATTTCAGAATTTAAAGGGCATGCTGATGTTGGGGCATATTTGA
Organism: Scarus forsteni; assembly: GCA_036419115.1. Lineage (NCBI taxonomy): Eukaryota > Metazoa > Chordata > Actinopteri > Labriformes > Labridae > Scarus > Scarus forsteni. Next base: position 2,544,494 of record JAZDUH010000226.1, on the reverse strand, counting down.
GATTTTGTGATTCTTGTGTTTTAAACTTTAACATGATTCTTGTTTAAGACATGCACATGTCAACTGGGACTCAAAGAAGAACTGTCTGGGTTTTGGACCTCATGGGTCATGGCCATTTTGCCTCATGCTCTTCTCATGCTAGCAAGCTTTCTAAAAGTCAGACTCCAGTCCATCTTGCTGACCCAACACTAGCTACCTCATACGTCAGAGAGGCATTAAACCAGCAGACAGGAGTAATGTTTATTATTAAAAACCAATAATTGCCCATAATGGGGAATCAGGATGCTATTTTTGCAATGGTGTCAAACATCTCTTAGTATGTTTTGGCTTTTATGCCTTCACATTTGGGGCAGCTAAGGCTGAGAACTGGATGATTCCTGTGAACACAAAACCTCAAAAATACTTATAGGTCCAGGTCCTGGTGTGTTTGATTGGCTACTTCATGTCTTGGATGTCTGTTAATCAAAGATTTGATTTCAGTTGAATAAAAGATGGTGTCTCTGTAGAGGATAATATGTTGCTTTTTCTCTCCCCTCTCTCCCCCAACCCTAGCTCTAACTCTGATCTGATGGGGCGGGGCTACAGGAGGCTATGCTAATAAGTAGGAGTGGGAGAAGAAATCGATTCACCTAAGTCTGCGATTTTTTGTCCCCCCCCCCCCCCCCCCCCCCACACACACACGCTATAGGCGCTAAAGTCGCAAAACTGCGGCAAGCAACATTGCTGGCTAAAACAGGCCATAGCTGTTAAAATAGTTCTAAATAGTGTTACTACTTTTCACCAGCAGATAGTGGACAGGTGACAGGTTTCTATTCAAAGTTTTGGCGTATATTTATTTTGAAACACACACACCGGACCGAGGGACGCGAGTGTGGCTGTAGAGTGGAGCAGAGAGAGAGAGAGGGAGAGAGACACACAGAGTGCTAGAGACTGAGCAAGAGTACTCACGATGCTGAGAGTACTTTGTCAAGTTCTGGCTGACTCTGAATCTGAGGAATATTTACTCTCTGAGGATGACGGTCAGTTGTCCAGTGAGGACGCAACTGGCGGCGCGTGTGCGCGCAGCGGGATCGGGTTCGCGCGCCATTACAGTCCCTGAGCAGCACATACAGAGGCCGATGCTTTGCCTTTCCGTGGCTGGCGACTTCCGAGGAGGGGACTGGTCTGGGGTGCAGGGAAGCTCAGAACACCGCGAAAAGTGACGGTGTTAGCGGGAATGAGAGAGACCGCGGAGCTCTGGAAAGACGAGGGAGAAGCCAGGGGTAAAAAGCACAGTGAAGGCAGCAGAGGCGTTCATGCTCGGCCCGTAAATTACAGTGATGATGATGGGTGGGAAAACTAACCACTTTGAAACTGTAGCCTTTAAAAATTTAATATTTTTCTTGAAAAAAACTCTGTTGCCTAAAGGGATAATAAGCCACTTTTTAAATGCAGTCCAGGCTTTTGAAGAGAGAGTATAAACAGCTGGTTAAAATATATTGCTGAATAAATCCTAAAAACAGACTCACATGTGATGTGTATTTTTCCTGATATAGTCTGTAGGCATCACCATTGTTAGTCTTTTTCGCTGGTGTTAAAAAAGCTAACTAAAGATTGCAAAAATCGGCAATATCGTAGAATCACGATTTAAATCGAATCGGCACCTAAAAACATCGCAATAAATCGAATCGGGAGAAAAGTGAATTGTCCCAGCCCTACTAATAAGCTCTGAGCGAACAATGTCTGATGGGAGGCTTCAGTCTGCAGAGTGGACTTACAACACAGTCACAGAACTGAAAAGCAGGAAACACACATGTAGGTGGAGGGTGTGTCGATAAAACAAAATGTTTAAGGGGCATTTTCTATAAGGAGACACAAAGCATTGCTTTGGGAACTAAGAGTTTAGTGAAAGTTGTCACGTTCGGCTCCACAAATGTCTTGAGCAACATGCAGAGAAATGAAAATCGGCTTTTGAAAGCTGAAAGATACTAAGGATACTCAAACACCAGCAACAGCAGCAGTAAACTAAACAATATAACGCTCTTATGGGCTAACATCAAACCTGGAAAAACATCACTTCTGTCTCAAATGTTCACACAAAACAAACACAATAGCCTCTGCAGACCAAGGACCACAAGGATAAACAGAATAAAGTATGATAATATTTCTGAGGCAACTTTGGAACCCAAATCTGTTCTTACTAATGATGTGTTTAATGGTGTATTTTGTGTACATTCTTCAAACAAAATAGCTGCAGAAGTCCAACAGCCTCGACATCTACTTATGAACCATTGTTTATATTGATTAAACATAAACTAAAGGGTCCATGTAACTGTAAAGAAGAGGAGAACTCTGCATGTTCCAGTTTTAAATCCAGGTGAGTAAACACACTCTGTGATCATCCTGCAGCTCAAACATGATCTTCATCCAGACTTTATCGTTACATTCTGACATCGGGTTGACTTTTGGCTAAGATACAAACACCATCAGGAGGTCCACCACGTTGAAGATCTGACTATGACATATGTGCCAGTAACAAATGCTCCCATTGGTCAGATGTGGCCTTATGAGACGTGAACTTCAAGAGCATGGGGACTTTCCATCACTGCTGTGTGAGCTCTCGCTGGCTGCATGTCCAAAATAATAACCATGTGTGAATAATTTGGGCTAGACAATCGTGTTGGGGTGCAAAGGCCTTACAACTGGGGTGTTTAATTTTTAAAAAGTATACAAACAACTCTCCTCCCCCTCTGTTACGCCTCTCTGCTTAGATCCTTTACTTTTACTCTGGTGAGCAGTTGTTAGCAACACAACACCTGCTCTCATGATACAACTTCTATGACAATACAAGGCCTGGGCTGCCATTAGCTTTAAAAGAGCCACATATCTGTCCAAAATTGAATATTAAAGAATATCATATTATTTTAATCTTGAATCAAAAATGAGGAAACACAGGAGCTAAGGCTAAGGCCTGGACCACACACATATGGATATTTTTCTGACCGGATATCTTTGTCCTTGTTAAAAAAAAATCTCTGTCCACATCACAGAAATATCTCTGTCCATACGAAGAGGCAAAACTGAAAACGATCGCCTCTGAATCCTGCAATGCCATGCCTGGCCGATAAGGGGCAGGTTAGTAACATGTGAAAACCATAGAAGAAGAACGTTATGAGCATGCGCAGTCAAAAACAGGAAGAAGCAGTCAACGGAGTAAGAAGATGGCAAAGAAAACAAATAAAATTGAGTCGTTTGTGTGAACGGACAATGAGGTGGACTTGTTACTTTGTGTAACATTGGATTACAAAAACAAAAAGGCCCAAGAAAATGTCGACTGGGAGTCTTGTTACACAAAATATTGTGACATCCTGGAGGAGTTTATGGCAGTGTATGTGTCCAACGGTGAAGAGGGTAATGGTAATACCAATGCGAAAGACTTCCCTCATTCAAAGGAGTCTATTAACAAGATAATACTGCCGACAAAGTTCAAAAACATCAGGGTAAACCGCCGTAAGGCGGCTGACTTGGGACGTCAAAGTGGACACGGCAGAGTAGCAGTTTCTTGTGGTATTTAAACCGTGGACTCTTGGGACAATCTAATAATACTGCGTGTAGCAGACGCCGACGTTGTGCAGCAGTGGAGTACCTTCGATGCAACAACATTACATTCATTTGTAGAGCTGTAGAGATAGTGCGGTAAATGTCGGCCATCGTTGTTGGTAACCGTTGCTATAGTGACTTGCTGCGAGGCGCTTGACGTCATCGCTTTAACACCAGCTCCGTTTAACACCGCTACACGGATCCACTCAACTGGATATTTTATTTCTTCACTTTTTTATCCGTTTTTAAAAATCTCTGTTTATGTGGGTGAAATCACCGTGTTTGTGTGCATTTAGGAATATATCCAAATTTGTGTGGTTCAGGCCTAAAATGAACATTAAAGAATAAGACATTAGATAGAAATAATATAGGGTAAAATAAGTATATAAGTAAATAAATTCATAAAATAAAATTGAAATAACTAACATTGTGGGGTGCTGGTTTGGCGTAGTGGTTAGCACCCCATGTACATGCTTCTGCCGGTCCAGGTTCGAATCCCGCCTGTGACCAGTTTGCAGAGTGTCTTCCCCTACTCTTTCACCCCCTTTCACAAGCCTATCCACTGTCTCTCTCCTATCAATAAAGGCACAAAATGCCAAAAAAATACATTAAAAAAAAAAAAAAAAAAAAAAACTAACATAGTGAAATGAGAAAATCAAACACCAGGTGCATAACAATACTAGAAAAGCACTCGGAGAGCAAAGACCTCCGCCAGCACCACAGTCCTCTCCCATATTGTGATTTTTACCTTAAATACAGTATTAGTCCTACCATTATTTCATGTTAATATTTAGATTCCTTGACCATGAAAACATACCATTAGCAATTGGTTTCATAATGACATCTATTTTAGTTCAGTAGTTATTCATGAAAATCACATTTTTCATCAAGGCGGATCCAGACACTGATCCGGATCAACACCAAAATTGAATTAGTTCTTCCTTTTCCCATGCTGAACTTTTCCTGAAAATTTCATCAAAATTCATCCATAACTTTTTGAGTTATTTTGTTCACAGACAGACAGACGGACAAACTCTCCCGAAAACATAACCTCCTTGGCGGGGGTAATCAGCTTTAACAGGAAAAAAAAGTCTACCTTAAGACCGGAGAGCAGGACCATATTTAGAGATGATGAGGAAATGATGTTTGCAGCTCATTTAAAAACTCTGCCAACTCTTGGCCCTGCTTCAGACTGATGCCACCACACAGCTGTCTCCACCTTTCAAACGCCGCACTGACACAGTCTTTGCAAATGCCTGAGTAGCCACTTTACCGACAAGTACCTCCACCAAACTCAACCCTAGATCACCCTCCCTGATTGGCTAAAAAGAGGGTGTACCTCAGGAGTGCAGCCAATGAGACACTTTGCCTACTATGAGCTCTTATTGGCTGAAAAACATGCGTCCATAGACTTTGGCACACCTCTAAAGGTCCTACAGGCAGGTAAAATAACACAATCCTGACAGATTATTTTGGTTTTTCTAGCCAACAACTGAAAAAATAAACTCAAAATAGTTTGGAAAACAACATACAATCCGAGGCACTCCAATAAAGTTAAAAATCCTTTATTATGTCAGGGACATGTCAACGTGTTTCGACTCATCCGATTCTTCATCAGGACATGATTAGCAACATGAAACAGGTGTTTAAATTACCGAGGAAGTGTCATGTGATTGTGTCACGGGGTGCCGTCACATGACATCAGACATTAATTAAAGACATATTAAGATAAAACATATGAGGAAAAAACACAAGAGGCCTGGCTGCTTTTAGAGTATAGATCCGAAATATTTCACGTTGTAAGAGACATTTGAATCTGTCCCCTCCCCTCAAAGATCTAGGAGTTACTTCAATAGTCATGATTTTGAGAGAGTTTGGATTAGTATGTCCTGCAGAACTGTAATGTTGTGCCACTGGGTAGTTTGGGTTTGGACTTTTTATGGCATACTTGTGTTCTGCGGTCTTTCCCGCATTTTTCTCTTTGTTCGCCCAGTGTTTAAAAAAAACATTCACATTTAAGTCTGTACACAACAAAAGTTGATTGCAGTTTGCAAATTCTTGACAGTAGTAAGGAGACAATTGGACTCGAGTCATAGGGACTCGGACTCGAGGCGACTTGAGCTGCTAATGAGACGACTTGCAACTCGACTCGGACTCGGGAGGTAAAAACTCGAGACTTGACTTAGACTGGGCAGAAAATGTCTCCAGATTTGACCTGACTTGAGACAACATGATTCAGAAAATTGCATGCAATCAGGGTTTGTATGAAGAGCCAGACAGGAGAAAATGCCGCTCTTTCCTTTTAGGTTCACTTTATTGATGCTCCATTCACAGTACACTTGTCCGTCACCTATTATTGTCCCACACACAACACAGCACTACACACATACATTCCTACCACACACCCGCTTCTGCTGCAGTGATGATCAGTGGGTAGGGTGTGTGGGACGCAGGTTTCAAATTGGCAACCAAAGTTATTTTCTTTGCATATAAAAGAATTTCAATCAGATGGAAAACAAAGACACGCCAAGTGCACGACCTGCAACGCTTCGATAAGCGAAAAAGAGGCACAACATTGAACTTTATCCACCTGAGGACCCATGAGGCCAAGTAAGTGAAACCTGCAAACGTTAGGTAGCTAATGTTCCTGCCATAGGTCAATATGTCAGGAACGTTAGCCCGACCTGTGCTCAATATGAAGCTAGCAAAGCTCACATTAGCAAAGAGGGTGAAGGTGTGTTGTATGTGTGGGAAGATAAGGTTTCTCTCTTCAAGATAAAAATCTGAGTGCTTTTTGGGTGGACTGAGGAACAATGATGAGGAACTCAACCCGTCATAACCTGTAACTCAACTCGACTTGCCCACAACAGAAAAAACCTGGGACTTGCTTGAGACTCGGATCAGAGTGACTTGGGCAATTGTCTGGTAGTAAGTTCTATTATTAAAAATGTCCATAAATTTATTGTCTCTTTTGATGTTACTACAATGGTTGCAGTTCCCACATCTGAAAGTGCCTTTAGGTTTAGTAACCCTGGGGGCAGGCAGATGGCTCCTGACCAGGTTGTCCTTGAGTGTGGGGACCCTTCAGACAGAAAACCGGAGGTTCAGAGAAAGCAGGAGCAAGAGAGGCATCACTCAGTAAGATGTCCCAGTTTTTGTCGATGATTTTTTAAATTTCATAAGACAAATTACTGTACTGTGTTGAGAAGAAGATTTTAAAAGCGTGTTGTCCATGCTCAGCTCTAGGTCTTTTTTGCAATAAATGTTCTCAAAATAGTATTGATTCCATTTTTATGCAGCGTCAAACATCATGGGGCCTCATGTTTATCCTTAACCTAAAAAGTTTTAACTAATCACAGAACCACAAAGACCACCTAGGCCCTCCCTCTCGATCCATTACTGCACTTTAATATTATTGTACTTCTATTTTTGAATCATAAAACCAACCTTCACCTTTTTTAGTAACACAGAGTAAAATTCCTCCAGCATTTGAAACAGATTATCTTGTGGTCAACAACATGTTACAATCCATTTTTACTGTGAATGATCTTTTCCTGCACATTTGGCCTGACATCTATTTTTCTTGAATACGCATTAATTAAACTGATATAAATGCTATTGCTTTACTCTTTATCTCATTTGAAAACACATGGATAAATCTTAAAGCCTGATATTTCCCAGCCTTCCTGCAGCACTCCATCCACTTCACTTCCTCCGCTCAGTGTGTGTCTCCGAGGGGTGGCCTGGAAGCAGCCGCTGCGGTCTGGCCCGTGCTCAGACCTTCATTCACTGTTTCGTGAAGCGTAATGACATAATTCAGTGTTTTGTGCTGCAGATTGTTGCATGGTAAAAAATGTTCTCGGGGTGATTTTAATTTGGATTTATGACAGAGAGGGAAGTTTTCTGTTGTTGTGAAAACTCCAATGAAATATCCTGACACTCTCCAGCTGATTCTTCTTCTGCTGAAATCACACGAGGGGCGCCGTGTATACGAGATTACAGCAAAATGAAGCAGTTCACACAATCTGAGCTGGAGGATTCACAATGAGGGGACATTATATCCTCTTATCAGATGGATGTATGGGAAATTTCATGCTTTCTGCCTCCACAGACAGTGCTGGTGTCATGGGGGCCGAGTGGCTGGGGACCCACAAATCACTTCTGCCAGTATCAGCCGCCTAAATCCGATCTGAAGTCCGTCGGCTCCACGTGAACTTTCACACTGTCTGTTTACTCGGCTCTGGAAGCCCACGGATCATCCAATTACCTCGCCTCAGATTATGTGACGGCCTGTAATGATTTCTAAAAAGCCAAACAAAACGCTCTTGATCTGGGGCCAGGACGAAGGGCTCCCAGGGGGCCGCCGGTGTGGGGGCGGAGGAATGGAAATAGCTGTTTGGAGCGGCGGGGAAAGCCCCCGTAGATTCTGGGACAGTGACCGCGGGCCGGCCCGATGGACATGCAGCTGGAGTGAGCGCGGGTTGTAACGGTGATGTTTAGTGACGGGTCCTTTGGCAGCGTGGAGCAGCATATTTGTTTGGGTCTGTTTGTGGCCCTGAAGATGGGAAACAAGCTGGGGCGATGTTCTCGGGACGTCCTGAGGGAGCAGAGGACCAGAGGGAGGAGGTTCTGCCAAAATGCCATGTCTGCTTGGCAGAGACAACGTTCACGCCACGCCACTCTAACTCAGCTCACGGGGACGCAGACAGTCTGATAAAGGTCGATGGTTTGACCTCAGAGTAACAGGAGGTCAGGGAGGGGGTCACCCTGATGAACAGGACACATAAACAGAAACACTGTGACGCTCTGACAGTTTGTGCAACTCTGACGGGACATTTGAAGAACATTTCTGAAATAGTTGGAGCACTGAGTCATCCAGCAAAGAGAAGGGCCTCTAAGTTAGTGTGAGAAACTGAGATCACAGCCGATACAGCTCTGGGTTCTTTATTAATGCACAGAGCATAAATCCTGATGGGGGGGGCTCTCACGGTTCACCGAGGAGTTGGTGGGTGGGTGGGGGTGGGGGATGTAAATAACAAACAAACATCATCTGCATAAAAGAAGTCAGCATGGCAGAGGATCAGAAGAAGCGACAGAGTGTTTCAACAACTGCTGAAAAACAGAGTATAATCAACTGAGAGCCACCAATTAAAGGTGTAGTCAGCGATGTGGGAGAAAACGAGTGGAGAGGTTGTTATAAACAAATTTAGACCCGCCTCTCCCTTCATACCTCACCCCTGGCTCTACCCCCGAAAGCTGATGGACGTGCATCGTCATGGAAACGGCCGTAGAAACTACGTAGCTGACCAACGAAGCTAAGGTAACCCCGCCTCGTCAGACAACTGGACTGTCATTATTGATAACATCACAACAGCAGTACATTCTGGCAGATTAGACAATAAGATGAATGCCCGACGGCTGCTACTGTTATGTGAAGCACCACAAAGCTAGCCCTTCTTTTCACTTTTCACTCCTCTGACCTTTTTCTTTTGGGCTGTTTTTCAGCCATTGCTACTGCACCTATTGTATCTCTCTCTTACGCTAACTGTGCACGCTACGCAACCTACGACTCCCCCTCCCCCCTCTGTCTGATCTGCGCATGAGTATGATCGCCCCCTGGATGTGGGGGGGATGTACCCTGTTTTGGTAACTCGGCCCGAGCCACAGTATTTACCTGCTGAAATTCAGAGCTAAGGCTGTGTAACCGGACTTTTTCTTCAACATGCTGTCAGTGGTGACATCTTGTGGATGGAGAGGAGAAATATGGTGAATTTGACAAATAGTGCATTAGAGTAGAAGATTAGAAGATCGCTGACAACGCCTTTAACTCAGGAACAAACTAAACCTTTACACCTGACTGTCACGTCAGAGCACAGAGAAAAATAATGCCAACACTGTTTGTTTGGTGTTTACAGCTAATTGGACATTCATTATGAACGGGTATTTTTTATGGTAGAATCACCAAAACATTATTTTCAGTCCTTTGGATTAAAATGATGAATTAAGTGATAAAACTGGTTCTGTAACTAGCAACATAATAGCTAATAAGCTAACCTTAACAACTGCACAGCTATGGCACACATTATAAAATGTTTATGAACCAGTCTGTGGCTTTAAGATGGATTTTTGTCTGCTCAGTAAAATGATAATTTAATGAAGGTTAGATGATGTTTTCAACAGAAGGTTTAAGAAAGGGAAATATAAGTTATGAGGAAAACTTTGGTAAATTACGTTGATTAGGGCTAACATTTATTTTCTTTGTGTAATAATTTAGTATAATATACTTTTTCTGTATATACATATTAATATGTTAAAATCAAAGCTAGAGTTGTTCATTTTGGAAAACCTGCATGAATTTGACTGTAGCATCTCCTCAGGACTATGCCTAGCCCCACACCAGTGAAATGTACGTGCAGGGGGCGGGCAGAAGGCGACGGGATTTGATTGGTTTAAAAATGTGGGTTACAAAGATGTGATTGGTTGGTGTTTTTCCAGGTTTGCTCCTGCTGTAGATAGTGGATATTTTTTGCTCTATTTAAAAAAAAAAACATGATGAATTGATTGCCATAAATTTTAACCAGTATTACAAAAAGTGTATCTAAATCAGATTACCAACCCTGGCTTTAAAACGACTTGTGTAACTAGTACTTATTAATGTTGTGTAGTTTACTGGAGGACACGTGTTGCTCTTCTCGAGGTTTATGAGTTTCTCTGTTTATCAAACACTCAAATAGTTTTCTTTAAAAAACATGATCAGTATTAGAATCAGTTTTGGTATCTCACAACCAGCAGATCAGAGAAGCTCAAACCAAACGGAAAACTGGTCTATAAATTCATGTGTGAATCTAAAGCTCTGTTATTCAGATGGATAACCAAAAGACAGTCTTAACGAGCAGTCAGTTAATGTTCAGACTGAGTCCTGCAGCAGTGATCTATCCCAGGACGTCTGCTTAATTAAATCTGTTTGGACAGCTCTCTGCAGCTGATGCTCTGTACGTATGTTATTTCTATGTTACAATAATAAAAGCACACCCTGGTATTTGAGGCAGTGCCACCCTGGACTCTGAATGACAGCTGATCTGTGGAGAGCTGTGGGAAAGACGGGAGTCATAAACAAGCGGGACACTCAGTTTTATGAGGCCGCTGCCTCACAACACGGGCCAATAAATCTGACCAGGGCTGAACTCGAGATCTGATGGGCCAATCAGGTTGTCCCAAAAAAGAACATTAAAATATCCTAAACTGGTTAATCTGGCTGTGTACTTGTAGCTTTACTTACATCAGATATTTTAATGTGGACATTAATAGTGAACCGTGGGTCTTTAACCCAGGCTGTCTCTGTGGGGCCCCGAGGGGCCTGAGGGTCTCCTGTTGATGTAGTTTTTATTGACTTTAAATAGAGATGTTCAGGGATTATGTATGTTTGTAGGCCAGTAAGGAACTCATTGTGCTGGTCCTCTCTCTCTAAAAGCCTTTGAGATTAATCTCTAAAAGACTGCTGATAAAAACTGTATGGAGACAAAACATCATCAAATTCACAGATGTGTTCATCATGATCTTTTAATCCTAGAAGTAACCATTTAGATTAAAAAGCTATGATCAAGCTACTATAGAACTACAACATGTATTTTAGTATATAGCATCATGCTGTGACCTCTGGTTTAAGGATTTACTTCTACTCCAATCACCGATCAGGTTGGTGTTCTTGGTTGTGGTTCTGATGTGTGAATGATTGATCATTAAATAACTTTTAGAAATGATTGCAGCAGGGCCCCTCGTCATTTTTGCAGTCTTTTTTAAGCAGTTCTTCAGCAACCATCCTTTTCAACCCACAGCAGCACTTTAAAACTAAACAGCAGTTCAATATCTAATGCATTTTATTATTGAAGATTAAACATTAAGACCTTATATGCACGTGTTCATCAAGAACTTTATTTCAAGTAAGAATTCAAAAGCTGTCCAAAAATCCCACCCACTGAAGGCCTTGGTAACCAGGATGTGCTAAATGCTAACCTGATATATGCTCACTTCCTATTGTACGTTTTGCAGCAGTGCAGTGGAGTGCAGCAGCGTGCTTGTGTATATACTTTAGTGATGGCTCAGGCTTGGACCACACGAATATGGATATATTCCTAAACGCACGTTTTTCTGTCCAATTGGGCCTCTCAACCACACGAACACGGCGATTCCACCCACATAAATGGAGATTTTTTTTAAAGGATAAAAAAGCAAAGAAATAAAAAATATCCGGTTGAGTGGATCTGTGTAACGATGTTAAATGGAGCTGGTGTTGACGCGATGACGTCAAGCGCCTAGCAACAAGCCACTGAAGCAACGATTGCCAACAACAAGAACGGTGGCCGACATGTACCGTGCTATCTCTGCGTTCTTTGCACTTTCTGCCCTCATTACAGCTCTCCAAATGAATGTAATGTTGTTCCATCGAAGGCACTCCACTGCTGCGCAATGTCGGCGTCTGCTGCACGCAGTATTATTAGATTGTCCCAAGCGTCCAAGATTTTAATACCACAACAAACGCCGGTTTTGGGTCAGATCGGGTTGGACCAGCAAGTGGTGGGACAATTTCGTGGCAGGCTCATTGTCCGTCCACACAAACAACTAAATTTTATTTGTTTTCTTCACCATCTTCTTACTCCATTGACTGCATCTTCTTTCTGTTTTTGACTGCGCATGTTCTTCTATGGTTTTCACATTTTGCTAACCTGCCACTTGTAGGCCAGGCATGGCATTGCAGGCTTCAGAGGCGATCGTTTTCAGTTTTGCCTCTTCGTATGGGCAGAGATATTTCTGTGGTGTGGAGATATATATTTTTTTTAAAACAAGGACAAAGATATCCGGTCAAAAAAATATCCATATATGTGTGGTCCAGGCCTTAGTTGTTTGATCCTAGCTTTTGTTTTGAGGCTCATCCTTAATAACCCTGGACACGGGGTGGCTCTAATTCTATTGAATTATTTGACTGAAGTATTTCAGTCTCATACTACAGGAGAAGAGACTGGTTTAAATAAACAATGTATTTCATTTACTTTCAAGTAAGTTCATTTCCAAACCATCCTTGGTGTAGTTTGTGATCACCTTCGCCAAGGAGGTTATGTTTTCGGGGGAGTTTGTTTGTCTGTCTGTCCATCTGTCTGTGAACAAAATTACTCAAAAAGTAATGGATGGATTTTGATGAAATTTTCAGGAAATGTTCAGCATGGGAAAAGAAAGAACTGATTCAATTTTGGTGTTGATCCTGATCAGCGTCTGGCCGACATGACGAAAAATGTGATTTTGGTGAATAACTACTGAACTAAAATAGATATCATCATGAATCCAGTTGCTAATTGTATCTTTTCATGGTCAAGGAATCTAAATATTTACATTAAATAAAGGCAGGACTAATATTTATGTTGAACATCACAATATGGGAGAGGACTGTGGCACTGGCGGAGGTCTGCGCTCTCCGAGTGCTGTTTTACTTTAAAATAAAACCAAATCAGGAATAAACGGTAAATGGACTTGAGCTTCTACAGCTCTTTTCTAGTCTTTGACTACTCAAAGCTGCAGGTCACATCTACCCATTCAGTCACTGATGGTTCAGAGTTTCTACATTAGTTATCCATCAGTATCTCTAACACATTCACGCCCTTTCATGCCTGTTTACACACCACTGACGCAGCAGTGGGGGCAACTTGGGGTTAAGTGTCTTGCCCAAGGACACATCACCATGGGCTGCCCAGAGCTGGGCTTGAACCTGCAACCTCCTGATCACTGACCAAGCGCACTATCCAACTGCACCACCGACGCCCCTTTCAGGCTCCTTTACTCTAAGATAAGAGCCGTTTACTTTTTAATGCTGGGAAAACAAAAGTGACTTCCCAACAACTGTTCTCTATTCAGTCATTGGATTTTTTATATTCATATAAGCTTTATTTAGTCAACTCAGTCCTGTTGTGATCTTAGATCATTTTCTTCAAAAGAGACAAATCATCTTTGAAACTCATTTTGTTTATTTGTCTAAATGTCATTTTTCTGAGCTGTCTTTAAAGACATTATAAAACACTGATGTTCACTTCTTAATGCAGTGATCACTGACTGGAAAATAGAGGGCAAAATATATTTAATAATAAATTACTTTTTTAATTATTTTTTTATCAGAGCGCATATCTAATATGTGACACCAGTGAGCACACAGGTGCTTTCTAGCTTTATAAATCATACATATGACAGAAAAGGTAATCATATTTAGGTTCCTGTTGTTTTAAAAGACATGCAGCAGAGTGACCCCACTGTTGTGCCATGATGGATGTTATACTCAAGAACCCACGATCCAATCAGATAATATAACAAACAGGCATGTTTTAATGTATAAACACATTCCCTGTTTTCGTAGCATGCACACAAAACAAACACATATGCCAACTTCACCTGTTCCCATGGCAACAACATCCATAATGGTTGATTTTTCATAATGTGAGAGCATGTTATCTGATAATTCCCACAGTAGCTCAAGCAGAAAACATATAAAACATAACCACATGTGCAGTGAACATCAGGGTATACAACGGGCTGAGAGATGGAGAAGCATCTCCATCAGTCTGAGAAAGTCTGAACATCAGACCAATCAGATCTCTGATGCTCTGAGAGAGTGAGGAGGAGGAGGGGGCTGAAGAGGAGGAAGAGGAGGCTGTGGCTGATGCCAAGTGCAGCTGGCAGCATTCAAAGCAAACCTGTTGCCCTGCACTGAGCTATGAATCATGGGTAAGGGGGGGGGGGGGGTTCTCTGTGAATGTGAGAGTGTGGATTTAGCCCAGTCTCGTCACACTGTGTGGGAAACACAAAGAGGGGCCGGCCCAGTCTCATGGGTCGTCCCGCTCCCAAAGAATTCATTCTCTCTCTCTCTAGTCCTTTTCACTTTGTCTTTCCTCTGTGTCGTTTTTACCTCGATCTGACACACCACAGCTGACAGGAGTGCAGGTCCAGGCCTGCTCAGGTTCTTCATCCCTCTGACACCCTCTTTCTGCTTTGATCTACTGCCTCCTATGTTGTCCCATAAGCTGAATTGGGAAAGGTAGATGGTTAAAAACAAACTTCAGCTCTAAAAGATCCATATTTCCTGCTGCTGCCAGCAGATCATAGGCCAAAGTCAGGGTGACCATAATATGAAAACCCAAAAAGTCGACCCTCAGCAGCATTGGTTGTGGCATGATGCTCAATGTCTTAAAAGGCAGGAACATTTAGGAACTGAGGACAGTGCAGCAATGTGTTATAAATATTAACCCTTCTTTACTACTATGAATATAAATACACACCTGTTCTTTTGTGCTTTTGTTGTCCAATACAGGCTAAAAGTTTGGACACACCTTCTCATTCAATGTGTTTTCTTTATTTTCATCTCTATTTACATTGTAGATTCTCTCTGAAGGTATCCAAACTATGAATGAAAACATGGAATTATGTACTTAACGAAAAAGTGTGAAATAAATGAAAACATGTCTTATATTCTAGCTTCTTCAAAGTATCCACCCTTTGCTCTGGTTACTGTTTTGCACACTCGTCATTCTCTTTATGAGCTTCAACAGGTAGTCACCTGAAATGGTTTTCTCTTCTCAGGTGTGCCTTTCCAGGGTTAATTAATGGAATTTCTTGCCTTATTAATGGGGTTGGACCATCATTTGTGTTGTTCAGAATTTAGGCTGATGCACAGCCCACAGCCCTATTAGACAACTGTTAGAATTAATATTATGGCAAAAACCAATCAGCTAAGTTAAGAGAAACAAGCGGCCATCATTACTTCAGAGATAATCTACAATGTGATTAGTGATGAAAATAAAGGAAACGCATTGAATGAGAAGGTGTGTCCAAACAGTACAGTCCAAACTTTTGGACTGTACTGTATATTTGTAACTGGAAAGCTCTGCCTCCATTTGAATTATTTAGATTGCATCTATACTCGGCTCGAGGAGTTCTGGTGGTTTGAAACATGCATGTCTTTTTCTGATCCTGGCCAAGTCACACACAGAGCCAATCTTCATCCTACAGAAAAGAGCAATACGAATCATAAACAAAACCACATACAGAGAATCAACAAACCAACTCTTCATTGAACTTAAGACATTAAAATTTAAGGATCTGGTTGATTATAAAACTATCCAAGTTATGTATAAAGTTAAAAATCCTATGCTACCAAACAGAATCCAAAGATTTTTTCAACTGAGAGATGACAAACATCATCTTCGAGGAAATTTTATGTTTAAAAAACAACCAGTGAGAACAAAAATGAAACTTCACTGTGTCTCAGTTAAAGGAGTTACTTTATGGAGCAGCTGCAGTGATGAACTGAAATCATGTAAAACAATAGGTAGGTTTAAATTCATTTTTCAAACTGAAATATTAAACAGATACAGAATGGAAAATGACGAGAAAATCAGTAACATCAGGGGTGTGTGTATCCAGTGATGTGTCATTATCGTCTTTGTTTTGAAATTTGTTGTTATTGGGACTAGATAAATTTGTTACTTCTTCCTGCACCCTTTTCGAACTGAATCTGTTATATTCTCTTGCAAAGATTAATGATAGTAGAAAAAATGCTGTAATTGCTATTTGCCTTTGCTTACCTTTTATATTTACTTTTGTTGGATTTGTATAGAGATATACATATATATGTTTTCCATTTTAAGTTCGAAATAAACATTAATTCATTCATTCATTCAAGTCCAGGCTGGAAACACCTGAGTTCAACAACACAGCTCATAATAAGGAACTTTTCCCTATAACATGTTAGACTCCATGTCAGAGACCATGCTGTGGGCCCTTCTGTCTCCTGATCCAGCTATAGTCTGATTTCAGGGCCCTAAACTATGATTTACTCACATGCCAACCATGGTGGTGCCAGACCATTAGGGCCACAACCTCAGCACTTACTAACAGATAGTATAGCACATTTGATTTCTCCCTCTCCTCTCTATGATTGACCAACACAAACACACAGTGAAAGTCTTCCAGCTTCAGTTGGCTGAGTGTCCAATAACTTGACCGCTGCTTCAAAGGTGACCATCATCATCAAGAGAGCTGATGAGTTTTAAGATTGTGTCACGTGTATGTGAGCTGCTTGCTCTCTGCAGCGCTGATGTCTCATGTTTCAGACTTCCTTTCATTAGTCAATGCTCCTCGAGAGACATACTCGCCTGCCATGGGAGCATCTCAGTCTGATCTCTCTGATCCTCATGGTATCTGCGCCATGTTTTCAAATCTGGGTTGCCAAGTAAAAAAACAGCACTCATTCCATCAACAACCCGCATGCTAAAAATGGAAAGTTCAGATGGAGCTCTGATTATGCAATAGGGCAGACCTTTAAGACCTACCGTATACTGAATGATTCTTGTGAGGTTTACCCTCCGAAGAGAGGACCAACAAGAAGACAATCAATGACTTAAAGATGAAGGTAACTCAGAGGTCTGCTGTTTACTGCTGCCGTTCACAGGAGGGTGTGAGAGCATGTTTATAACAGGTACACATTGATTAGTAACTTATAATTGTTTAAGCATTTAGGTGTTGGGCAAGGCTTTCTGGGGCCTAAAAGAGTAAACAGGGGAACTATCCATCCTAAATTAGAGCAAAAGTTCTCTTTTCTTAAAACTAAATACTTATCATTAGCTATTAAAGCCACAGATGGACACAGTTTTCATTGTTGCCTGTTTGCATCCTCTGTGTAAAACAGTGTGAGCCTTTATTTTTTGTCATATGTCTGTTTTGTTGGTGGTCAAGGGGGAAAATCAACAGTTGATCTAGTGCCCTACCAAACTATTTAAACATTCAATTAAAAAATGACAAACAGTGGTATGTCGGGTCAGGTTTGGGAGCACAAACTGGGTCAGCACTTTGCCATTCGTCATCCTGATGACCGATTTGCACCACCAACAACGTCAACACTACTTTGTTCGTAGAAGTTTAGAAGTGCAAGGGTGCAAACGCCCCGTAGCTCCAGAAGATATGATTCAATCAGGAGTTAAACAGGCCAGCCTCCGGTCTGCAGTCCAAGCCTTACACACTTACAGACTGATGTATGTCAGGGGTAATAAATAATTAAAAAGTAAGTTAACAAAGATGCAATGGCATCCTTGTTTTTCCCTCCGAAAATAAAACAAAATTACAAAAACCTGGAAATTGTGACACTGTTGTAGGACTTAAAGGGCAACTTCGGTATTTTTCAACCTGGGTCCTATTGCCCCAAGTGTATGTGTGTATACGATTGACGGGTACAACTCGTTTTAAAATTGGCTCAGTATCAAGGGAGCGGATGCAGCCGCGAAGCTAGATAGGGGGGGCAACTGCATCCCGTATAAATTTGAGCATTAAAAGTGTTTATTTCGCCACAGACCGGTTGCGATCGCCGGTGCTAGCTCTCTAATTAGCATTGTAAGCATTGCTTTTCCTTCACGCCCTCTGACCTGTGTGACGCCATCTGTGAGCTTGTTGCGAAGAAAACAGAGGAGCCATGCAGCCGCCAGAGTGGAGCTGCTTATCCCGGAGGACAGTTGGAAGTTTTACTGCATCGGTATCATGGCTGAATATTTACCAGATTTCGAGAGTGAAGACGAGCCTTTTCATTACGACGGCCACCCGTATTTATTTGAGCCAGAGTATACGGACGAGGAGCTGCTACAAACTCAAGAGCTAACGAGGATAGCAACAGAGGGCCAACGAGCAGACGAGGGTGAAGCAGCGGCTGCACGAACGCGAATTTCTGAGGACTGGTGGTGCTCCTGTGGTTGCTGTGACTCTATGCCCACAGAGGAAGAATGTCTGTGTTGTAACGAGTGGGACCTGTTGCCCAATATTCGTGGTCTCGATGTGTCGTGGGATGATACAGGAAGTACCCGACGCTGTGTAACTACATTAGAGGACCTCCCCCCTCTGATCAACAGGGCAGTGCTGGATACCTTTTTTCATGTACCCAAAATAAATTGGAGGAGGCGACAAAAACCACAGGGACCAAATGGTCAACTATCCATAAAGTAAGTATAACTAATATGTCTTTATGCATACAATACATATAAGTATTGTATGTGTTGTGTAAGTGTTTATAATTCGCCACAGACCGGTTGCGATCGCCGGTGCTAGCTCTCTAATTAGCATTGTAACACGGTAGGCCACAAGTCTGTACTGGCTGGACGAGAGGAAAAAGTGAAGAGGATTTAGGGCAACAGTAAATGTGTGTGTCAGAGACAAATCTAGAGCGTTCGTGCAGCCGCTGCTTCACCCTCGTCTGCTCGTTGGCCCTCTGTTGCTATCCTCGTTAGCTCTTGAGTTTGTAGCAGCTCCTCGTCCGTATACTCTGGCTCAAATAAATACGGGTGGCCGTCGTAATGAAAAGGCTCGTCTTCACTCTCGAAATCTGGTAAATATTCAGCCATGATACCGATGCAGTAAAACTTCCAACTGTCCTCCGGGATAAGCAGCTCCATTCTGAGCCGCCCGCTGCATTGCTCCTCTGTTTTCTTCCGGCAACAAGCTCACAGAAGACGTCACACAGGTCAGAGGACGTGAAGGAAAACGCAATGCTTACAATGCTAATTAGAGAGCTAGCACCGGCGATCGCAGCCGGTCTGTGGCGAAATAAACACTTTTTAATGCTCAAACTTATACGGATGCTTCAGGCTGCCGGCTGCATCCGCTCCCTTGATACTGAGCCAATTTTAAAACGAGTTGTACCCGTCAATCGTATACACACATACACTTGGGGCAATAGGACCCAGGTTGAAAAATACCGAAGTTGCCCTTTAAGAATTCAGCTGAGTGAATTCGTTGGACAACGGAGGCTGGCAAAACGGACCTGCAGGATTTCAGAATCAGGCAGGTCTGTCTGCTCTGCAAGGCTACATGTATGGACGTCCCAGAACCAAATCAGGGGCCCTAATACAGGGCTTTTCAGGTGCCCCACAATGTCTAAGGGCAGCCAAGGGCACTTGTCCTTTAGGGTGACGGTTAAACTTTTCTGGCAAAAATGTTTACTGATGTGTAGCTCCCAACAGAGTGCTAAGTTTGTTTGCTGTCAAGTTGGAAGCACAGGTTCAAAATCATTTAGATTAAAATCATAAAATGTGTTAAATTTGGCCTCATATTTTGGTTCAACCAAATCAACATGATAACTCTGACAGCAAAGATTTACAGACTTAGTTTGTGGGTTTCACTTCATAAAGTGTCTTCAGTCTGAACTACTGTTGTGATATGACCAAAGTAAAACACTAAATATCTGTTCAGAAATGTCTCTGTGCTTCATCTGTCGACTCAAACATTCTACATTAAGGCTGCACATGACTCATGAGTACGTAGTAAAAACACATACCCCCCCCCCCATAGGCTGAGACACACACATATAAACATAAACACACGTGAATACGAGGCCCTCTGAGTAAAAACAAACTAACCACCCATCAGCTCGTATTGCACCTGCTAACCAACCACTGGCTCTGTTTTCTGAGGCCAGCAGGAAAAGGCCTGAAATAGCTTTCCCATGAGCCTCTGGTCTAAAATAAAATGAAGGGGCTGGCAGGAGCCGCCCTCGCTCTGTTGTGACCCTGTCATGGGAACCATGCCGAACTGTCGAACGAATTTCAGCAGAATAAATGAAAACCACGTCCATGAGTGCGTCTATTTACATCCAGAATACATACGCTCATTTATCTTTAGAAAATAATAAATACTCGCTAGACAAACAAGGCTATTCTTGTATCTGTGTGTAAGTGTGTGTTTTTGGGCTGGTGCTACACGTGCTCACTCTGACAGATGGGTTGCCAAGTCTGCTTAGAATAAGCATGGTAGGCTTTGTTTTCTGTAAAGATGTGTTTCTAAAGTGTAACTGCTTATTTAAGCCTAAGTGGGGTTCCTGGTTGAGCCCCTCCTGTTTTACTCCCCATCTCAGTGAATAAATGAATAGAGTATTAAGCTGAAACATTTAGAACAGAGAAATAAGATGAGTATAGCTGGGTAACTGAAATACCATGATGTAATATAAGTAACATGGACTGAATAAGAAGGTTTAAAATCCTTTGGATAAAAGGATAAAAACAGTCAAGTTTGGTTTCTTCTATCTGAACAAATCTGCCATTTTGGTTTGTCACAAGAAAGAGACTGATTCAAGTAACATTCATGTCAACATCATGATATTTACTGAAAATGTTGTACTCCATCATGCTGTATTGCAGCCCTATTCAATTAGCGGCCTGAGGGCAACATACGGCCCAAAAGCAACCTTCAAGTGGCCCGAAATCAAAGTGACTGGGACTTAGGTCCTGCGAGGAAAACAGAAAAGACTTTTACAAACACTGACCAGGTCTTACAAACATTCCAACATCACCGATATTGAATGCAACACATTCAGAAAGGTTGCTGTTCAGCAAGTTACTCATAATGCACTTTTAAATGTGACTACAAGATGGTGTTTTTAATCTGCACTTTTTTATGTTCATATGCACCTCAACATGTGCTTGTATTTACCTGTTAAAACGTGTTGAATTTATCTGTTTGAAGTCTTACATTTAAAGAAACAGTATTTCAGCAGAAGTTTAGTTTAAGTACTGCTCTTTATTGAGTTTATGCCCTTTTGGATGTGGCAATAAAGTAATAAGCATCCAGTGTGTTTGTTATCTATTTGTGTTTCTTTCACGTGAAGTTTTCCAAAAATTGCTTGTTGTCACACATCAAAAACTACCAATACGTAACTAGAAAGAGATACATTACCTCGTCGCTTTGCATCCTGTAAGTTGTTGAAAAAAGAAGTTGTAAAGCAATGCAGAGTTCTGAGGAAGGCCTGAGCGGCAGTTATTAGCATCACAACAAACGCAAGCTTTGGCTTGGGTCATGTCTTTGCAACAGTCGCTCATGGATAGCAGAGTCTTTATGTCCTCGAAAACAGATTCTCCTCATAGCACCTTGAAGTATAAAAGTATGCATGTTCTAAGATAAAGTAGAACAAAATCAACCTGGTTTATATGGATTTACATCTATGTCCGCGGACTAGAGGTAAGATCTTACGCCCGAGCCCGAGCCCGAGCCCGAGTCGGGCCCAAAGTGTCAGTTATTACGTTCGGGTCGGGTTGGGTCGGGCCCGGCCTTCCCTCTCGCCAACTTTTTTTTAATAAATATATATTTATATTTATATATTATGTATTCTTCTCCTCCTGTCCCTTTACCTTCCCGACCGTACACACTCACAGTCAAAAGCATACTAGGAAGCTTTAGGGCTCCGCTTTTTCAACCAGAGGCAGTGGCACCTGTTTCACGAGCCATTGCTGACTGAAGTCTGTAATAACCAAACACGGCTTGGGGCACTTTACGCAGCGCTCAGTACCAGATGTTCAAGAGGACGAGACCCGAGACTGAACTCCCACACAATACGCACTTTACACCGAGATGAGTGACTGCCCTGGACCACCTACCTCAGCAGGTCTGTCTTCTGCAAACAGCAGCCGGTCCAGAAGCATGTATGAATGGATTCATCTGTGCGCGCAGTCTCCAGCGGAGGATTTTTAAAGTCTGTTTGTTTCCGCCTTTGATAATGAAGACTTTAGTGAACCTGCTGCGCTCTGGAGGCTTTACCCCGTGTATCTCAGATGCACTTCCTTGTGATCTACAATGAAGCCCAGAGACCTGCTCCTGCTGCTGCTCCTGCTGCTGTTCCTCTTCTTGTCAGAGAGGCGCGTCCATGTGAGCACAATATGACACACAGAAATATCTTTAACAAACTTTTCCAGCTTTATTATATTGTGTAAATGCATTTATAATGATCATAAAAATATGTAGATTATTTTAACATTAAGAAAACTTGCGTTTTTTTCTGCCAACTCGAAGAAATTAAAATAAATGTCAAATGGGCTGCTGCATTTTGCCAACGAAATGAAGCATGAACTATCACACCTGATAGAACAGACACACAAATATAAAAGATATAAATGTTAATTGAATATGCATCTTACAGTCTTGTTTAACTGGGAGAATTCGTTACAAAAGACACGCTTTAATTTGTTATCATTATGCACAAGCATCGTCACAAATGTGATCAATGGAGCAGTGCTCTGTCCGGGACTGACTGACGCATCCCCTCCCTTTTCTCCTCCTCCTGAGTCCTCACAAATAAAATATAAAATTTCGGGGGTTTTCGGGCTCGGGCCTGCAAATCGAGGTTTACTGATCGGGCTCGGGCCAGGTCGGGCTTTATACCCGCAGGCCTGGGTCGGGTCGGGCTGAATTTTTTAGGCCCGATCTTACCTCTACCGCGGAACCACCACAGCTTCAGTGCTTCTTTTGTGATGAAGTCCTGGCCCATTTACAGCACCACAGACAACAACCTGTGCAACCAGAGAAACTTGTGCACGCTAACCATTTTATTGACAGGCTTAACTCAAAACTTACAAGTTGAAAAAATTAATTATTGTATTCCATGCACCCCCTGCAATAAACCCCTGGTTGGGAATCACTGGTCTACATGATGTTTCCATCCATCCTAGGGGGCTTCTGAGCTGTGGTTAATTTCAGTTGACAGTAAGTGAGAGGCTGGGGACACCCTGGACTTGCTGCCAGCCAATCACAAGGCTAACATTAAGAGAGAGGCAACCATCCACTCTCACACTCATACCTGCAGGCAATTCGGGGTCACCAGTTAACCCAAAAAATATGTTCTTGGTCTGTGGGATGAATCTAGAGTACCTAGAGAGTATCCATGCATGTACATGGAGAACACACCAAGAGGCCTTTACTATCCTGGACAGTTGAAGCAGATACCTGTCTGCTGTGAGGCAGGAGCACTCACCTGCTTCACCTCCATGCAGCCATGGAAACAAACTAAAGCCAGAGAATTACTCTGGAATATAGGGTTCTAACACTTTAGTTTTACTGTACAACTCTTTATTTGACGAGTAAAGTCACTAATTTGGCCATGTTCCCATGAACCTGGTTACTTTTTTTCTCCCAAGATCTGGCAACCATGCTGTACAGATGTGACCAGTGAGAGAAGAGGAATAGTCAAATCACATTCAAAGTGTGAGAGAGGAGAGCCAATGAGAGCCGTAAACAAAAAGGGCACGGCAAGCGCTCACGCCAAAGTAAACACACACACGCTCTCGCAGCACGCTTCAACAAAAACATTTACATTCAACGGCGCACAGAACAGCGTTTATTAAAAGAAAACAAGAATGCTTCACAACTCACAAAGCTGGAGCATCCCTGCAAACCCAAACAGGCTCTAGATCCTGCAGAGAGGACGGAGGATTCCTCGCAGATGAATCAGGGTTTTTTTCTGTGGGCGCTGGAGCAGAGTGGGTTTAAAAAGAGGCACACAAAGACGCTCCGTTCACCTTTAGCTGCTTCATTCTCAGACTGCGGCTATTTTAGGGACCTCTGATGACTCCGGCTTGGCCACATCTCCCTTTTTCCACTGCAGAAAAAAAAAAAGTTATTCATAATCCTCCCCAATAACTCAAGTGTGTTTGTCCAGTGCGATAAAGCGAAGGGAGCGCTCACAATCTGAATTTGAATTCTTTAGAAGTGATGGTGTTTGTGGGACGGAGACGGGAGGCTGTTTACACGAGGACGCCTTAAAGATCCACACCAAAGACAATGGGAGTGCTCGGTGGGTGGGCAGAAAACCACCGTTTGATGCTGCAGGAGAAGAATCAAAATCCAAGGAAATGACAGAATACACGCAGCCCTCCTTTTAGCATCCTTATCTCCCCTGAGGAGGACATCAGGTTTTAGAGGAAGGTTAAAAATGAGCAGAAATCAACCTGAGCATTAAACCAGGAGGCCGCTGACACAGGGAATTCTCTTAAATGTCATCTGTGTGGTGTTGAGGAAGTTTGGGAATGTCATGACTCAAAGGTTAAAGTGGGACACCTGACCTTCAGATCCTGTGATGCCTTATCTGAGCTCAAGTAATCAGAAACACACCATCAGTCGTCCTTAAAGTGTTCCTACGAGGTGAAAATGCTCTTACTGCCCTGCTGACCTCTGAGTGTGATGCTCTGTTTGTTGTTTGTTGCCTCATGGCAGACAAATAGTTGTTTTAAAGTTTAACGAGCTCCTAATTTCAGGCCAGGTGAAAGTCATTATCACTAAACTCTGGGTGGTCACAGATATCTACACCGAAGAGTTAAGATGAAGATCACAGAAATGTGCACTTTTTTATGCAACAATCTAGGAGTGTGTGAGGGTTCACTGAATTCTTATTCTGCCAAAAAGCTGGAAAAATTGGGCCTTAGTAGCAGAGATGGTCATTTAAATCCAACATACAGTATGTATGGCATCACTGCTCAATCTGCTCTAATGATGTGGATCAGAAACATTTGACAAGAAACCTTTGTATGCCAGGCAGAGAGCATTTGACTAAAAGTTCAGGGGCCTCATGTACAAAGACTTGCGTGGATTTCATACTAGAACATGGCGTACGATCAAATCCAGAAAACGTTGTACGCACAAAAATATCCAGATGTATGAATTTGTGCGCACGCATGAATCCAAGAACATTTCCTTTGTACATCCCAATCAGCGTGGAACTGAGCGCACATGTTTGAGTATCCGACTCCTCTCCGTCCACGCCTCCAAATACATACACAAATCACATCTAAATGAGCCCTGCGCTTGAGATTCCCCCTCTGGATGATCAGAAAATTTAAAAAAATATAGTAAGATGGTCTTAATAAAGAATTTAATGGAAAGTGCTTTTGAGGCACTCACTGAAGTGGAGGTGCGCAAAAACGTCCTCTTTGGCACGATGTCCTAACATTATATATTTGAATAATATAAAATAATTATAAGCAACAAATACAAGATATGGAGTTATTATTGTGCCAGTATGTTGAACGCGAAAATGTGTATATTGAGCAAGCGAACTGTGTATCTTGAGCGAGCGATGGGGGATTTTGAGCACAATAAATATACTTAAACAAACAAAAATCTATTCTGTGCTGAATCAGTGTGTTTTATGTTCAGTTTCACTCATATGTCCTCTCACAAACTCTAACTTGGTGCTCAAAGAGGCCGCTGCGTGCTCTCAGTCCTCTTCTCTCTCTCACAACCTCAACCTCTTCCCTCTGCGCGCTCAGTTCGTCCTCTCGCTCGCTCAGCTTGGAAAACACGTCACAAATGTGCCACATCAAACTACATTCTGATTGGCTATTAGCTCTCCAATTAGATTGCTTGTTAGATTGGATTGGACCGGAAGTGAAATCAGAGAAGAAGACTCGAAAGGAAGCGCCATTTCAATGCAGTGATTTGCACGGACAGTTTTGAAAACAAGTTACGGTAGGTATTTTTATTATTTTTTTATTATTATCACCATTGTTATATCATTAAAGATATCCAAACAACACAACCCCAACATTATAGCACTACAGTACACACAACTAACACGGTATATCTTTAATGATATAACGATGGTGATAATAATGAAAAATAAAATGGGGAGAGTGTGTGAGACTGTCAGAGGGCACTGTCAGAGGGCACACAAGCATAGATGAAGGAATTGGTTCGACATCAGGGTGAAGCTGAGGCCCATGTGGTCAGAACGGGGGATGGGGGTGGGGGGGCGGATGCAGGAGAAGAAGTCACCTCATGTGAACAGACTCTGCTCTCTCAGGGGTGGTTGGAGCACATGTGGGCGATTCCCCAAGGTAAATACCTGTGTATTTGTGTAAGTCACATTATTTGTTCATACACAGCCACATAAGATTGAGCAGAGGTCGGCATATAGCGTCCTCTTTTTATTTCTGCCTAATAAATCCCAATAAAGATTTTGGTACATTATTAATAAAATAAAACAACAGATATTATAATACAAACAGCGTAAAGAGGTGCGATTTGGTTTTTTTGTCTCTTAATCTGTGCGTAATACGGGTTCCAGTCGATCATCCAAGTGAGCTCCCACTTTCTCTCGTCGCTCCCTTGTTTATGCATTAAATAACAATAATCATCATCTGTATATATTAACCTCTGATTATGTTCTGGCCGACATGAAGTGACTCTAAAGAAAAAATATGGCCCGAGGCCAAACTTGCCAATCCCTCGGACAGAGGTTCATGCGTAAACGCTGTATGGTATTATTTGGTTCGAAATCTTCTGAATTTAAATTTAAATTTAAACATGCCACATTATCAAACAGGATATCACAGTAAACTTGATTTACAGTTTTTGTTCATTAATTTTCTAAACTACTAACATGGATCAAACCCTGTTGTTGCAAATCAGCACAGAAGTGCGTCGGGGAAAAGGCGAGGCTGATCATTTCACACTTTTACGCACGGGGTTATGAAGATGACTACACAACACACAGAGACAATCAGGGGCTTAATAGAAATATCCTAAGATGTAGTTTAATCAGCAATAAACAGGAAGTCACAAGATTCAACCACTGATTAGTAAAGATGCTGTAAAGACGGGATGGAATTGGGGGCGCACATTCTCACTGCGCATAATGGGGATTATTTTGAGACAACTGTAATAAATTTACAGACCAAGAAGTCCCCATCATGCACAGTGCCAGCGTTTAGTTTTTTTTTTTTTTTTTTTTTTTTAAAAAAGGCCACCTCGCCACAATGTACGGCTTTTGCACCTCACATATGACCTTTACATTGATCTAATAAATTGTTTCCTGTTGACGTACAAAAATTCATCATTTGATGGCTCTTTTATAGCAATGTGTGTGCAGTAGACAGCTCTGATCACATTGGGGAAATCGTCTTTCACTGCAAATTGTACTTTAATGTTGAATGCTGGCTGCGGCTCTGCACACGGTTTCAGGAGGACTGCCCTCTGGAACTAGAAACGGCTGATGATCGCCATCATTTTTCTGTAAATCCTCTCAATCTCTGAACACATGCTCTCTTTGTATTGCAACATTTACGTCTTCTCACACTGCTAAAGCAGCCGTTTTGTTTAACGGTATTTTTTCCTCCACTTTTACTCATGTAACTGCAGGCACGGAGGTGTGTTAATTGTTCATAAGTGTTAACTGTTGTTGTGTCTCTGAGATTTACTTGTTTTCACATTTATGTAGCTTATTTAACACTTTCCTGGCATCACCTCTAAGTGTCGCCAAAAGAGCAACAGCAGTAGAAACGTGCGTACGCCAGCCATGAAGCTGGCGTGTGGCACATTTCCGCACATTTCCACGGCCATTTCACTCTTGATACATCTGAACTTTGCCGTGAAAAAGCCACGTTTTTGTGCGTACGCACCCTTTGTACATGAGGCCCCTGGTGTTTTCTGTTGCTTCTGGGTGTCACCAGCAGTGTTGGGCAGGTTACTTTAAAAAAGTAATTAGTGATAGTTACTAGTTTCTTTCCCAAAGTAGTTATTGAACTATTAACAGAATTACTCCTTCATAAATGTAATTAGTTACCAGGTAAAGTAACTGATGTGTTACTTTTCTGAAAACTCTTTTCCTCTTGAACTGTGTGTCTCCGTCTCTGTGTCCTTCCTTGTTGTTACCTGCTGCAGCAGCTCTGACATCATCAGCGGAGTTCTCGCTGTTTTTGGTCTCTAGATTTTAGATTTACTAACAACAGACAAACACTTAGTTTTAGGACATAATGGACACTTCACATGTGTGTTCTTGACTTTTACTTCTTTTACTTCCATCCTGAAAACTCCAGTTTTAACTCCACAGACGCTCCAGACTCGCTGTTGTTGCAGCTAGCTGTGTTGCCAGGTTTTGTCATTGAAATAAGCACTTTTAAAGAGAGGAACCTACATGAAGTGGTTTTAATATTTATCCATGTTACTTTTTAATTTTAAAGTCATATTTCCTATTTTTTTGTCTCTTAATTTACTTTATAAATCCCTTTGTTTGGAGGTGGAACATCCTTTTCTTTATACAAAAGTGAAGTGAGGGGCTATTGTTATTTATAACTCAGATATTGCTAAACCGTGTAACCTTGATTTTTGTAACCAAAAAGATATGTCAGGATTTAATGTAAGTTTTGTCTTAATCCTCTACAGTTTTATCATGGTGAAAACAGAAGTAGCTACATTAGAAATCAATTTAAATCTGGCTATAAGGATTTATTTTAGGTGGAAACGCCTTTTACCGTAATTTAAAAATTTTTTTAGGATGGGATAAAATAATTTTGATAACCTCTCATGCAGAAAAAATGTGTAATCCCCTGATCGATCACTCCCTTTCAGAAGCCGCTGTCTCTGATCCTCTAACAATAAAGGCATGAAATGTCCCAAAAGAAGTAAATTATTGAGCAAAAATGATTGTTCACTAAGGCGGTTATCTTGATCACCACCAAAATTGGATCATTTTTAAGTTGGGATATTACTAACATCTCCTGAAAATTTCAGCAAAATCTTTCCAGTAGTTTTTGTGCAGTCTTGCTCACAACAAACAATCAAACAAACATATGCCAGCAAAAACAACCTCCTTAGCAGATTTAAAAAATGAGGAGCGGTTTGGTGCAAAGTGCTTCTGCTTTGTTTAGGACACATGAGAGAGATGGATACACATCTGTAAGATTAAAAACACACACATTTCTGAGCTTGTTTCACCACTAAGATGCAGAACAGCACACCTCTGCTGTTAGACTAGAGAATTTGTTTGAAAGTTGATAATGGGACAGAGAGCTGAGAGCCAGACTCCTCAGTTCACTGGTCTCGTGTGCTAAGCTTGACTGCATGAAATACTCCCAGAAACAAGAAAAAAACACACCCCATTAAAGATTTTCACACAACACAGAGCTACAGTTATTATATAAGTACATATACCAATGAATGGTACCAGCAGTTATGCTCACAGATAATAAGAGAGGCTGCCCTGTGTGTTTTTGCACTAAATAATGAATTAAGCTTTCAGGATTATGGCACTAAAATGATCAAATACAATATTTAATGCCAACAGCTGTTTGATGTACATTAAACAGTTGAAAATAAACATATAGAAGTCTGATCCCAACAGTATCAATGAAGATTTTAATAATTTAGTAATGCCGAAGTGTCTTACTTTTCTTTTTGATTGTCTCTTGTGCTTCAGATGCATCAGTGAACAAAAAATACTTTAAAATAAGCATTTTCACATTCTTACAGTATTTTGTGTCTGATATTTGAATGTATGGCACAATAAAAGGAGAAGAATGAAATAATCCATAAAAAAATTCTATCTCTAAGCCTAGGCTAAAAACCTGAAGACATTTTCTGTAATGGGCCCAATCCTACAGAATAAGTCCTGAAATCAGAATGTCCTCAAACTTAACGACTTTTAAATCTTGTGTTTAAGCTCACTTTTTATTTTTGGCCACACGAAAGTTTTGTGGTCTCTGTGTTTTATTCTTTTAATTTGTTTTTAATTTTGTTATGCTGACTCTGTTTTTATTAGTTATGTTTTTGTTGTTTTATTATTAATTTGATTTGATATGATTCGATTTTTTTTACTTTATTTCTATTTGGTAGTCTGCACACTGCCCTTTGATTAACTCTTGTTTTTGAAAATGCGCAATGTAAATGAAGAGAACTGACCTGGAAATTCAGATCAAACAACTTTACAAATTACAAAATGCCAGGCAGCCAGTGTGCATTGATTTAAAGAGACACCCTGATTAGTTCGATCTATTTTATGTCAAAACATCTCAGTGTATAAATAAGGCCCATCATCCATCCGGTTAGAGCGTTGCACCTGGCTTTGTGCAGAAACCTAGCAATACAGTAGCAATACAGAACGACTCGCCCAAAACGGCTGTGCACCAGGCGCCGTAAGACAACGTGCGTCACTTCATCGAAAGAGAGTCCATATGCTTTGTGCATTGTTTCTTACTCTGAGACATTGGCTGCAGTTGAATAGTCATTTTTGCTTAGGAAGGTTCCTAACGGAGTGACATGATCTGCAAGTAGTTCGTGATTAGAGCTGTTTGAATAGTTTAAATGCTTAGGAAAGGTGGCTCAGTGCTTCCTTTATTATCTCCTTTAGCATAGGATACATCTGACCATCCTTTATGAAAAGAGATGAGAATATTCTGTCCCACAATTCTCCAACAGCGCGTATTCCGACTGCTACCGAATTCAATCGAATAATGACGAACAAATCCCTCAGACCATGTGAGTCACCACTGCTGTTCATCCTTTCTAAAGTTTACCAAAACCTGCCTTAACTTTCCAGCAGTCTGATTCTCTGAAGAGAGCAGGAAATGAGACATTAGATGTCGATTATGTTTTAAACTTGGTTCAATATTAATCATGTGTACACCATTAGATTGTGGTCTTAACAGTTTGTCAAAAAGTTGAGACGGAAACTGGGTTTTTATTTTAGAAACAAGTTGTGTTTTTCTTTTAATGTAAAAAAGCGACTTGTTGCTGCAACTTTTTTACCTGATTTAGATTATGGGGATATTTTGTACATGCATGCCTCTGCACAGTGTCTTCATATGGTGGATACTGCCTACCATGCATCTTTGAGGTTCATTACCAACTCTAAACCTCTGACTCATCACTGTGAGTTGTACACTCGTGTTGGATGGCCCGCTTTGGTGACCCGTAGGGCAATACGCTGGTACACTTTCATTTATAAGGCAATTGTTGGTCTGCTTCCCCCCTATTTATGTGTTTTTATTATGCAAAGAACTACCGGACAGTATTCCTTGCGTTCACAGGATCTAATCATGCTCTCTGTCCCAAACGCACAAACTGAAATTGGGAAAAGGGCTTTTGGGTACTCTGCCCCATCAGACTGGAATGCTTTGCAGAATGAACTGAAGCTCAAGGAGCTGGTGTCCTCAAATGTTTTCAAATCAAAAATGAAAGACATGGAAGCAGATTCTATGCAATGCCAATGTTTTTAGCTAAGCTGTGATATGGCTCATAGACAGTAACGTGCGGTGAGGTCCATGATGAGGGAGGCAGGCAGCCAGCTAAAGTTGAAATTTCTATATGTGTGTGTTATATATACGGTGCACTGCTCACATTTGCAAATACAAACTGTTACTGGCCAGCCCTGCCCCTTTAACGCGGTGACAGTCTGTGCTGTGTATGTGTTGTGTGCAAGTGGAGATGGGAGAAATACACTAGCAGCGCTTGGCAACTAACGGCCCGCAGGCCAAAACTGGCCCGTCTCCAATACTATCTGGCCCGCCAAATGAAATTGAAAAACTGATATAAAAGGGGCAGAGGCGTGCTGGCAATCAGAGAAAACCGGGAAAGCTCAAAAACAGTCGGCACACCTAGACGGCCAGTAGTCACAGCGCGCACCACTGAAAATATCAGTCAGCAGCCGCCTCCAGACAGACAAACACAAGTCACCTCGATCACGAACATCACGGCCGCGCAGCTGACAAAATTAGACAGCTGGCGGCCGCAGCGCAGTGGCTTGTGTTCGTCCGTCTGGAAGTGCGGGTGTGTGCTTCCCAAAATCAGTCATTATGCTCCCCTGCCCCTCTGCTCCAAGCGCGCTCTGCAGCACTCGGCTGCGCGCTGCTCAACGGCGCTCTCCGTAACTGCCCGCTCCTCGGCTGCTGCGGGTGAATGGAGTTTGTGAAATCAGCAGCGTGTGCCGAGTTCTAGAGACAATAGATGCCGAGTATCAGTCATTTGGCAGGTGAGGAGCGAAGCAGAGGACGCAAAAGTTTGGAAGCGCATGGAAAGAGGACGTTTCAAAAAATAAGAAGCCATCCCTCTGGTTTCTCTGCTGAAAAGGGAACTTTTGTGTTGGATTTCTGGCATTGGGTTTTGTGATCTCAATGTGCGTCTTTTTTAGAAGATTAAAGTTTGGTTTCTTCTGAGTTAATGTTCAAGCTAGGCAAGAATCACTAAAGAGGGATTATTTGTTTGTCAACAACGGCGGATGCGCTACAAGAACTTGGGTGCAGAAGCACTGCAGAGTATAATGGTTTGTCAATCGACGTGGGGGAGTTAACCACCAAAAGCACTGCATTATCCATGGACACTTACTAGACTGTGACAGACCAGGAAGTAAACATGTGTCAATGAATCAGAAACCCTCCCAGACCAAAAAGAGCACACAGACTGCTGAGTCTGAGACTCAGTTCATAATAAAGAACCAGAAAACTACGACCAGAGAACTGCACCAAATCAGAATATTAATGGTTGTGTATTTCAGGGTTAATAGACTGGTTCATCATTTTATAATATTACGTAATTTTACTTTGTTCATAAAATCTGTTTCTGTTAATCATAATTTATAGGATCACTCATTATTTACTGTCTGTATTGAGTCCATGTTTGGTCATAACCTCAGCCCCAAACCAACTTTTTAATTAAATAAGCAAAGTCAAATCTGTATCAGCAGTTAATAGGCCTATTGCTTGTTTGCAGTCAAACCTGGTTAACTGAGGTCGGATGAAGAAGACACATTTAATCACACACACGCAGACGTGCTGGTGTATCAGTGTAAAGTGTGACCCTGTTAACTGGTGACTCTCGGCTGTGAATCACATGGATGTATGGTTAATCACGGCTACCGTCGGCTGAAATTCACTAGTTAGCATGGTCGCTATTAACTCCGAAACACCGGTTGCTCTGTAACGGTCGAAACTTGACAGAAGTTGCCTCGATTGTGTAGTATTGTTTTTGACAGCTGTCCACAGAACAACCATACATTTTGATGCTGCTAACAGGTTGAATTTAGTGTTTAAAAATGCTAACTCGCCTGAATGAATGGAGCTAAACGCTGCGTCTGCGGTCAAGATGCGTGCGCAGCTTTATGATGACGTAGACTGATCATCCCTCTATAGCAACGTCTGCACTAACAAACTATCGCGAGACCTCAAAGAGGGTGCGGTATTACAACCTCCGGAGGCAGAGAAGCGCTGTGCCTCATCGATGCCCACGTTAATCAGCGTGAGACCTTAGTACGCATGCGCGAACCTGCAAAACGTTGTGATTTCAAGTAAACGGGCAAAGAGGCAGACCTGGGCTCTGCCTCCGACACACATTACACGCATGAAGCCAGCGCGAAACGCTGTCCGTCCCCTCTGTTAGCCTTCCTCTTATTGACAAATCAGCAATTTCCTTTTTTTATTCTTTAATTATGACAAATTGTACACGGACAACTGAAAAAATTTTTTTTTATAAAAACATATATTTTATTTTTTTTCTTGTTAGCCTCGGGGAGGCACTGCCTCCCCTGCCTCCCCTGATCGCACACCACTGCTCATAGATGTCTCTGTTTTTAATCCAAAATGATGTGCTTGTAACTTGTTTCGTCCTTTTTGTACCTGTATGCAACTTTGTGTTTTTGCTGCTGTCTGTCTTGGCCAGGTCTCCCTTGAAAAAGAGGTTTTTAATCTCAATGGGACCAACCTGGTTAAATAAAGGTTAAATAAAATCAAAAAAAAATTGTGCCTTTCTTTCATTCAGTTCATTTATTTTCATGCACTGATTGGTGTTCATGTTGATAATGAGAGGACAGATTTATTTAAATCCTCAATTCAACATCGGTTATGCAGACGTCATTTTTACCAGGTCATTATGTTCAAATTGTCTAAAGGAACAACTTTGTCATGAGCTCTTCTAAGATGAGCCTTTTGTAGTCCATCTTTGTAAAATTGTAGTTTCACCACAGCAGTAACATCCGCCGTCACATGATGACGTAGCGTAGTGAAAGTGTCGTTGGCTTCTCTCTGCACGCCAGTTTTCCTTCCTAAGTCCTTCTGAATTCTCCTTTCTCCTTTCCTTAACCTCATGACTTTTTCCATCAGGGTTAAGGAAAAGTAGATAGAAAAGGCCTTACTGTGCGTTCACACCAAAAGAGGCAAAAGCGGCCAAAGCGGCCAGCACGCCCGAGAAAGCGGACAGCGGCCAAAGCGTCCAAATATTTTAGCCGCTTTGGCCGCTCGTCACTTGACTGACGTCAACGTAAAATCTTGCTTGTCTTTTAAAGGACCCGCGCAGCGCACTTCTTCACAGCAGCAGCTGCTTGATGTTGTTCAACTTCAGCTTAAAACATAGCATGAACATAACGTAAAATCACCATCTGATCAGTCACGAGCGGATTGACAGGCAGGAAGCAATTTACAAAGGAGATAATATTGATTTATCCACAACATAAAACTTTACAGTTTTGAAATATACTAAAATCTTGTGGTGGTAAGGAGCGCGTTTTTGCACAGTGTGTGTTCGTGTGTGTGTGACATACTCTTCTGTCTCTCCCTCATCTTCCCTGCTCTCCTCGCCCTCCACAGGACCTTCATCAAGGTTGGAGGTGGAAGGACACTCCTCCAAGAATGGGTCCAAAAAACCCATCACGGAGGCATACTGCCACACTCGGCCCACACCTCCAGCAGACCCACTTCTCCTCCTGTCTTTCTCTCTCCTCTTCTCCTTCCTGTAGTGGTCCCTCAGACCTATCCATTTTTTTCTGCATTCTTCCGCTAATGCACAGAGAACAGACGCATTTTTGCCCTTTTTAAATGGCACTTCGTTTTCAAATTCTGCTGATAAAATGCTTTGTTGTGCAGTGTGTCATCCATGACTCGAGACGCCGGAACTAGGAACCGAAGTTACATGAGTTGTCCTTTAGGGCCCGCTAAGTCGAAGGACATCTCTACTCTGATTGGTTGTCACCGTTTGCCGCTGAACATAGCTAATTACCAT
Organism: Scarus forsteni; assembly: GCA_036419115.1. NCBI lineage: Eukaryota > Metazoa > Chordata > Actinopteri > Labriformes > Labridae > Scarus > Scarus forsteni. Next base: position 2,509,319 of record JAZDUH010000226.1, on the reverse strand, counting down.
AAACTTCTCATCTGGTGTCACTTTAGCCGCTTTAGCCGCTCAGGACGCCGGGCTCTCATTGAAAATGTATTAACTTCCGGCATCGTTGCCGCTTTTGCCTCTTTTGGTGTGAACGCACAGTTAAGAGACAATTTTTCGACCGCATTCATTGTTTTTGCTGTTGGCTGTGGTTTGTCCTCATCAGCTGCCTTATACAGACTTGCATGAAAACATCTTTCAATGAATGTTTGTAGCAGATTGTGTAAAACATAAGGTTTGAAGGATCTACTTTAGCATTTTGTATTGAAGTCAGGTTTCTTTAGGACCTCCTCCCCGCAGTCTTCTGTCCTCTCACAGACTCACACCCACTCCTGCGTGATTTTTCCCTTCAAACGAGGAATTTACAGACTTTAAGCTGATATTCTGCTTTTTCTTCTTCAGCACACGAACCCTTACCTTCCATCTGAACCTCATTACTGATGTTCTTTTTTTATTGACATAATTTATGGGTCACAAAGTCGACTTGAACCTGTGATTCACCGGGATGGTACAGAGGATTTCTCTGTTATGGAGGAAGACTGTCAACATTTACCCTGAACAAGAAAGCTGCTGATGCATCTCCCAGTCCATCCATCACTCCTTCATCCATCCTGCCATCCCTTCGTGTGATCACAACACTGAACACTCCCTCCTGCCCTCCTCTTCTCTTTGAGATTGGGAGAATTAGAAAAGGCAGATCTGTTTGGATCATAATCCTCTCTGAGATTCACACGCTGTAATCTCATGATGCTCTCTGGCTCCATGTCAGAGTTTTTCAAATCTGTGAGGATCCAGCTGTAAGTGTGACCTCTGTGCTGACCTCTGTGCTGACCTGTGGCCTAGAGGAAGTTGTAAAAAGAAGAACAGACCCTCTGTCAGTGAGAGCGGTGAAGGTCCTGAGATCATAAAACGACACAAACATGAGACCCAAACTGTGTCTGAACCATCCAAACATGAAGATGGATGTTTGATGATGTCAGGCCATTAAGGAAACACAGACTTTTAAACATTATCTCACACTGCTGGGATCATTTGATCTACTTTTGTCCAGGGAGGAAGAGCTTCATTTACAATTCTGCTGAGTTATGACTTTAAAGAATGGAAAAGCCTGATCATTTTACAGGCTATAATGACATAAGCGGCTATCAAAGGGGGGAGGTCAAATGAAGTGACAAACTGTTATAATCTATAGCTGTGTTCAAAATCATTCCCTATCACAAGCCAGGTTTACAGTCAGGCTTTTTCTCATTCTGATTAAAATCATTCTGCTTGAAGATCTCAGGTGAACTGTTTATATGTGACGTGATCTATTCTGATCTGGTGTTTACATGTGCCACAACATTTAATCAGAACAGCTGTTTTACAGACACGTGATACACTCAGATCTATTTAAACAAAGCGTGATTTATCAAAGATGGCATAAGTAGGTGTTTTATTGAATTATTTGATGGTTGAACTGTTTAGTCTTATAGTAGCCAGCCATCAGAGTTTTCCAGCGGTTCCTTTTGTTTGACATTTTGGTCTATCCCGGCTTCGCTGAGCTTTAATAGACTTTTTTAAATAGTTCAGTATTTCTTGTTTTCCTACCATCTAAACCTGTGATAATCTTTAGTTCTTTGAGAGTTTGTATTAAAAACAGACTCTCTGACACAGACCAGTGCTGTGTGCTCTGTTTGGAAGCCGCAATGTTTCCAAGTGAGTAAACGTCACTGCTCGTTTACATCCAGACTGCGTGTGCAGACAGAACCCAGCCCGATTCACCGTTTACATGGCAGGATTTTACTTTTAATCAGTTTGGGAAAAGGAATATACTACCCCTGTGCAACTGAATGAAATTCCACTTGGGTTTGGCCTGTTTATTCCGATTGAGGTTTTTATGTGGAACATTTTCATTCAGTTTGGGCTTTTAAAGGTGTAGTCAGCGATCTTCTAATCTTCTAATCTAATGCACTATTTGTCAAAATCATCGTATTTCTCCTCTCCATCCACAAGATGTCACCACTGACAGCATGTTGAAAAAAAAGTCCAGTTTCAATACGCAGCCTTGGCTCTGAATTTCAGCAGGTAAATACTGTGGCTCGGGCCGAGTCACCAAAACAGGGTCACCCCCCCACATCCAGGGGGCGATCATACTCATGCACAGATCAGACAGAGGGGGGAGGGGGAGTCGTAGGTTGCGTAGCGTGCTCAGTTAGCGTAAGAGAGAGATACAATATGTGCAGTAGCAATGGCTGAAAAACAGCCCAAAAGAAAAAGTTCAGAGGAGTGAAAAGTGAAAAAGGAAGGGCTATGACCATGAAAGAGCGAAGACCAGGGTCAACATTGGTGTTGCTTTCCGACGGTGGAGATAACTCCACTAATTGAAAGACCTGAAAACGGCTCGGATGTCGACGTCTTTCTGCTGGATAGGGAAGCAACATTAGCTTTGTGGTGCTTCACATAACAGTAACAGCCGTCGGGCATTCATCTTATTGTCTAATCTGACAGAATGTACTGTTGTTGTGATGTTATCAATAATGGCAGTCGAGTTGTCTGACGAGTCAGGGTTACCTTAGCTACATTGGTCAGCTACGCAGTTTCTACGGCCGTTTCCATGACGATGCACGTCCATCAGCTTTCGGGGGTGGAGCCAGGGGTGAGGTATGAAGGGAGAGGCGGGTCTAAATTCGTTTATAAACAACCTCTCCACTCGTTTTCTCCCACATCGCTGACTACACCTTTAACCGATTCTAATCGGAATATTAGGCTCCATGTAAACGTGGTTAGAGATAAAGTGCACTATATAGTTTGCCATTTTGTAGTGTTGTCTGAATTCTCAGCAGTTCATTTCTTTCACTAATATACTGCACTGTAAAATACCAACAATGCACAGCAAATGTGAGTGAACATACAATGTATCTAATATTGTACTTCAGTATACCACAATGCAATGCCATTGTGTTTTTCCATAGAAGAAGAAGAGAAAGAAGGCTGTTAGGAGCTGCTTCATTTATAACTGTGAAAAACGTTAAAGTATCTTAAACACATTCATAGCTCTTTTACGTCTTTCAGTGGCTGAAAACAGCTTCGAAATTTGCTACTATCCTCCTGAGTGCCGGTTTGTTTACGTGAATTTTTGTCCTTCCATTTCCGTTACAGGATTTTTTTTTATTGACAAATTATTTACAAACGTTCAGGATAAACGCAGTTACAAAAATTATAGAATTCAACAGGTACATAACGATTAACATAAAAAAATAAAAAAATAAAAAAAAATCACAGGAATATCCAGCTCATCTACTGACGCTGTGTTTAGAAAGTTTCAGTGTAGTGTCCGAAATCTTGTTTGGTCATTCCCTATGTAGTCCACCATTTCATTTACACTACATAGGGAATAGTGAGTGAGTGAATGAGTGGACGATTTCGAACACAGCTTATGTTTAAATTGCAGGTTTATTTCCTGCACTAATATGTCCCCCAGCTCCATGACTGCCTGTTTGACCTCTGATAAGCAGAATGAATCTTCTCAAAGCAGCTTTATAGACTCCATAGGTTGAAGATGTAGGCGGCTCTCAGGGTTCCCACTCTTTTCTAGAAATCATTTTCCAGGACTTTTTCCAGTGTCACATAACCAACTGAAGTTACATTGTTGCTGTGGGCAGTTATCAATTCTAGTTAGCCTTCTAAAAAACAAGATTAGAGGTTGATGAACGATATCTCTAGCTATTGATGAAATTGATCTTAGAATTTGTTTGTTTCAAACTCTAAAGCACAAACATTGTCTGTTAGCTATCTGTTTAGTCTGGCTTTTATGTGTCTTACCATCATAAATGTATGGTTATACGTATTCTTTAATCTACATTTACTGTGTTTTTTATGAATAGATTTTGTTAATTTAGCCTAAATTTTATTTTGTTTATTATTAGTTTTTTATTATTTCTTTTTGTCCCCATTGTTTTGAGTTTTGATATTTTATGCCTTAACTTGCATTATTTTACCTACTCACATTTTCTGGCTACGTGAATATTAGTTACCAAGTACATTTTTACTTCATTTCCTATGTGTTAAGCTAGAAGGAAGACAATTTTCCAGGACAATTTATGCTTTTCAAGGACATTTCACTTTTTTCCTCATTTTCCATTTGTTTTACCATGTCTGGAAAATTGGGCAGTCATTTTCCAGGTCTTCCAGGATGCGTGGGAACCCTGGGCTCTCCAATGTGCCCTCTACACTAGCCATGATCAGGCCAAACAGTTGTCTGTAGGCAGTGTCAAGTCTTTTAAGTTAATTCATTTAATTGATAAAGTACATTAGACTCTGATAGAGCTCCATTTCCCCCAGTGAAGAGAGAGAGCACAGACAAGCAGCAGCAGTTCGCTCTTTAAGTGGATAAGTGGTACAGATTATGGATGAATGAAAAATAAAGTGAACCTGACATGATCTAATCTGTTTGATTCTTAATTTACTGATGTATTTGATGACTTTATCGAGTTTTCTTTATTCCTGTTTGAGGAGCTACTTATCAAGGATCTCTCAGGAATGCTTCATGCTGTTTTAGTCCTACACTCAAAATATGATTTGTAGTTCCTCGGGGGAGCGTAAGGTGTCCCATCTTTCCAGGAAAATGTAAAAACAGGAACATAAAATCTTGGTACAGAGACCAGAGGGATGTTTGAGTGACGCTGGTTTGATGTTGAACGTCTCCTGACACACTGTCCCGTTAGAAAAACAAACCTGAAGCTGCCGAGTCCTGACAAATAAAAGACCCAGATGAGCTCCTCGGTGACAGCCCGTAATAAATGTCACAGCCATGAAAATGTTCTCGTGCAGACAAAAGACACAGCAGGTAGCACACAGAAGGCCTGCAGGTCTGCTACTGAGAGTCAAACACTGGTTTTATTATGAGGAGACTTTTTATGGGCTGGAAAAATGTGAAGAGTTACTTTTCATGAGGAGCAGTAATGTTTGAATATCTGCAGACCAGCCATAAAATCATCACATTTCTCTAAGATAAACAAGGAGCAAGTGTGAAAAGTTCCTGACATTTAGCTTCAATTATAATAAAGATCTCTAATCTCTGAGCTATAAAGACATTTTCATCCAGAACGCAGATCAGTTTAACTGTTTGGAGTCAAACACAAATAAATTCCTGGGAATATAATCATTTTAAATGACGTATCACAACACACAAATGTCACTGTGATATAACAGATTTCTCTTTTAACATTGGTAGTAGAGGTGTAACGAAATGGTCAACTCATGAAATGATGCGAAATATTAAACAGGGCTCACAATATGAAATACGATACAAAATTAAGATTATAGAAAATCCCCAACAGTAGGAAGTTGTGCAAAAATCTTATTTTCTTTATTTTCTTCCTAATGCAGACATGCAAAAAATATTACTGCATCAGTACAAAATAAATGCTCTTTGAAAAAAAAAATGGAATTTTTTTCCTCTTATTTAGACTACAGTGCAAATACAAACATAAAATCTCAATAAAAAGTGCTTTGTTGTTGGAGCAATCAGGATAAGTACATTCTTGAATGAAAAGGAAAACAAATAGCAGTCCTCAGAGCTGCAGTTCAGACCTATAAATGTCTGAACTGTGAACTATAATATTTAGCCTATAACAGTGCATATACTTCTGATCTTCAAGTATGATCAAATTCTATCAACTCAACAGTAGATGCAAAAATCAAATATTGTTTTTTATGCAGACTTACACAAACATTCAGTTGCTGCCTGTGTCCAGTTCAAACTAGTTGGTAGTTGTACTCGCTGCAGTATGCGGCGAACTGTAGCGGCATTTTTGCACACAGTTGTTGTTTTGTCTGCAATCTTCTCACCCTTCTCTCGTCTTTTACATGGGAAGCCAGAATAGGTCCACACAACAGATTTATTTGATGAAGGAACGTCAGCTAATTACTGTAAATCTTTGTCCATTAGCTTTGTCAGTTTGATTGTGAGCGAGATAATTCAAAAAGAACTCCACAGATTTAATAAAATTTTCATGAAGTGTTTGTCATTCTACAAGGATAAAGTGATTAGACATTGGTGTGATCCAAATAGGGATGTGCAGTGAGGATTTTTTTCTTTTAATTGATTGGACAATTTTCTCCATTTTTGATAACTAACAATGTCCCAAACATCTTGGTGGAAGTTTGTTCTTCTTTTGCTTCTTGTCTCAGGTTGAACATGTTTGCTAAAGTTCTTTTCTGAGATTTACTTTATAATTTTAATTGCCTTTCAACCCCTTAAAATGAGAATATTGTGTTTTTGCCAGATTTTTCTGTTTGCTTGTTTGTCTCTGAGCAAAATAACTAAAAAAGTTACGCATGGTATTTTCAGGAATTGTTTGTCATGCTACAAGGAAGATGTATTACTTCAAGGATTCTTAAACATTTGGAGACAGGGAAGTTTTCTACATTTTTAATAATAACTAATGATGTCAAATGTCTTGGTAGAGCTTTGTGCTCTATGAGCACGTCTATTTTATTATTGGGAAGATGTTTAAAGGTTCCCACGTTATTAATCTGTGACATTATTCCTCTGATACAAGCTGTAGCGAGAGCATTTAAACAATGTGATTCACTGGGTAGATGAAGCCCTGGAGCATTTGTTAATGTTGTTTATTCATCATTAAATAAACTTGTAAACTGGAAACAAGCCACTGAGGAGTAATTCAACTTCAGACTCTTTGTCTGGTTTTGCAGTAAATGATTAGATTACTGTAAACTGGTATTTTAATAAATAACTGTACAACGGCTGGAAGGAGCAGAAGCCGGTTAAATACTAAACTTCTACTAAACTCCTGGTGGAATCCTAATTTTAGTTCCATCTAATGTAATGCAATGCAGTGCAATGCAATGTAATCTAATCTGATCTAATCTAACAGCACGTATCACTGGTGTAGTTTTTGTCTGAGTTTTTTGCCATAAATGCTTGAGAAGACCAAATGACATGAATAGTAAATTCTTGTTTCTGCATCAAAAACAAATAAATCATTTTAGGACAGGGCTCAATGCGAGATCTTTTCACAGAGACAACCTGTAGCATCATTCTTGAGCACAAGTAGAGCTCCAAAATGTTCAGGAAATGTTCTCTCAATGATTTGATCTCCAAATTTGCTGCTGAAAACCAGTGTTGGGGAAGTTACTTTTAAAAAGTAGTGTTTGCTCATTTCTTCTGAAAAAAGTAACTTTTCACGTTACTCATTACTTCTACGTTACTTTTACATCTTGGACAGAACTCCATATCTGTTCCTAAATGTGAAGTTCTACTACAGAGAACATAATAGTTGGGGCAGTAATGCTCCAAAATGATGGATGCTAACCGCCGTAAAACCAAAGAAGAAGAAAAAGCCTGTGAGAACGTCCACCTGCAGTAGCCTGGGTGGCAGCTATCGTGAGATTAGAGCAGCAGAAAAAGTTAGAAAAACAAAGTTTATTTTAGATTTCTTGTACACCTGTCTTAAAATGTGAGGGATACTGGAGCTTGGTTGGGGTTGTGGGACCGCTCACGGCGGGCTTCCCTTATTTTCAAAGACAAAATTTGAAAGGTAAGCATTCTCCCGCGGAGTTGTGATACGTAAGAGCTCGGCTACGTGCACCGAGTCTGTGCATGCCGGGAAAATGCACGTGCAGCATGCAGGCAGAATGGCAACGGGATTTGATTGGCTTAAAAACAGGTGTCCTGGCATGATTATTGGTTGGGGTTTTCCCTGTTTTACTCCTGCTGTAGATAGCAGATATTTTTTTGCTCTGTTTTAAGAACACCTTATGAGTTGATTACCATCGGGTCATAAAGACCATTTTAACCAGTATTACAAAAAGTGTAACTAAATCAAATCGCCAACCCCAGCTTTAATGTGGAGCAGGAGCAGCCTCCATGTCTGTGGCATCCTTTTGTCAGTTCATCAGAGCAAAGAATAACCCTCAGAGCTTCATTTATTCCTGCAGGTGATGTCTGAAAATTCCCCTCGTCTCTTTCCTTTTGGGCAACAAACTGCCAAGAAAACACACACTTAACCGAGCAGCCAAAAAACACACCAAACAGCACGACAGGAATGTTCACACAGTTAAAGTGTCTCCTGCAGAGCGCCAACAGCTCTGCCAACCGTGGTGAGATGTGAGCGAGGGCATCGTGGGTAAAATGACCACACTCCAGCTTTGAGAGGAGACGACTGCACCAAGTCTGAGACTGTTACACAACCACGAGGAGATGTCTCCCAACAGAGAGGAAACAAGGGAGGGTCCAGCATCAGTCTGTGAAGGTGAGGGTTTAATTGGTTTAGGGCTTCATGGACCATCTGATTTTACTATCTGACCCAAGCAAACACAAAAACAGTAAAGTTATCACACTCTCTCAGCGAGCTTGTTCTTTATCCATCCCAAGAGGCTGAACACGAGGTCACAGCAGATATTAATCTTTCAGTGAGCTAACAGACCAGAGGATTTAAGGTTTAGTGTTTTTCTGCTGATGGCTCCTAATGAAAACACCTCAAAATAGCATCTTTCTCACAATATATATATATATATAGATCTTTATTTGGTTTAAATTAAACTTGGGGCCCTTATTTACATACAGAGTGATCTGAAAGAGCTCAATGAGGTTCCACGTTAACCCAGTCAGTCGATTCTGCAGGCTGTGAAATCAGCCGTCATGGCTGCAAGATCATCTTTGGAGCAGATTTGTCCTGTCTATAAACAAATACTCACTGAAATGATGCCAGACTTCATCTTAATTAAAATGTCCTCATCACTTTTACACATTTCTGCTTCAATCTCAGTGATAATGAAGGAAAAGACAGAGAAGAGAACGTACCAGAAGGAGAGGTAGAGAAGATGATGAATTAAGAAGATCATCCTGGAGGTTATTTTAAAGGTGGGCAAAATAACTATACTGACCCCAAAAGCTGCAGATTCACATGGAGACAGGGCATCGAGGAGCTGTGAGCTCAACAGGTCAGCCACAGGCACAAACTGTAAAAGAACTGAATCACTGTCAGGTCAGTTTGATCGGAGGAGTCTTTGGGATGTTGTAGATAGGTTGTTATGGACGCTGCACGTCATCTCAGCTGAACTTTAGCTCAATGGACTCAAAGACAGAGAGGCAGGGTGCTGGTTTGACGGTGTGGTGAGCAACAAGGCATGACCTGGGTGCCAATCCAGCCTGTGTCCTCCTCTACTCTGTCTCACCCCCCTTTCACAAACCTGTCCGCTGTCTGCTCTCTCTCTCTTGTTAATTAAAGCACAATATGGCCCAAAGTAATCTTTAAATAAATGAATAAATAAAAGACAGAGAGGCTGAGTTCTGGTGGGACCAAAGGTCGTCTGATCAACAACAATTCTACATGTCCAAACCCAGAACTCTTAAAAAGCAATCCCCCCAACATAAAAAAGCTTCATGTGCAGTGAGAACACATACTTACTGTATGTAATAGTTCAAGGTTAAAACAATATTTTTAACCAGGCTGTAAAAAAGTTTTTCCCGTCACACAATCAAGTTTCCACATCAGGGCTCTACAGGTTTGACACTCTCACATGGACATCTCACGTCAGACTCTGTTTTACTATCATTAAAATGTGTTTGTTGCTTTCAGTGCAGATAAAAAGGATGCACAGATCATCAGCGTGCGAGCACGTCTTTACAATTTACTACTGAGATATTGATAGATTATGGAGATAGATAGAGATTTACTACCTCCAACTTAGGCCTCATCCACACAAAGCCAAACCGAGGTCCAAACGAATATGTTTTTTTGCTGAATCTGCGTATCATCCATATGTAGACGGCATTTTGGGGGTCTGTAAACAATCATTTTTGAAACCGGGTTCCAGAGTGGAAAGATTTTGAAATGCCGTATACGCAGCTCCGTGATTACTGGCTCTCCATAACTTTTCAGGTACCCTTACGTCATAGTTTCATATCTTCATTGACACGCATGCGCCACACGCGGCAACAACGACAATGGCGGCGTACGGTGTAGCATATGTTCTGATGAAGCTAATGACCCTGCTATCCGTGTTGCAGCCAAATCTCCTTCTTCTCAATCACCACCGAGTTGAACAAACAATTATCGAGGACACATTACGTCACTTTATGATCACTTTATCATAATCTCTGTTTACAACTTTTGCCGCAAGTGCGCATGCCCACTGTTTTATCGTCTGTTTCCGTCATATCGTTACAGCGCCCCTAGAAGTCTGGTATGTGTTGTACAGCGTTTTGATGCTTATTGAGTGCGTTCATGTAGACGCACACATTTTCTGAGATGCCTTCGTCTTTATGACGATCGTTTTGGAAACTGTTAAGCGTTTTGTCTTCGTGTGGATGGGACCTGACACGCCATCTGGGAAAGAGCTGTTTGAAAATGTTTTCAGATTCAGAACCTTCAAAAACAAAAGCAGCTTGTGACTGGATGATCGTTTGGCTCGTCACACTCATCACAGACTAATTAACATCAAGCAACACCGATATGTAGCTCGTGCTGTTGTTAGCCATTAGCTTAAGTTTAGCTTAGTTTTCCGGCAGTGATCTCCAGTAGGAAGAAGAGCAAAAATATGATTTCTTGATATGACAAGCTTCAAGTGACATTCTTTCCTCCTCTTTAAAAGAACAATGAGTCAATTTCTGATATAAAGAAGGCAGATATTGATACCACTTCAGACGTTGCAGTCACTTCCTGTTGTCACATCCGGAGCTCCTGCCCCTCTTCTCTGATTGGGCTGTTAAGCATTTAACTGAGTGACATGACATGCAGGGCTTCAGACAATGAATCAGGCAGGTCCATCTGCTCTAAATCAAATCAAACTATTTATATAGCACTTTTCATACAAAAATATAGTACAAAGTGCAGATGAATTAAATGAAGGATTTATGACCCAAACCCACTCCACCCAGCCCTTGAACCCACCCACACCGCAATCCATACACAGTGTTGACAAAAAGCATAATAAAAGACAATAATAAAATAAAATGTACGTACTGAGGAACGCCATCTTAAAGGTTTAAATGAGAAAACACTGGAGGTTGGGTTCAGGTGTAAAATTAAATATATCATTAAAAATACTAAATTGAAATTAAGTTAAAAAAAAACTGAAAAACCAGAAAATGAAATAAGGAAAGATAGAAAATATAAAAAATAAGATAAAATAATAAAGTTGGCTGTAACTAGAATAAACAAACACTAAAAGGTAATTCAGGTAAAAGTTAGACTAAAAAGGTAGGTTTTGAGTTTGTTAGACTCTACAAGACTACCCCCATCTGTTTCAGCCTCACTGTCGTTGTTTGGTTCTTTACTCACATGAAGACATTTGTTGCTCATGCAAAAGTTCTGGACATCATTGCTGCTTGATAAGTTTGAAGGTAGCTGTTAAAAATTGATCTTCTATCTTGTGAGCCTGTCGGCAACAACAGGAACTGTTGGTCACCAGAGTCTGATGTCGGCTCTTCACCCTCTGAGTGTTTAAAGGCCAAACTAATAAATAACATCAAGCTTCAGCAGAACATCTCTTTTAGTTTCTGAATCATTAAAGAAACAGAACCAGTCTGAGTGGTTTAATAGATCCCAACAACAAACATAATTCTTTCCCATGTGATAAGACGACTCTCTTTCTTTCTTTCAGAGGAAATGTTGGTGACATGAAGTCATGGTGTTTCTTGCTGCTGCTTTAATGACAGGAGCGAGTGGAGAAGGAGCCAAAAGCAACACAAACGTTCATGATCTCCTTAGCCTCATGAACCAAGAGCATCTTCTGTAACCTCCAGGGCGAGCCGTGAATTACTCTGCTGCTTTATTATCAAAACTGCAGCGACTTTATTTTGAAAGGAATGCGCGTGTTTTCCTGGAATAACACTCGCTCTGCTCCCCTGAGGAATGGATTCAGAGTAACATCTGTTTCGGGACACAAACAACACCACGGCGGCAGATTGTGGAAGAATTCCTGGGCCTGGTCCGAGTCCATTCATCCACACCACTGCCCATTCCTGACAGCTTCACTTTGGTCTTCTTCTGCCGTGTTGTTCTGATCTATGTACGCAGGCAGCTTTAGGTTTCACTCCGAGAGGATTCAGACCCCGCAGAACTGAAGAACGTTTCCCAATTACTCTGTTATTACAGGCACATGGTGTACCCAAACATCACAAGTCTCCCGTTACAGCAGAACAATCTTATTCTGGTGCTTCAGCCTGAGGGAGTTCTGCTCTGAGTCTGGACGTTTCTCTGCTGGGAGTTTGGGCACAGTCGTCTCATTATTCCTCCTGCTGCATGTCTGATGATGTAGTCATGAATTATTTTTCCTTTCATGTGAATATTTTTACATAAACTCACCAATTGATTAAGTACAACCATTTGAAGAAGCATTTTTGTTGTTTTCATGTTTTTGCCTCACTACATGACACCATTCTTCTGACTGTGCTGCAGGAACAAGAAACTGCCTAAGCTAAGCTACTGCTAGTTACCTTAGCTTTAACACTGGGAGTATATGGGCTGTGTATTAGCCTGCCTCTGCCTACAGTCATCAGAAACTCTTCAGCAACCCTACACAGTCCTGTGTGCTTGTTGTGACTCTTTTTTTTTTTTTACCCTTTTATGCCACGTTACAGTCTGCTGTCTTCATATCTTCGTCTTCGTCTTCGTCTTCGTCTTCGTCTTCGTCGTCTTCGTTGTCTTCGTCGTCTTCTTCACCACAGAGGCTTTGACCTACTTCTGCGATGTTTTCTGCAAGAGATGTGACATTTGCACTCTTTCAAACTCTTAGAAGTTAACCACTAGAACCGATTTACAGCTGTGGGCGAGTTGTTTGTTTCTTAAATTTGCAGGCAATTTGTATTTAATAATGGCTCGCAAACACCTCAATCAGAGCGGCAGAACAGTTCTTATTAACTTAAAAGGGCTGTTCAAGAGACTCAACTCCTTTTAAGGAAGGTCACATCTCTTGCAAAAACCACAACAGACGTAGGTCAACAAAACAAAGCCTCTGTTCAGGAGTAGAAGATGATGTTATGAAAATAGTAGAAGATAATGTGACATAAAGGTGAAAAGTCACAACAAGCACACAGGATCATTTAGAGATCTGATGACTGTAGGCAAAAGCAGGAACCCATATACTCCCAGTGTTTGAGCTAAGCTAACTAGCGGTGGGTGAGCTCTGCCTGTCTTGTGCTTGTTACTGTACACACAGTTGAAAATGGGGTCCACCTATTTGTCATGGATGCAGGAGTGAGGCAAGACACAAAAAATAACAAATACTGCAGTGTTCCTTAAATGCTCATTAACATATAAAGCTAATCAACCAAGCACATGCCAGAAACTCAATGCATAGAGGCATGTAGGCATAATCAAGACGGTCTGCAGAAGTTCAAACCAAGCATCAAAAGGGTGAAGAAGACCTACTTGGATTTTCACACATCTACCATCTACAGGGTCTACAGAGAATGGTCTGAGAGAGAAACCATCCAGTTCACAGCAGTTCTGGGCTTTGCTAATGTCAGGGGAGAATGGTTAGTGGTTGGATAGAAGGGTGACAGGAGTTCAAGAAACTGCTCATTGCAACCAAGGTTTGCAGAAAACTTCTGAACACACACCTCCAGTCTTAAAGCAGATGGGCTACAGCAGCAAAAGACCATACCAGGTGCCACACCTGTCAGCTAAGAACAGAAACTGAGGCTACAGTTCAGAAGATCGTTTTGGTTGGCGTCACTTCCTGGTGAGAGTATTCGTCACTTATTCGTCACCTATTTCACAGTGCAGCGCTGTTTGTCGTGTGTCGCCTCTGTTCAGCTAACGCTAATCTTAACTGCTGAATATCTGTCATTTGAGTCTATAATTGTTTTGATTGATTACAATTTACGTTTGATCGAATGTACTAAGGTCTACTACAACCACTCTAGCTTCTCTCAAGCGGTCATTTAGTTCTTTCTTCTGCTCTTAGCATAGCTTAGCTTTAGCTTCTTGGCATGGCTTCTCTCTCCGCTCCTGCTCTGTCCTGCCCTATGTGCCAGATGTTTGGTTACTCCTTGTCCTCCTTTACTGATAGCGGTATTTGTCTGAAGTGTAGTTTATTCTTAGATTTGGAGGCGAGGGTGTCTGATCTGGAGAAGCGGCTCTGCACCAGACCCAAACCAACTTACGTAGAGTAAGCTTAGCCTCTCCCCTGGCTAGTAATGGCTGGATCACTGTCCATGGCAAGCATAGCCGTACGTTGAAGACCCACTCGGTACCCCACCATCCAGTTCACGTTTCTAACAGGTTTTCTCCCCTCGGTGACGGTGGTAACCCGCCCACCGGGGAACAAACACTGATAATTGGCGACTCCATAGTCAGAAACGTGAAGATAGCGAAGTCAGCGGGCATAGTTAGGTGTATCCCAGGGGCCAGAGCGAGCAACAGAGGCAAATTGAAAGTTGCTGGCAAAAAGTAAACGTAAGTTTGCTAGAATAGTCCTCCATGTCGGCACTAATCACTCCCGACGTCGCTAGTTGGAAGTAACCAAATTAAACATCGAATCAGTGTGCTCTTTTGCCAAGACAATGTCGGACTCCGTAGTTTTCTCTGGCCCTTTGCCCAATCTGACCAGTGATGACATGTATAGCCGCATGTCATCATTCAACCTCTGGCTATCGAGGTTGTGTCCAGCAAATGACGTGGGCTTCATTGACAATTGGTCATTCTTCTGGGGAAAACCTGGCCTGATAGGAAGAGATGGCATCCATCCTACTTTGGCTGGTGCATCTCTCTTATCAAAAAACATGGCAGAGTCACACTTATGACCTCTCAGAGATGAGACCATGTTGCAGAGCCTGCAGTCCTCTGCGCTTGCTCTAGGACAGTTCTCCTGCCATTACTGTAAAGACAGTTGTATTCATCACTTGGGTAACTGCTATGGCTTTTGTAATAGTGATAAACATTATTCCATAGAGACTGTGTCAGTCCCCCGACCCAAAGCTCGCTTAGATATTAACACAAAAACAAATAAAAGAGCTGTCAACCATAGAAATCTGATTAAAATAAAACCTTCAAATGTAGTGGCTTTAAAACATCAGAGAATCAGATGTGGTCTCTTTAAATATCAGATCACTGAGATCCAAATCTTTACTGGTGAACGACCTTCTATCAGAAAATCAGATTGATTTATTCTGTCTCACTGAAACGTGGCTGTGTGAGGAGGAATATGTCAGTTTAAATGAATCCACTCCTCCCAGTCATTCAAATATTCATATACCACGCGACACAGGCCGTGGTGGTGGTGTAGCAGCTATTCCTGTCTCCAAATCAATCATAGACCAAAGGCTAAATACACTTCTTTTGAAAGCCTTACTCTAAATTTATCTCATACTGATTCAAAAACGGGCCAGACAGACCTGTTTGTGATAATTTACCGTCCTCCAGGCCCATACTCTGAATTCTTATCAGAATTCTCTGAGTTCATATCAAACTTGGTCCTTAGCTCTGATAAAATAATCATTGTAGGTGATTTTAATATTCATGTCGACAAAGTGATAGTCTTAGCTCAGCTTTTATGTCATTAATAGACTCAGTTGGCTTTATTCAGTCTGTTAGTGAAGCTAACCATCATTTCAATCACACTCTTGATTTGGTTCTAGCATATGGCCTTGATATTAATGAACTAAAAGTTTTTCCTGAAAATCCATTTTAATCCGACCACTTCTTAGTAACTTTAGCATCCTCTTGGAAGATTCTGTGTTTTGCAGCAAAATTGTGAGCTGTAGAAATCTGTCCAGCTCGATTTGAGCTTCAGCAGATCATCTTGTCCATGCATACATGACCCAATGCATCAAACTGCTGCTATGTCATAGACTGATTAGATATTTAACAAACATATGAACAGGGGTACCTATATAAGAGACTGGTGAGCACGTAGAATTAATTTGAAGCTCTAAAACATCTTTTCAGACCATCCAGCTGCAGCTAAGTTCATTGTTTAACTGTTGTGTTGATCAAAAGTCTAAAGCAGGGGATTTGTTTTTATCATTGAACAAAAAACTGTAAATAAATCCTCAGTTTGCTTTTAGCTATAATTCTGAAGCATAGCAGGTGTAAATCAGACACTCAGTGTTTGTCTGAAAGTATAAAATAACTGTGTGAGTGAACTTAAGACCTGAGACTGACCATGGACCAGGTCTGTGTTTGGGATGTGAATCAGGCCTTAATCCTTCAGCTAAAATGATCACAGCCTCCAACATACCAGGGTTCTCCACGGCTGTGGGTAAAAACAATCCCTCCGTCATTCTCTCCTATGACACTCTGAGGAAACATCTAACTTCCTCGTTCAGGTTCACGGCCGGTGTCACCAAAGTGCTGCTCAATTACCAGTCTTAGTGGCAGGAGGTGACCAAGCGGAGATGCGACCACAAAGGATCCAGGTAGCATTCAACAGGAAACATCACCTCAGCCAATTACCCATGAGCTCATGTGTTGCCATAACAGGCATTAATCCGAGCGGAGAGCCCAGGAGGGCGGGGGAGGTGGTCTCCAGAACCTCGGTCCAGGTTGCCTGGGCTTAAATAAAGGACGATAAAGGAGTTTTCTGAAATGGTGGACTCGTGAATCGATCACTTTTACAGACTGATAAAGCTCTAATGCTGACTTAAAGCTGCGTAAATGCTCAATACGTATCCATAAGGTTTAGTTTGGAATGAAAGCGCAGTAAAGTCTTCGTTCCCTGATAAATTTACAACCGTCCATGTGCTGGAATTGATTAAATTTACCTTCTTTATGTTAAACAGATCTAACAGAAGCCTGCAGAGACGTCTACTCCTGCTCTGTTGTCATATTAAACCCAAATAATACAAAGCAGAGGACAGTGTGATGTGTGTGAACTCTCTGCAGGTATGTGTGGGATGATAAATGATGAGGGAGCGTACAATAAAACCAGCACACAGAAGTGGGAGCAGCCTCCTATAGGATACACCCCCGCCCTCAGAGTGAACGTCAGGAGCATCATTCATGTCACAAATCAGCCGCAGACACGTGTGCCGTCATCACAGAGGTCAAACAGAGAGCCCACTGAGTTACTATGAGGTCTAAATTTAAACTAACAGACTACTGAGGGGTTAAATATGAGGGGACTCCTGTCACTGCTGAGATCTACAGTAACACTGCGTCAGCGGCTGCAGAGACACGGCCATGTTTTTACAGGAGAGGCTCCCGACTGCAGCAGAGAGGAATTATTAACCATATGACACTGGCTGATTTTACAGACCATGCTGGGTCTGATTGAGCTTGTATAGGTGCTTGAAATCCTGGAAAGTGCTTTAAATTTTTTTTTTTTTTTTTTAATTATATCCTGTAATATATTTGTGTTTTATTTGTTTTCGCGAGTCACTTTAGCATTTTACCTTCAATATCCCCAAGTATTGTCTGTTTAAAATTATTCTTGCATTATTGTAATTTATTTATGTACTGACGTGTGCTGCTGACCTCTTGGCCAGGTCACCCTTGCAAAAGAGATCTCGATCTCAATGGGTCTTCTACCTGGTTAAATAAAGGTTAAATAAAATTGGGGCACTTTCAGGGTTTTGACAGATGCTCTTCCTCCTTCTCGCTTGTCTCCCTCCTGCTCTGCCTAAGTGAAGTCACTGATCCATCAATGTAGAGCTGAATGGATATTTGAATATTTTTGAATGCAGCAATTGGTCCATGGTCAGTCCAAACAACTGCCCATGCTTCCAACTAGAGGACATTTTTCAGGAATTCCCGTGGGTCATGAGAAAAGCAACGGGAGCGGGAACGACATTAATAGTGATCATTTTCAGCCGTGTTAAACAACCAGATGAACAGATGTGTCCATTTTTGTAGTCATCTCTCAGTGGGAGCCAACTCTTGACAGCTCTAGCAACACAAAAGAACTACAAAAGTGGTTTGACTTCCTGTCACCACCGGACGTGAAAAGCGACACGGAGTGGCTGCCGGCGACACACATTGGCTGTGTCCGAAATGGCATACCAACGTACTACTCATAAGTGTGACGTCAAAATGAGTATGTGGTGCATTCACATTAGATTGTATGAAAAGAGTGCGAGAAATACCCGGATGTATACTATATCGAAAAAATTTTTTAAGTATGTGAGGTGGGCATACTAGTCACACTCAAACACCCCATAATGCATTGCGAAACGTAGGTACATATTAATCAAGTGCCAAAGGTGACGCATGGATCGTCGTCGGTGTCTGCGGGCAGTCAACATTTTATTGTATTTGGGAAGTTACTGATATATAATATTATTAATATCATAAATGTGAAATCGTCTTGAGACGGCATTCAGCTAAAAATCAGCCGCTAGCAAACTTGCACTTTTTAAAATAAAAGCGTCTTTTATTATCGCCTTTTAGTTCTTTAACGCTTTTGTAAATTGGGCTCTTGGTTTGGAGCCGACCGGAAGTTTCTTCGATAACATAATGGCGCGCATAACGGAATGTCTGATATGCCGAAATGAAATTTGTATCTGTGCGTTTTATGGCTCAAATGACCACATTTTGGTATTCTACGTGGTGACTTTCTCGCCTAAAATGCTCTCTGAACTTTCAAATGTGACGAATCAACAGAGATATTTGATAGCCTGGTGTGCTTAAGATTTTTGTTGTTGGAGGTTTGAAATGCATCATGGGAAACTTAGTAGTATACTACAGTGTGAACGGTTGGCATCCTAATCATACTTATAGTATGTAGTATACAGTGTATTCACGTGAGTTTGTAGTATGTAGTAAATTAGTATGTAATTTCGGACACAGCCACTGTTTACACCGACCGAATGTCAGCCATGTGAAACTTAAAGGGAATGCCTTTTATATGCAGAGCACTTTTACCTAAAATAAAAAAAGTAACATTTTTTCAACGTTTGGTTTTACTCAAACAGGAACGGGACAGGAGTGGGAGTAATTTTGAGTGGGAGCGGGATGGGAGTGGGAGTCATTCTAGTCAGGACAGGATTCTCTTTTTTTTTTACTCTGGCCCGGGATTAGGACGGGACATTTTTTTCTGTGGGAGTGGGACGGGACAGGAGTGAAAATCTGCTCCCGTGTCATGATCTACTTCCAACTGACACCTGGAGCAGTTCAACTGCAGAGAGGACACAGTCGACCAAACCAACTCAGGCAGTGGGACGAGTTAACTCACCACATAGTTCAGTTTCAGTTCAGTTTAGTCCAGATCGATCAAGAACAATCTATATTTTTAAATCTGTTCTCTGTGTCAGACCTCAACCTAGCATGTTTGGCTCATACCAAAGAGCTCTGGTTCACTTTTCTAGAACATTTGCTTCATTTGGGTTGGTGTTAAAGCTCACATAAACTCTCTGTAGAACAAAGAACCAAATTCTGGTCCTACAAAACCATGGGTTGGGTTTGCCTCCCAGCAAATCAGAGTTTGGTTCACAGTTGGTGTGAAAAGCATTCCAAACCAATCAATGTTTATTTCTAAAGCCCTTTACAGTAACCAAAGAGGCCCCCTTTGTGTCAGTGTCAGAAAATAAATAAGAATACTATTGGATACAAGCAACATAAAACAATACCATAAGAACAATACATAAAAGGAAAAGATAAATAAAAATGCAACAGGAGGTGTAACACAGCAACAAGGTGCTTAAAAGCCATTCAGAAAAGATAAAACAGCATAAAACTAACATGAACATAAGACCTAGAAGCCTTAGTCGGGGTTAAAAGCCATTCTAAAAAAGTGAGTTTTTAGT
This sequence comes from Scarus forsteni, assembly GCA_036419115.1. Taxonomy (NCBI): domain Eukaryota; kingdom Metazoa; phylum Chordata; class Actinopteri; order Labriformes; family Labridae; genus Scarus; species Scarus forsteni. Next base: position 2,489,608 of record JAZDUH010000226.1, on the reverse strand, counting down.
TTAGATTTAAAAAGACAAAGTCAGTTGTGGTGTGGATGTCTGAGTGAAGCATGTTCCACAAGCTAGGTGCAGCGACAGCTAAAGAACGGTTCCCCCACTGTTTATATCTCGATCATGGAATATCTAAAAGGAACTGGCCATTTATCTCTGATGAATATAGAGGAGCCAGGCCGTGAATGGCATTAAAAACAAACAACAAAAGTTTAAAATCAATTCTAAAACAAACTGGAAGCCAGTGGAGAGACGACAGCACAGGGGTGATGTGCTCACGTCTTGGCCTGTCCATGAGAAACCTCGCCGCAGCATTTTGAATGAGCTGGAGGCGAGAGAGGGAAGATTGGCTGAGGCTGACATAAAGAGCATTACAGTAATCAAGATGGGCACTCATAAAAGCATAAATAGCCTTTTCAAGATCCTGCCAACTGAGGAAGGGCTTCACCTTGGCCAAAAGGTGCAGCTGAAAAAAGCTCATTTTCACCACAGAGGTGATCTGTTGGTCAAACTTTAGTCAAATGTTTCCCCCAGGTTTTTACCTGCGGTTTAAAAAAAGGAGTCAGACTGCCATGATTCATTATGACCGCATTTGTCAAAGAAGAAGGGCTAAACAGGATACATTCTGTTTAGCTGTTGTTCAGGTGCAGGAAGTTAAATGCCAGACACTGTTTAATGGACCAAACAAGGACCAAACAAGACAGGTGAGCCAAAAGGGAGAGACTTGTGGCTTTGATTTGGCTGAATATCACAACAGTAAGCAGGCTAACGTTAGCTTCTGGTCGTTAACAGGCTGACATCTACAAATCCATGAAGGTCATACTCACACATCACTCCAGTAAATATGCATGTACCACCCAAAGACTCTTTAATGCAGCTTTATCCCTCTTTTATGGCACAGAGCTCTGAGCTTCTTACAGCTAAATATTGTCATAACTCGATGCTGGTTGTTTATTTCTTGCTCACAGTGCAACAGCGGGATGGATGACAGGAAAAAGATCACACCCCAACTAGTGGCAATACCTGAAATACAATGGACTTGGTTCAGTTTGTTGTTGAAGTTGGAGGACTGTTTCATTTTTCAACACGACCCGCTCACCATAATGTTACCACAGTTCCATCAGATATACAGTATCAAACACACAGCTGAAGCTCAGGTGCCAGGAGTCTGGCATCAGCGAAAAAGCCACATGTGACTAAACCACATGAAGCCTCTGTCATCTGTGTTTCTCCATCTCTCCATGTTACTGTCCAGCTACATGCTGCTTCAGCCTGGACTTGGACATGAGCTCGTAGTGACAACATAAATGACGTTGTGATGAAGCCAACATATCCTGCTCTTGAGCTCCTCCTACGATTACTGCATGTGGAAACTGTCCAGTTTAAGTATTGTTTATTTAGATTTGTCCAGTAAATTCTTAGTTCATTTCTATAGATTATTCTTTGGGCATATTGTGCCGTTAATAACAGAAGAGTGAGACCGTGGATAGGCTTGTGAAGGGGATGAGAGAGTAGGGCAGGACACTCTACAAACTGGTCACAGGCTGCATTTGAACCTGGACCAGCAGATGCATGTACAGTTGTATGAAAAAGTATGTGAACCCTTTGGGATTACTTGGATTTCTGCATAAATTGGTCATAAAATATGTTCTGATCTTCATCTAAGCCGCATCACTAGACAAACACAGTCTGCTTAAACTAATAAAGCACAAAAAATTATGTTTTCATGTTTTTATTCGACACACTATGTAAACAGTCACAGTGCAGGGTGGAAAAAGTATGTGAACCCCTCGGCTAATTACTTCTCCAAGAGCTAATTGGAGCCAGGAGTCAGCCAACCTGGAGTCCAATCAATGTGATTAGATAGGATGTGTTGGTTAAAGCTGCCCTGCCCTATAAAAAACACACACCAGTTGTGAGTTTGCTGTTCTCCAGAGGCATTGCCTGATGTGAACCATGCCTCGCACAGAAGAGCTCTCAGAAGATCTACCATCAAGAATTGTTGACCTGCATGAAGCTGGAAAGGGTTACAAAAGTATCTCTAAAAGCCCTGATGTCCATGTGTCCATGGTAAGACAGACTGTCTACAAATGGACAAAGTTCAGCACTGTTGCTGCTCTGCCAAGGTGTGGTGGTCCTGTAAAGATGACTGTGAGAGCACAGCGCAGAATGCTCAATGAGGTGAAGAAGAATCCTCGAGTGTCAGCTGTAGACTTGCGGAAATCCCTGGCACATGCTAACATTATTGTTGACAAATCTACAATACGTAAAACATTACACAAGAATGGAGTTCATGGGAGGACACCACAGAAGAAGCCATTGCTATCTAAAAAAACATTGCTGTACATTTGAAGTTTGCAAAAGAGCACCTGGATGTTCCACTACTGGCACTACTGGCACTACTGGCAAAATATTCTGTTGACATATGAAACCAAAACTGAGTTGTTTGGAAGGAACACACAACGCTATGTGTGGAGAAAAAAAGGCACAGCACACCAACATCAAAACCTCATCCCAACTGTGAAATATGGTGGAGGGAGCATTATGGTTTGGGGCTGCTTTGCTGCCTCAAGGCCTGGACGGATTGCTGTCATAGACGGTAAAATGAATTCCCATGTTTATCAAGACATTTTGCAGGAAAACTTCAGACCATCTGTCCACCAACTGAAGCTCAACAGAGGATGGGTGATGCAACAGGACAACGACCCAAAGCACAGAAGTAAATCAACAATGGAATCGCTTCAACAGAAGAAAAAACGGCTTCTGGAGTGGCCCAGTCAGAGTTCTGACCTCAACACGATTGAGATGCTGTGGCATGACCTCAAAAGAGCGATTCACACCAGACATCCCAGGAATATTGCTGAACTGAAACAGTTTTGTACAGGAGAATGGTCCAAAACTCCTCCTGACCATTGTGCAGGTCTGATCTACAACTACAGGAAACATTTGGTTGAGGTTATTGCTGCCAAAGGAGGGTCAACCAGCTGTTAAATCCAAAGGTTCACATACTTTTTCCACCCTGCACTGTGACTGTTTACATAGAGTGTCGAATAAAAACATGAAAACATATATTTTTTTTGTGTTTTTTTAGTTTAAGCAGACTGTGTTTGTCTAGTGATGTGGCTTAGATGAAGATCAGAACATATTTTATGACTAATTTAAGCAGAAATCCAAGTGATCCCAAAGGGTTCACATGCTTTTTCATGCAACTGTATGTGGGTCATGCTTGTTTGCTAACCACTCCATTAAACCACCACACGGTAGGGCGTAAAAAGCTTTAAATGATTTCTGAAAGCCTCTCATGATGGAAGATTAGCTCCACCATTGAACCATGTACTTGTTAGACAGATGGATTACAAAAGTGTAGGGTATTTCCTGTGAAATAATGATTTAAATAATGATTGTTCAAATTGATCAAGGGCTCAGATTTTTACTTTTGACCTTAAATCCATATCAAATCAGGAGGTAAAGCAACACATACTGTATATATTAGACCTCCACAAAGCCTTTAAGTAATGCAGCAGACAACTTCAGCTGTAGCAGCTGGAAGAAAGAACATTCATATTTGTGCCTTAATCAACTCTCCCAGGGAGAAATTATATTTTCAAAGCATGCATAAGAACTCATGAAACCAGCACACCTGAGAGAAGTGCAGTCAAAACAGATTAAAACTATAAACCACACCTGAAGATTTCCTGCTTAAAACCTTTAATTTCTGCAGAAAAGGCCTCAAACAAAGCCAGAGTAGCAAAGGTAGTCTAGATCTTCAGATGTTATAAAGAGCACCTGGATATTTTCTGATCACACATGGTGAAGTGTCGGCTTTCTAAAAGACCACAAAAATCTCAAAGATGTTTTTTTCCCTCCTCTAACAGTCAAAATCTACTCGAGCTAAAAGAGGAGTGAAACGTCTGAGCCGGACCGCCTGTCAGCTGTGGGCAGTGATAAAGAAGAGGGACGCAACACTTTTTCATTAACGACTAAAACATTCAGTACCTCTATGGTACAGAGTCTTGTTGTGTGTCTCTGTGTGCATGTTCTCCCTGCGCACGCTTGGGTTCTTCCTGGGCACTCCAGCTTCCTCCCACAGACCAAAAACATGCTTATCAGGATCGTTGGTGACTCTAACTTGCCCTTAGGTATGAATGTGAGTGTGAATGGTTGTCTGCCTCTCTTTGCGACCCTGTGATTGGCTGGCGACCACTTACTCCCCTAATGGGATAAGTGGTAGAGATAATGGAAGGAAGTTCTTACATAATTTCAAGCAAAAAGAAAATATAGTTTTTGTTCAAAGCCTGAATATTTTTGGCTGTTTTGAGATCTTTTTTTGTTGTTGTTGTTTCGGGAGGTGCCTTGTCAGGTAAGGTGCGTTCACACCGGACGCTACCTGTAGTACCTCGGCGATCACTCTCCATGCAAAGTCAATGTACAGCCGCGATGGGGCGGGGCTAACCCTCCCGCGACGCGACAGCGGGCGACAAGACAGCCGCTTCACTCGTCGCGCGATGTCAAAGTTAAAAAAAAGTTGATCTATTCAGGCGATGTCGTGCGTGGCTGTGCAGCATCAGCCACGTGTGTGTACGTGTGACGGTGCTGTTATTCATCCGGACTACAGGGCGGATGACTTGCGCATAGGCGGAACTAATCTCAGTGAGGACATTTGCAGACGGACCGCAGTAAACTCACAGAGGATGCTGCTGCATCATCAGCCGCAGAGTTTCGTGTTTGATAAGTGAGTGAAAAGGACACAGCTGGAATAATGTCCGCTTATACACCCTATTATGGGATATATGATGCGGTAAAACTCGAGCGGACGTGACGTCACCGAGGGACGGCCGACGCCAGGCGACCAAACAGGTAGGCTATTTATGGACGCGCGACGCTACCTCAGTGGGCGATGCGACTTTGGTAGATGGGTGGCTTGCGGTGTGAACGCACCTTTATTTACACTTGATGTAGAACCACTGACCGACACTAATAAGATGTAACCCCCTCATACCAGGATACATAAGTATGGACAAAATGATTATAATTAACCCCAACAATATTTTATTCTTTCTAGAACCCTGTTATCTGCTCTCTTAGATAACCTTAGTAAGTACAGTGACATTTGGCTAATTAGACTTTTCCAATGAGTGTCCTTCCTGGATTGCTTTTCCTGTTCCTTCCCATCCAATTACCACAGGTTACTATTGATCTGCTGGTAAAACAAATATCTAATGTTATTTGGCAAAATAAGAGACTGAGACTCAGGGGAAAAATTGATATCAGCAAAAGAGAGGTGAGGCTTGGGCTACGTTCAAACTAGGGCTGGATTAACAAAATAGATTTTAAATCGATTTTCCTTTAACTGGTTCATAACCGATCCATAAAATCCAAAGATCGATCTTTTAACTTGTGTAGTTTTTTCTTCTTTGGATGTGCAGAGAAGCAGCCTGTGGTCTCAACCCTGCTAGTCTGGTGTGATCAGCGTTTAGTGTTGCTTTCTACTGAACAAGATCTCATGAGATGTTACTGCAAACATACATGGTGGAAGCACTATATGGGCACCACTGGCAAGTTTAAAAGCTGATGTTTGGATGTACAGTATTTTAGATTTAACAAGTACAAAGGAAAATACAAGTTGGACAAAAAACAAGTAATATGCGGAATATGCATTTCAGTCAGTCAACTCACGTTCAATTGTTTTATTGTAGCTGCATATACATGTTACAGGTTTGGCGTCCAGGCTCCAGTCTCATCACTCCTTTGCAGAAATGTTTACATGAAGGCATGGAGGAGTGATGAGCAAAACATATGAGAACACCCCTGGAGCCTGCAGGTGGATGCTGGGGTGGAGGTGGGGGTGAAAGAACACGCAGCAAATCAGTGTCTGGCAGCATAGAGACGCTTGCGAGCAGGGAGAGATGGGTAAACTCCCAGTTTAAATACACCGCCAAATTGAGAGGTGGAGAGTGTGATTGGAGGATTGATGTAAGGAGTGTGACGTATGATATGTGAATGTGACATGTGAATAGCAGCGCTGCTCGAGTTGTCTGCCTGAACTAGCTCGCAGGCTTCGCTTCATTTGATTGAGGGTCTTCTATCTAAATAGGGGAGAGTGGGGTAAGATTGCCATATTTTAACTTTTGTCACTGAGGCAAGGAAAAATGCAACAGAGATAAAATGAAAACATAAACTCCTATTTAAGAATGTTTGCTATCAACTGAGGGGCCGTTTACATGGAAACTCCTGACTTGAAGACGCAAAGATTCTTCCTTTCTGTTTTCGAATTCTTCTGCGTTTAGATGACAACGCTCGGAGACGAGTTAATCCCCTGTAAATCCGCTGTAGTGTGCATGCCGGTTCAGTAGATGGCGGTGTAGGTCTGCAGAGATGCAGCGCTGCTACAACACACGAACGAAGAAGAAAACCTTTCACAAACAACAATGGCGAACAGACGCACAGAGAAGCAGGAGTTTCTTTTTTGGACAACAGATCAGTTCGGACAACAAATCTGTCTGGATAGTTTTTTCTGGATAACAAACCGAGCACGGTAAGACGCTCACACGTTACTCGGCGGACGGAGGAAGCTGCTGTTGTTCCTGGTATGCGCGCGCAGCCTCCATGTGAAAGAGTACTGCGCATGCGGTGACGTCAGCGTTTCCCCCTGAAACGCTCTGCTCTGTGTTTACACGAGGGCAGATGGAGGAGCGGATTCAAATCTTTCCGCTCTGGGGAGCGGTTTCAAAAATTTGCGTTTTCGGTGGAAACGCAACGTGGTCTCATCTAAACGGAAGGCCAAAACGCAACGAAATGTTTGCGAAATTGACCGTTTTCGGCGTCATGTAAACAGCCCCTGAGATTGTAAGGACGTATCATTGACTAAGAGTCTGGAAACTGTGACCTTTCAAAATAAAAGCGCTCCTGTGGCTCAACCTGCCCCAGGTCAGGGGGAAGTTAAGCCAAGTCTGTGGGTAAGTTGATCATGTGACTTCATAACTTCAAATCTGAGAATTATTAAAAGATAACGTATTGTAGTCTAAAAAGTCAGTTCACAAGAGATTGTTCACTTCACAAATAGTCACATGTATTTTCTTAACCCTTACTTAAACACCCTAGAAAAAAAACAATAATTTCAACATTGTAATGCCATAAATTGACATATTTTTCAGTTTTTGGAAAATTAGATACTCATATGAAGTAAAATGAGAGCCAGCAAAGCTTTGAACAACAAACAGAAACAAAATCAGTTCTTGGCAGAAAGAAAACTTTTATTCCTTTTAGAAAAGTTACATTTGCACGTATGCTTTAAAGTTTTTACAAGTTCAGACTTGCTAAAAGAAGCAAGTTTAAACATCCCTCTTCTTCATTTACCTCTCCAGGTTTGACCTGTCAGTGTTTCACTTCTTTGTAACGGATCTGATCGACTTTTCACCCATGACTTCCCTCATTACTTTTTCTCCATCTCAGCAGGGTGTTGAGCTCAGTTGGTTTTCCTCTTGTTCACTCTTAGCATGATTTTCTTCTGTTAATATTTGATCAGACAAGTCAGTTGGTTAACAACATTAAATAGTATCTTATGATTCAGCACATTAATGTAACTTTTCAAATTTTTGGTGGTATAAAAGGAACCAATGGCTCAATTTACCCCACAGCATCTGCCTCACTTTGCCCCATAGCCAACATTTTGGAAAAATGTTGTTAGCTTTGTTCTTCAGGCTAATCTTTAGCCAAATGACTCATACAGCTTTATACATTGGTAAATTACAAATATGTATCATACACCATTTTAGACCTGGATAAACTGGATTTCATACAAAGCTCAATATACCTGACATGCAGAAAATTTACTTTGCCACACGAAAAAGGGTTTTTTGTGTTACAAAGTACCAGTGCCAGTTTCCCCTTTTCAACAGAGGCAGGGGGAAATGATAGGGGCTTTCTGAATTTAGGGCCACACAACTAAAGTTGTTTATTGTTTCCCAGAAACAGGGGGTGGGTCAACTTACCCTCTGACTTAGTTTACCCCACTCTCCCCTATTTGCACAATTGCCTTTGGTGATTCAAGAATGAATTGAGTAGATTTTGAAGGTTATTGGTCAAAGGTTATTTTGGGCTCATTATCATCCTTTGATGGTGAATGTGGTATCCAAAGTATGCTTTCAGAGATTCATAACAAACTTTGCACACCATCTGAGGCATCAAACTCAGGAGGTAGTTCTGTTCTTTGTCCATCCCCATGATGCCTACATGACGGATATGATGTAATCTCAACTCCATATTGGTCTGTTTGGCTGCCATCAGCCCCCACAGGCTGTATCCAAATCTTCTTCTGCAAGTCTCAGCAGTTTCCCAATAACTCACCCCTCCGTGTGACCATCAGCCAAACCACAAATAGGACTATGGGCAGAAAACCGTCCTAACATGTCCTGCTCGTATACCTTTCACAAACACATTTGAATATGTTGTTTAGATCCTGTGAGCGAATCATCCAAACAAACAGCTCCGCTCCAGCTTTAACAGAAACAGATAAATGTTTGTTTACTGAGAGCAGATCATTGGCTGTTTAGAACCGTCACGCCTCATATCTGTGTGTGTGTGGTCATGCACGCACACACATGCAGGACAGAGCTGGCTGAATTCAGTGTGTGTACATTGTTAGCATTTACGGCAAACACGTGTAAGCACTCAGCGGCCACCGTGTGTAAACTGGTGTGCAGAGCTGCTCGGCGTAGTAAATATGAAACGGGGAAATGTTTATGCAAATGTAATTATCAAACTAATGGACTTCACATCAACAAATATGGATGGAGAACATCTGTGTGATGTGAGATCATAAATTCTTCAGTTCAGGTTTCAGAGTGGAGTCAGACCTCTGAGGTGAGTGCTGCCAAACGCAGAGACAAACACGAAATCAGAGCCTGTCAGCGTCTTTTTATAGACACCTGATCAGCCAGTAAGCTCAGGTTAACTCGAGTTAAGCTGCAGTTACAGACGCTGTCCTGATGTTAGCTGCAGACGTGGTCGTCATCAGGAAAGATCATTTAAAAGTGCGGACATGGATGCCAAACTGCTGACATTATGAAGCTAAAAGAACAAGTGCATTAGAGCAGCCATATCGCAGTATTAATCTACTCCTATGTGGAGGTACGAGAAAAGTCACGCTTATTTAATCATCATGCCAAATATGCTTTTAGCCACCGTCAGAGCAGCCGGTCTGCAGGTCCATATCAGTGCACGGAGACGCATTTACGGGGAGGAAATGTTGTTTTATCAAAATGCCTGAGAAGGATAAGACTGGAAAGACTTCATATCAGAACGGCTTTGCTATTTTTTTTGACAAAATAAATGAGGTCCTGTTGGAGCACTCGTGTCACACTCAGGTCTATATGTCAGTTAGAAAGCTGTGATCATTTATTTTTCTTACATAGTAAACACTAAGCTTCAGTTTGAAAATCAATAAAAATAAAAATAAAAAACTGATAAAAGCAGCTTCTAGTCTGAAATGAAAAAGAAAACGGATGGCATTAAAAGGCCCATTTTATCCTTTTTAAAGGATTTTTAGAGCTTGGACAGCCATAACAGTTAATTCTCATGACCAATAGGCCACATTGTAAGAAATTAAAATACATCCTAAACTTTTTAATCTTACAGTGACTTGTTATTTTAAAGGAATATAAAACTAAAATCAAAAGTTAAATCGACACCGATGTACATAAACTTAGATAATCTTATAAACTAAATTCAGTTCCAGACAGTTTGTTTTGCAATGCAGATTATTTCACGATTATTTGAGGACATTTTCTTGTGATTTTTTTATTTTCTACACTTTAAATACATTTGATAAGACATATGAAGGAGATAAAACACAGAGTAAAGGCCCATTGGCTCAGTTTTCTAAGAAATGTTTTTATTTTCAGAGTGTTGGTGCCCAATCTTTGCAAGTTTACACTTTGTATACATACATCGCTCCTTTCATTATCTAAACCAGTGATTCCCAACCAGGGGTACGTGAGAACACTGCAGGGGGTACGTGGAAAAATTTACTTATTTATTTCCAACTTGGAAGGACTGAGTTAAGCCTGTCAGTAGTTTTTTTTTAGTTTTCCCAGGGATACAATAACCTGAGCCCAGCTAAAATGAAAATGGCTGCCAACCTGCAGCCAGGCAAATATGAAACATCCAGTTGCTCTGGATTCAGGAGATGGCTAAGAGAAACTGCAGAGAAACAATTTTGAGTGTTTTGATCCTGATTTTTAAAGTTTAAATGCCTATTTAAAGGGGTCTTATTCAGAAGAGCTCAAAGGTGTTCTGTGGTAAACATTACGACAGTTCTATACAACAAAGGCAGGTTGATCATTTTGATTTTGTTTCTATTTAGTAAGATTACATATTTATTTTTTAGACAGTATATTATTTGTTATTATGTTTAATTTGACTTAAAAAGAAAAGTTCTGAGAACTCAAATGTTCAAATTAAGATAAAATATTTTACCTTATTAATCAATTGTGGTTACATTCTGCTTGAGAAGAATCATCAACACGTATGATGGGGTACTCATGGCATGACAAAAAGGCTCAGGGGGTACACAAGACAAAAAAGGTTGGGAACCACTGATCTAAACCACTTATTCCTTTCCACCAGCAGCTTATCCAAGCTAACATGGGGCTAGAAGCAGGTACACCCTGGACTGGTCACCAGCTAATCACAGGGCCACATAGAGAGACAGACAACCATCCACGCTCATATCCATATCTTTGTGCTGTGAGGCACGAGCACTACCTGCTTTGTCAAAGTGCAACCTACTATTTTCAGGTTTTGGTAATCGACAGGCAGGCTGAATTAAGGGAACCTGGTGGATAAATGTGAACCCCATGATGCCTGTTTATATTCAGAAAAGTTTTTCCTTCTCTTCCACACGATGGAGTTACTCTACGTTCAAGATGAGATCACTCTTCTTCTCTTTACAGCACCTCTATCTGCCTGAAACAGATTGTTCTCCATTGGCTTGGAGTAGCAGGCTCAGAGCAAAACTGTCCTCCTGTGTTGGTTAAAAGAATGAACTGCTGGCTAATCCCACAGTAAACTCACCTTTACAGTGAAAAAGAGAATAGATGGATTATTACTAGGGCTGTCACTTTAGTGCATTAATTAGATTAATTAATTACACCGCAAATTAATGCGTTATAAAAATTAATCACAGATTAATCATAGCACACAAACATTTTGATATTGTCCAGCTGGAGGACCCGTACATGGCAGTGGCACGTCACTTCACACATGCGTCTCTAATCAAACCAAACAAAGCCCAGGTGACAACAGGAATGGCATATTTAAGACTTAGTCTTATTTTATTTTTGAATTTATTTATCTATATTTGTACTACATTCTTTAATAATGCATCAGGCCTAATTGTTTTGCTGGATGTCCTCCACCTTTTTCTTATTTGAATTTGATTTATGAAACACACTTAAAGTGTAATTTGAGTTGCCTGATTGAGCTTAGAATTTTCTGGACAAGTTGCCCTGACTTTGGTTTTATTTAGTCACCAATAAAAATGTGGATTTACAAATCTTCACTTCTTAGTGTATTCATTTGATTAGTCATGCACTACAATTTTATTTTTTCACAATATACTAGAATTCAAATTCTTTATTTGGGTACTTTAAGCAGATATGAGATTAAAATGTGATTAATTAGATTAACTACAAATCTGGTAATTAATTAATTTTTTTAATCGTCTGACAGCACTAGTTGTTACATTTTAGAAAAACTTTTTTGAGTTTATTAAAAGAGAAGATATTAAGAAATAACCAGTGTTTGACAAGATTAAGACTTGTAGGTGTGAATTAATGGTTGGATGTGCGTATCTTTAAATTTTTCATTTATTATGCTTGGATTTAATTACTGTTTTCATCAATATGATCGTATCATTGTCAAAGTGTTTGTTGATTTAAACTTGTTGAAGAAGCCTTTTTCCACATCTACATTTTAAATTTGAAGCATAGTATTCATGTTAATGTTTAAGGCATGCATTGCCGAATGCTCTGTATTTTGTTAAATATAAAAATCCCAAAAATGCAACTTTTATAACAAAATGAATTTAATAACCTCACTCTATGGTTTTAAGAAATCTTGTCTTTTTTCATCACCATTGCTCAAGGCCCATCTCCGCCCACACTGAGTGGTGGGGTTGTCTCAGACTAAAGTGGATGAACTGCAGAAAAATGACTTTAATTGAATAAAGGAAAATAAAACGACAAAGTGTTTTTGATTTTGGCGACCCGATCTAAAATTCCGATCTAAAAAAAAATGTAAATAAACTGTTTAAGGCTCCATGAAAACCCTGTATGATGGAGAGACCTCAGAGTTACATTCTTGTTTTTTGTTAACCCTTTAACTCCCAGCTCAACTGTTTTGCAGAGGTCAAAAAATTACAAACTTATTAGTGTGTTAAAAAAAAATCATTGTTCTATCCGTAAATGTTTTAAGATAGAGGAAAAAAAATGCAAACCAACCAAAATTGATATTTTCTTTGTGTAGGAAAGAAAGTTAAAAGTTATTATCAATATCTTCATTATTATTTGAAATACTTCAGATATTAAATAAATACATATGTTTTTTATCCAAAACAGTTTTTGTTTTTGCTATTTTTATTTACAAACATTTCTGCCATTTTTATTTTTATGTTATCATGTAATCAACTGTTAGCTTTTAAAATCTTTAAATCCCACACCAAGAAAATGTCTGGTTTTTGTTTTGATTGTAGTTTTCTCTGTTCCATGAAATGTTAATAGTATCAAACAATGACTTGATTTGTTCTATTTTTTTAAAACATTTAATATCACTGAATTTATTGATGAACGTTGAGCTGATAGGGTTAAGGAATGTTGGCCAGATCTGTTCATAATGCTTCTCGATGCCTCCACAGTCGACTCTTTGGTTCTGCCAGTTTCTCAATAATAACCAGAGAGTACTTTTTTTGATAAAGGAAGACTAAACGATTTTCAGACACTGAAGAGATTACATGGGTTAAAAAATACAGACTTTTATAGATTCCTGCAGCTACGTCATCACATAAATACAACCATAACAGAGAGTAAAGCTGCTCTTGAAAATAGCCTATTGAAAGTCTTTATTAGTGCATATTAAAAATGACTCTGGGCCTAAGGTGATATCAAGACTTTATAAGGGACTTTAAGATGTCAAAAGAGCAAATAGCACATACATTAAGCAAAAATGGGAAAGGGAGGCTAGCAAGTGCATCCCTGATGAAGTCTGGTCTCAATATTGTGAATTCCAATGGAGGATCTCAAGCTCACCCTCCTGGAGAACTTTTGGTTGGAAGAGTCTTTGTAGATACTTCATTTCCTCGGTTCAATCATCTCAATATTCAGGTACCTCCAGCTGCTGGAGGAAGTGTGGTTCTCAGAATACCAATCACTATCTTGTGTTTTGGGACTGTCCAAAGGTACTCTGTTTTTGGCGTAAGATTCACTCTGAATTAGAAATTATATTTGGGACAAAAATTGCTTTTAATTGGGATGAACTTTTTTGGATTCTTGATTTCAACAACCTTAGACATTAGAAGTAGGAAATTGTTTGGAATATTGAGTGCAGCAGCTAGAAAAGCAATCACTAAGAAATGGCCTAAACCAGATACTCCAACTATAAAAGAGTGGTGTGATATTATATATGTAATCTATGTAATGGAAAGAATCACTTTTTCTTTGAAGCACCAAGACAATACATTTGAGGACATTTGGAAGAAATGGACTATGTATATTTCCCTTAAAGGTCTGGCTTATGCATAAGAGAGATGAATAATAGTTTTTTTTGTCTCTTGTGTATTTCTAAGATATCAAGACAACACCCCATGTTCTGTTCTAATTTTTGTTGGGATAAGGTGTATATTTGTACTTTATGAAGAAGTGTGGGATGGGGAAAAAAAGGGGGGGGGGGGGCAATGATCAGACTGTACAAAGGAAAACAAAAGAATGTAACCCACAAAAACCATTTGTATGTTATACATTGAAATTTAATAAAGAAAAAATGGGGAAAAAAAGGACAAAAAAATAATAACCAAAGTATCAGTTTGAAGCTCGACATGCCATCTCTTCCTGCTGCATCAAAATGATGTCTCTGTGATGGTGAACTTTTAGTCTGAGATTTTTTAGTCTGACCTCGGCATCTAAAGTGCTCAGATTTAATAACTTGAACTCTGAAGTTTTATTCTGCACTCGTATCTCTGACATTCTCCTGAAGAACACTAACCACATGACGTGCTGACAGAGCTTTCACCAGCCCTCATGTCTCTGTTTCAGCTTTATAGTTAATAGGTTGTGATGATCCATGGCTGAAGATTGATAACCAAACAACAGTTTGATTTATTGGCTGAATGATGAAGTTTTTCTGCAGGAAGTGTCTGCTCTGAGTTAACATGACTGATGAGAGCACAAATGTATCTGACTGTATTCATATGTTAAATCTGCAGGCTCGCTCAAACTAAACTGTATATTTTCATGTATGGGGCACATTGGCAGCAGCATTATTCCACATCTGAGCATTTGATGTCTGCAGATTCTTTACAGCAGCATGAACGTGAAGCTCTCAATGAAAGGTTAAAATACAAGAAAGCATCCGAGTCTGATCCAGGATTACGTCTCATGAACTCAATCCCTCTAAGCCGCGTCACAAACCCACCAAAGTATCCGACAGAATCCGCTTCAAGAATTCGTAATGACATCTTAAAACCTTTCTGTGCACAGCAGCAGAATAAACTCATTACAGCTCCTGAAGGCGTTGTTTAACCTGCCAGATATGTCTTCATCTCTGGACCTGTTTGATGCTCCAGTCCAGGTTCTTCATACAGTAAATCACAACCTGACCTTATCTGACCTCATGGATTAAAGGTCAGAGACCATATTGGGCTCCTGAAGGCTGCAGAGTCATCCCAGGTAGCTTTAGGAATTAACAGATTTTGGAAAATGAAGATCTTTTTTGGATCAATGTTCAAAGAATAGGGTATGGGCCTGGGCAGCATGGTGACACAGCAGGTAGTGCACATGCCTCATGGCGAGAAGGTTGCTGGTTTGATCCCAGCGTTAGTCAGGGTCTTTCTGTGTGGAGTTTACATGTTCTCCCTATGCATGCTTAGGTTCTCTACAGGCTGTCTCGCTTCCCCTCAAACACCAAAAACATGCTCATTAGGTTCAACGATGACTGTAAACTGCTCTCGGGTATGAGTGTGAATGTGAATGGTTGTCTGTCTCTCTATGAGGCCCTGTGATTGGCTGGTGACCTGTTCAGAGTGTACCCCACCTCCTGCCCAATGCAAGCTGGGATAGGCTCCAACTCACCTCTCTCCCCTGTGTCTGCCTCTGACATTAAATCACATTTTAAAAAATAGTCAATAGTCAGCCTTCTGATCAATTCAAGTCAGTTTATTATTGTAGTGCTGAATCATCAAGCATCAATTATCTCAGGGCATTGTTCATATAGAGTAGGTTTACACTATACTCTGATATTAATTCTAACATTCACTCAGTGAACAATCCTACCTGCCCACTCTGCACCTGTGGTGGGCTCATGGCTGCTGCTTGGTGCTGCTGCATCTCTTCTGAGGGGCTACAAGACAAAGTTTCCCCAGTTATGTGGCGTCGTCGCATCGCACGGTGCAAGTTGCATTTTATTCAACATCTTACCAGTTTCATCGTCATCCTCTGTTGTTCCAGACCGCAAGCTCGTTTTATTAAAAAAAGTGGCTATTTTTGCACATTTTGCTGCATCATTTTCAAACTCTTTCCTCTTTTTAATTCTTATCTTTTCTGCACCACCCTTGCTCTTTTTATCCATCTTGCTGGCAGCCCAGCACTGTGGCCACAAGCTGGAACATTACGCTCCCAAAATGCCGGCCTACTTGTGGTACCATTAATCTCCAAAAGTAGTATGGGAGGTAGAGCCTTCAGTTATCAGGCTCCTCTTCTCTGGAACAATTTACCGACCACAGTTCGGGACTCTGACACTCTCTCTACCTTTAAGGTTAGACTTAAAACTTTCCTCTTTGATAAAGCTTTCAGTTAGGGACCGGCTCATAGTTTATAAATAAATAAATAAATTAGTTCATAAATTAGACTCATAGTTTAGATGTAACAGGCCTAGACTGCCGGGGGGGGAGTCTGGCACAATGGGTTCTATCTCTCTCTCTCTCTCAGCATCTGCTTTTGCTCCTTTTGTTTGCTCCTGTACTCGTCTCTGGCTCTTGTCTTGTAGGTGGCCTGGGATCCTTGGTGGAGACTGCCTGCTGCTGTGGAGTCATGGAGCCTCAAAACTACAGTTATAAACATGACACATAGTTGGCCATTTTATTAGGAACACACCATTCCCATTATCATTATAGCTATTCATGTTGTTATTAGCATGATCTCCATATCCATGATCGTTACACCTACAGTATCTATTTTTTATTACTACATAGTCATGAAGTCCCTCTTGAAAATGGGATGTCACATCTCAAGAGGCCTTTAACACATTTATATTTAATGGAGACAAATATGGTTGGGATGCACTTGTGGTCTGGGCACCCATGAGTTCGTCACTACCATAAATTCTTATTTTCAGTAAGAATATCTAAGATTATACTTCTATAAAAAATGATCACCACAACCATTCAGACATGAGGACCCTCTTGAAAATGACATGTAGCATCTCAAGAGACTACCCTCTAATAAATCAGATGACAGGTTGATGGTACATGAACCTGTCCCTAACGTTAGGTATTATTCTAGTCCACTTGTCTCCTCTTACCTCCCTTCTTTTGCCCTCGCACCCGACACAGCATCGTGTGGATTTGCTGTTCATCATGAGACTGGGATCCACATTCAAGATTTCCTGCTGCTTAACAGAAGGTTTTTCTTGCCGCCATGATGGAGGAATCCATGATTGGCTATATGGATTCATGCTGGGTGTTGGATGTATATATTTGTATATATATGTATATGTGTATTAAATATGTATATATGTATCTATGCATATATGTGTATCCATACAATGAAGAGCTTTATGCTCTATTGTAAAGTGTCTTGAGATAACACTTGTTATGAATTGGCGCTATACAAATAAAGATTGATTGACTGATTGATTGAAGCTGGCTCATCGCACAGACTCCGACTGGCGGAGCTAATTGTTTTTAGCCTGCACAGACATGTTGTTACGTCAGGATGCTTCTGAAAAAAAAAGATGCCGATGGAGATGGCCAACAGGGACAGTGTAACAGCATACAAGTAATACTCACTCTGTGCCATGAATGAACAACAAACCAAAAAATTATAATAATAAAAAAATGTATATTAACACTGGCCCTCACGGCCCAAACGTCAGGCCGACCCACTGGGAATTGTCCCGGCAGAGCCGCCGCGAGGGGGGTGCAAACAAGGCGACCCCCTTGGGCCTCTCGCTATAGAGGCCTCGTGCCAGGAGAGGGGAAAAAAAATAAATTAAAATTAAATTTTAAAATATTCTCTGATACTCCCCAACCTCCCAAGAAGAAATAAAAAAGAAAAACAACAATCCATACTTAACCTCTTCAGCCCGCACCGTTATGGTGCGTTATTGTCTCATAAAAGGCTCCGTTATTAGCCGTTAGCCCTGTCAATCACTCACACTGTAGCCAATCGCCTTACAGTAAAAACGGTAGCAGCCGCTAATGTTTTTAGCACAGGTTAGCTTACAGTATAGCCATGCGTACTCAGCCTCTTGGCTCTCCGTCCCTGCGGTTCTTCGCGGTGAGCTTTTCCACGAGATATGAAGAAGAAAACAGAGCAAAGTCGACGGGAAAGAGGACACCGGCGCCCGAAGCTGGTTTTATATCCATTGTGATCGCGAAGGAGAGCACAGACAGTAAACAGTCTGCTGCTCGCTCGGCTGCGCGCAGGCACAGAATGGATGAGCTCCATCACCTGAGACTAAAATCTCTATAACTCCGATCAAGTTTTACCTAGAAAGCTCAAATTTCACCCAGAGGTAGATGACAAGTTATGGAAGTGATTTCGAGGGGTGTCTAATGTCAGGCGCAAAGTGTATTGAAGTTATTTGTGTGCAAATATGGTAGTAAAAAAAAATAAGACAAAAGATAAGTGTTCCACCTACATTTAGTCTAATGTAGACTTTAGCCACACATTTAAAAAGGACATTTTCTGAAAGCAGAGATTGTTAACTTTCAAATGTGGTGTAACTGATGAATTTAAACCTTGTGGCTCTTAAAGGATAAGTTCGGTTTCTACAGCTTTTACATTGTTTATAGAATGAAGAAGAACAATATACTCCCCCAGAAGGCTTTCCTGATCCAAACAGTGCTTCAGGAGATATTTAGATCCAAAATCGAGCGGCATTGATCTGTATAATGGTAGCACGTAGGGCATAGATCGCCGCTCCTAAAACTGCATTAATCGTTCAAAAACTCATGTTTTTCACCAATATTGCATCATGATTCACTCCGGCTAGTCCTCCATTAAAGTCTGTGTCACTCCACACAGCGCTGTGTGGCTGTGCCGACCTCTGAACTAAAGAGTTTGTTTACGTGCCTCCACGCATGCGCAGTGCGGCTCATTGTTTCAGGGGAAGACGGTCTGCTACAAATCGACTTTCTTCCTCCAGTTTTGTGCAAAATGGACGAATATCTATCGGATGAAGATGTTGTGGAGGAGAACTTTAAATATGATGGGTGTCCTTACAGTTTGGAGCCAGAATTCACAGATGAGGAGCTCATAGGAGGAAGCGGAGGCAACGCTCCAGAGAGTACTGCGCATGCGCCGAGGCACGTAAACAAACTCTTTAGTTCAGAGGTCAGTACAGCCACACAGTGCTGTGTGGAGTGACACAGACTGCAATGGAGGACTAGCCGGAGCGAATCATGATGGAATATTAGTGAAAAACATGAGTTTTTGAACGATTAATGCAGTTTCAGGAGCGGCGCTGTATGCCCTATGTGCTACCATTATACGGATGTGCGCCGCTTGATTTTTGATCTAAATATCTCCTGAAGCACTGTTTGGATCAGGAAAGCCTTTTGGGTGAGTATATTGTTCTTCTTCATTCTATAAACAATGTGAAAGCTGCAGGAACCGAAATTATCCTTTAAGTTATAGGCTTCAGGACACAATGTGGTAATCAGCCGAACTCAGGAGGGTGGTAAGGGGTTGTGAGTTGCAACCCTTGACCGCTTGCCCACTTTCCCACGTTTGCGAAATTGCGACGTTACGTTTGTGAGAGTCAGCAAGCCGAAAAAAAATGACGAGA
Source organism: Scarus forsteni (assembly GCA_036419115.1). Taxonomy (NCBI): domain Eukaryota; kingdom Metazoa; phylum Chordata; class Actinopteri; order Labriformes; family Labridae; genus Scarus; species Scarus forsteni. Next base: position 2,470,339 of record JAZDUH010000226.1, on the reverse strand, counting down.
GAACGAGACAGAGGGAGAAAGTTTGCATCGGGGAATGAGAAGAGGAACAAAAGGAAGAGGGAAAAAGCTTTGATGGCCTCCATGCAAGGTTCATTTGTCAAATTTTTAAAACGTACATCAAGTGATGCTGCAGAGACTACGGTTATCGTTAGCGATGAAGCTAGCACTAGCCCTTGTGCAGGAACTAACGTCGTCCGTGCTAGCGGCAGCACAAGCATGTCTGTCGTTGCAAACATTGCGGACTCGGGGGAGTACGTCGATGCGGAGGGAACGGACGAGGAGAAGGATGATTTTAGCTCGGAGGCAGACGACGAGGGGACCACTGACACTAACGTTTCCAGCAGCAGCACCGTCAGTAACATTACCCCACTGCCACCCCCACCACAGGTGATGATGGGCAGCAGCAGCAGCAGCAAGGATGCTGAAACTGCGACAGGAGATGAGAACACAACAGGTGATGAAGCTAACGTTAGTCAGGCAGGCTCCACAACGATGATGTTAGATGATCCAGGAAATTGGCACAATGGGATGGACTCGAAAATGATAGATGCTATTATTAAAAGAGGTCCTCAAAGGGTAAAACCAGGATTCACTTACCCAAGGGATCATGAAAACAGACACTTCAATGAAGCATTGTTCATAAGGAAACTACCAAATGGTGAAAAGATGGAGAGAAAATGGCTTGTTTATTTGGAAAAGGCAGATTCAGTGTTTTGTTTTTGTTGTAAACTGTTTGCTGTTAATACAAGGACACAGCTTGCTGACAAAGGTAGCAAGAACTGGCACAATTTAAGTGAAAGGTTGAAGTAACACGAGACATCCTCAGATCATCTTGCAAATTCTTGGAAATGGAAAGAGGCAGCCAGAAGACTCCAAACAAACACAGGAATAGATGCAAAACAGCAGGAAGAAATGGAGAGAGAGAAGGCACATTGGCAGGCTGTGTTGACCCGTGTTGTTGCAGCCGTGCAGTACCTGGCAGAACATAATTTGGCATTCAGAGGAACAAATTCAAAACTATATGATGAAAACAACGGAAATTTTTTAGGTCTCATGGAAATGTTGGCTAAATTTGACGTGACAATGCAAGAGCACCTTAGAAGAATTAAAAATAAAGAAACCCATCAACATTATATGGGGTCGGACATTCAGAATGAAATCATAAATATTTTGGCTATAAAAGTCAAAGATTCTATCATCAATGACACTAAAGCTGCAAAATATTTTTCTCTCATTCTGGACTGCACTCCTGACATGAGCCATCTAGAGCAGATGTCTCTGGTACTTCGTTTTGTGAACATGGCCTCCCAAGAGGTAGGCCTGGAGGAACATTTTGTTGATTTCATTGTGACAAGTGAGCAAACAGGAGAAGGTCTGACAGAGGCCATCCTGGTGGAACTGGAGCAACTTGGTCTTGACATAAGCAACTGCAGAGGACAAGGGTACGATAATGGTGCAAATATGAAAGGACAGCAACAAGGCGTTCAGGCTCGTATTCTCCGTCTGAATCGCCATGCCTACTTCATGCCATGTGGTTGCCACAACCTGAATTTGGTTTTAGGAGACATGGCAAAATGTTGCCCCAAAGCAATGACATTTTTTGGTGTTGTGCAGCGTATATTCACCCTGTTCAGTGCTTCAATCAAACGTTGGGAGATTCTGAATGCAAATGCCCCATCTTTCACTGTAAAGCCGCTATCCGAGACGAGGTGGGAATGCAGGGTCAACAGTGTCAAAGCAATCCGTTTCCAAACAAATGGTATAATGAATGCTCTTCTAGAGGTGGCGGAGGGCACTAATGACCCCAAAGTCAAAAGTGAGGCTCTGTCCCTGGTCAACTACTAACTGAAAGACTTTGAATTTATTGTTGCCATGGTCATATGGTATGATATTTTGTTTGCTGTTAACACTGTGAGTAAGACTCTTCAGTCCAAGGATATGCAGTTGGATGTGGCCTTGTCTCAGATTAATGGACTAATTCAATTCATGGAAAGATACAGAGAGACTAGGTTTGCATCTGAAAAAGTAACTGCAACAGACATTTTTTTAGAGATGCATCCTGATGCAGCACCAGTATTCAGGAAATCCCGTGTGACACAAGAGAGAGGCTGCTCAAAATGTCCCACTGACCCCAAAGCGAATGTTCGAAACAGAGTATTTTTTGGTTGTAATGGACCGGGCGCTAGCAGCACTAAACTCTAGATTTACACAACTACAACAGTTTGACCTGACATTTGGATTTCTTTTTGACCTCTCAAACCTTTGCCAAATGGAGGACAGTGAACTGAGATGGAAACGCATGGCCCTCTGTGCATCATTGAGAGATGGATCATCGGAGGACATCAATGCAGAGGACTTACACTCCAAGCTATGCGTTTTGTGTGCAATGGTGCCCAAGGAAGCCAAGACTGCACTGGAAACACTGCGCTACCTTAAAAAGGTTAACGGAACCTTCCCCAACTGTGAAGTTGCACTAAGAATCCTACTTACCATCCCTGTCACCGTCGCATCAGGGGAGCGCAGTTTCTCGAAGTTAAAGATCCCATATTATGCTCTTTTTCTGCAGTGTAATATTGATCTTTGATCTCTTCATGAAGCCTTAGTAGCATGCTTTGGTCTAAAAACTCAATAAAACAAGAATAGTCGCATTATTCCCAGGCCCTGTTATTGCCTCTCTGGACAGCACTCGGATTTTGTGGGCGCAACTATATGTTAATGAGCCCCCGCTGAAACCGCCCCGCACTTCCGTGTCGGCGCAGTCGGCGCATGCGCGTGACTATGTCAACAGAGCTCCAGTTAGCGTCTGTGTTGCTACATGAGGAGCGCAGCACTGAACGCAGAACCCGAAAATAAGAGGAACCAGGAGAGAGTCGAGGACCAAGGATAAACCGGGATGTTTCTCAGTGGTCTGTAAATAAAGTTTGTTTCTTCAATGCTATTATGTTGACGAATCAAAGTTGTTCTGCCGTTCCTCTCCCCCTCCCCCTGTTGTCGATGTTAGCGTGTCTGTCAGCAGACGTGCAGTGCTTAGACTGGCGTTAGATAGAGTCTAGTAAGAGCTAATGTAGAGTGAGCGGGTTACTGCAGAGACGTGAATTAACTAAAACACCAATGTGAAATAACTTTCACTTCTAAGTAACACTGAAGGGGCCGTTGCTGCTGATAGTGAAATAAGACAGAGAGAGGGGTCTTCTCTGTTGTTGTGATGTGTAAATAATGTCTGGGCTCTTCAGGGCCGATCAGATAAACAGGCTGTTTTACAGAAATAACATTAGTAATGTGACTGACCCATCAGAATACAGCATTTAATAGAGCCATAGCCTTTAGTGACAGTGACAGTAACTGAGAATGTTTATTACTTGTAACTGTGAGCAGCCAGCAGTTTTCTGTGAACCTTATTTTAAAAGGTTATTTTCTTTTCTATATGCCACACAGTAGCTGTCTTAAAAACCTTGTCACTTGCATTATTGTATGTTATGACAGCTCTGTGTATATTCTTATACAATAACAGAACATTTCCTTTATATAAAAATTCTCCTGAACATCCTGTTTTCACTCTTCTCCTACATAGGTGCTCCTGTGGCAATTGTGTGAAAATTCCTACAGCCTGAAAATGTTTGTTGAATGGAGATACCAAAGGTATTGTGAAAAATTAGTGCTAAATAACAATTTAGTACATTACCTTTCCTGTACTGTGTCACTGACTTACCTGTTTTAATTAAGTAGGTCAGAGGAAAACTGCAGGAACTCCCAGTCCAACCATCCTGGACTCTGACTCTGAGTGTGTTTTTCACTACAACATGTATTCTATATTTATAGAGCAGACTATGAGCCTTTACATCTAAGAGGAGTAATGCATAAGTATTTTGATATGAACACTTCCATGACTGTTGAACAAAAATAGTAAAGATTAAAAGAACTGTTTCCTCCATCTCATTTTTTTGTTTTTCTTGTTATTTACTTATTAACATTACATGTAACATATGGAAAACTGAAAACACACAAAACAGTTCATGTAGACTTTTTATTGTGAAAGATATTTTGACACATAAAAACACCAAATGTACCGGCTGATACTGTAGACATTTTTACATAAAGGAGGTAAAAAAGACATGAAAAAAGAAAAGGAATTTTTAAACACAAGCCATAGCCATATTGATAAAAATATGAACATATAGATAAAAACACCTATGACAGTAATTTTCATTTCTGACATCCTTATCATGTCCAGCCCTTACAGATGCCTGGCCTACAGAGCCTTTGTGAGCTGATGCTGCCTGTGTTGTACTGCAGAGTTTCCTGATGCAGAAGACCAGTATGAGAGGGTCAGCACTTCCTGGTATTTGGAAAAGGAGCATATGGTCTGGTATTTTCTGCAGCTCCTTCAGGTGTGGAGCAGGGTCCTGGAAAACCTTCTCAAAGACAAGGTCCAACAGTGCATCTGTATGATCTGAAATACAAGACACAAAAATATATGTTTACAAGAAATGGCACCAAAACCAAAACACCTCACTGCAGTGTTGTAATTTTTTTTACATAGTCTTTTAATGTCACAATATCCTTATTGATTATATATTCTCAATTCCATTTTGATAACATTTTTATTCCAGTTTCCTTTATCTTTTCCTTTCCATGCTATGCCTATTTGCCAATGTTTTTAAATGTGTTGATTTTAATAAAGAATTGTTTAACTTACTGAAAGCTGGTTCTGCTCTCACTGGCTTTGCTGTACATCCTTCCTCCTTGGATTTTGAGAAGCTGACTGTAACCAGCGGTTCACCATCAGAAGATGCTGCCTGAAGTCGACCAGCATAGACACAAGAAAGAAAAATATTTAAGCTGTTAGTGCATGAAAACACAAATAATAGCCATGTATTTTTACCTCTTTTGTTGATAAAATGTTTATTTCATGTTGTACTAAAATCTAAATAAATTACATGAGATGTTACAAATGGTTACTGTTACTCAATAGATACATTAGGTATTTCTGGCAAGTGATAATTCAGCTGAGGACTTTTATATTTATCATTTATCTGACTGTATTCATTTGGGTTTTTTTTGTGATATTCTTTGATAATTTTGATCAGACACATACCAAAAGTATGTCTCAAATAAGATACAAGCTTTTCAAGGGTTAATCAGTTTTTACTTACAAATGTCACATTATGTGATGCATTATAAAATGTCTATGCCCATATATTGTTAGTAAATAAAACGGGAGGATAATTAAATCAGACATCTTATTTGCCTCCCTCCGTTTTTCGTAAATCACTGACGTGTTAGTAATTGTAACTTATCCCCAGTACCACAGCTCTTATGACAGCATTCTGTGGGCATTTCTGAGTGTTTAAACTCACAGAAATCTGATTAAGTTAGTTTGGTGATAACGACATCTGCAGCGTTAGCGTCACACGTTATATACACTCCCTGTTGTTATCAATATTTACATGATCTGCTGTAACACACAGAAGAACAAAGCCTGATCGTTTCCCTCATCCACAGCTTAGACACGAAATGAGTTTGGATACTTTCTGAGATAATTTATCGATTACATTGCCTGTATTACAAAACAGCGAAGCTCGTTTCTCGTAGCATTACAGGCTAACACAACAGGCTAACCGCAGCTAAGCTTAGCCCCCGAGAGCTAACACAGATGCAGGGGGGAGATGAGGACTGTACAAGGAATAATAATAATTATCCTCCAGCTGTTATACTCCTCTACTACTGTTGGAATATTCAAACATCTAAATCTGATTAAACCTGTTGGTGATGACGATGCTGTGGCCAATAAAGTCAGTTATCACATCTACAGATACACTGTTTTGAGCCGACGTTTGCATAGAAATATACTTTCCCCTGTTATCAATATTTACATGCTCTGCTGCAAAACACAGAGAGACACAGCCTTCACTGGTCGTTTCCCTTGTCCTCAGTTTAGACAAGGAATGAGTTTTGATACTTTGAGATAATTTATTAATTACAATGCCTCAGAGAGAGTAGCAGGCCTCTACTCACACAGCGGTACATCTCACAGCAGCAAAGTAATAGACACAGAGACTAATATTATGGCCTAGAAAAGATACGATATGGTTAGAAAACAGCAAAGCTCGTTTATTGTAACATTACAGGCTAAAACAACAGGCTAACCGCAGCTAAGCTTAGCCTCCTGAAGCTAACACAGGAATAGCTTTTACATCTGCTCCTCTTCCCTCTGCTGTTAGCAGCTCGTAGCAATTAGCAAAATAACAGCACACAGCATTTGGAATACTCACATTTCCAGGGTCCGAGGTTTGCTGGCGGATGGTTGGCACTGATCCTGGGTTAAGGACCAGTCTATTTGCGAGTCCCTTTGTGTACTGTCCAAAGTTTGCGGAACTGTCAGCCGTTAAGTGACTGGCACAAACATGCACAGTTTTTCTTTGTTTTGCTGGCACTTTTCCATCATATATGAACTCCAGCCACTAAGTTTTTAAATCTTCAGAGTCAGGCAGCTTGTGTAAGGAAGTTTGTGGCTTGTTACAGCCCACAACACTGCAGCAGTAACTCAAGCTGAAGTCCGATGTCTCACTGCCGGTAAATCCATCATGGCTGCTCTGCACATAGCAATCTCACCAGCAGGGAGAGAGGAGTGGGCGGGGACGGGGTGGGGGTGTCTGCTCCTGATTGGTCAAAAAATTCCCCTGTGACGTCGGTACAACTCAAATGAAAGAATGCCTCAATAGGGGGCGGGATTTTACATTCACCAGCACCAGGCAGCACAGGATTTGTCACTAAATATCACATTTTTTGGGCTGGGGGGAAAGCCACAGACCTCAAAATTTCACCAAAAGACTTAATAAAGTGGTTTTTGCATAATATGGGCCCTTTAAAGCTCATAAAAAACTACCTAAGGACAACAATGTCACAGGAAAGACTATGTGGATTTGCAATCTTGTCCATAGAGAAGGATGTTGTGTCCAAGCTGGACTACAAGGACATCATTGCACAGTTTGCTGGAAGGAAAGCAAGGAGGAACGTGATGGTCTGACACTATACGGTGAGTAACATATTTTATTAGTGGGTATCTGCATTTCTAGGTTTCAAGTTCTGAATGATATATCATGAATCTGATATTTTCTTTGCAGATCCCGGGACATCCCTCCCTTGCTGCTGCTGATGTCCAGTGATCAAACCAAGCTTCCACAGTGCCCCTACTCCAACATCAGCTCCTATTAGACCAGCTTTCAGTGACCACACCCAGCTCTCCTAGTGACCAGCTGCTAACCAGCCTGAGTCTGACCTTTGCCTTCTGAAGTCCCTGCTCCTCTGTGGTGAGACTTTGTGTCTGACATGGAGTGCATGAGCTGAGCAGCATTGATGCTGAACTCAGTTGTGTTAATATTTCTCTCCTACTGTTTTTCAGTGCTCTGCTACCAGTCCAACATCAGCCTGCTCTCAACATCAGTGACCACACCCAGCTCTCCTAGTGACCAGCTGCTAACCAGCCTGAGTCTGACCTTTGCCTTCTGAAGTCATTCGCTCCTCTGTGGTGAAACTGTGGGTCTGTCGGTGCAAGTGTGTCTGACATGCTAAATGGGGATCCATAGTAAAATTAAACTACACAACCAGTCTGAGTCTGACCTTCTCCTTCTGAAATCCTTCACTAGTGTAATGGTGTTCTCTGAGTGATTAGATGTGACGGGCCATGGAGCACTCCTGACTTCGCCTTAGGCCTCACCTTAGACTTCGCCTTGGGCCTCACAAATCTCCCAGTCCCCCCTGTGTCCCGGTCCTCCCTTTTAGCCACTCCGGGCATGGAACTGAGCTGCTCAGAGGAGGTCTTGCTCTCTGAGTGCTTAT